>JARPMR010000018.1:21405000-22005000 GCA_029955525.1 Oeneis ivallda | reverse complement strand
GATTCGCGACTTGATAGCTTGTGGCTTATGGGCCAATAATAATATTACCAAGCGTCAAAATTGGCCCAAAAAAAATCGTGCAACTTGGAAGTCTTGGAACCCTAACTTAGTTGATATAAACTGATATACGTACTTACCTACTTTAAAAAAAATTCAAAAAAAGCTACCTTGTCTGTAGGTCTACATCAATCAAAAGTCCGTATGTAGTCACCATTATTTTAATTTATCATTGGATTCTCTCAGTAGATTCTGCTTTTCGAGTCCTAAGAGCCACAGGTTGGCCTACGTGAAATACATAATTTTGAATTTTAATGCTTTTATCCCGTGAAATTTAATAGTTCCCATGCGATTTTCAAAAACCTAAACCTTTGCTCTGAAGAAGTAGCCGGTGCTATCTAGTATATATATTCATTTTATAAACAGACTAGCTGATGCCCGCGACTTCGTCCGCGAGGATTTAGTTAGTTAAATCCCGCGGGAACTCTTTGATTTTCCGGCATGCCTATGTCACCCTCCAGGTTCTCAACTATAAATATCGAGAAATCACGTCAATCCGTAGCTTTGTTGCAGCATGATTGAGGGACAAACCAACAAACAAACACACTTTCGCATTTATAATAAGTATTAGTAAGGAAGAATTAATACTACGATAATAAAGGCGAACTAATTAAATTTTAAAACACAAATCTACTATTGTGACTTAAATATGATAGTTAGATATATTCCCTCGTGGGCTTTTTTGTAGAAAATAATGCGTACTTTAATCATGTAGTACATAATTTTTATGTATCATCAATTAGTTTTCTCAGCACACGCCACATAATGCATTTTACAGGCAAAATTTTGCTACTTTGGGTTACATTATTGCAATTTTCTTAAGGATCTCTAATTTTTTTGAAAATAAAATATAGCCTATGTTACTTCCTGATAACTTAGCTTTCTATTGGTAAAAAAATGGTTAAAATCGATCCAGAAGTTACAGAGCCTATTCGGTACAAACAAACAAAAAAATCTTTCCCCTTTATAATATTAGTATAGATTATTATTTTCCTCAAAATATTCCACCGTTTATCCTTGAGAACCTAAATTCGTATTCGTCACGATAATAATGCTAATATCCGATATTGCTTTTCGTCGAATATTATTCGATGTGCTCATGCACTGCTTATCGAATCAAATGATTATATTTCAATTTGTCTACGTGCTCGATTTATTTACCGTGTTCACATTTCAAATACTTATTACTTCTTCATTGTTCTAGTTACTAGACTAAAAGTTAACTACTAGACTCTAGTAGTTAACTTTGGCTGAGGGTCTTAGGTCCAAGTTCCAGGTCTAACTGCGAAAAGGGCTTTTCCTAGTCTTACTTCTATTATCTAGCGAACTTTTGCTATTACCTGTACCTGTGTAGTGTTTTATATATTTGTATAGGTACTTTTGTGTGTGATATGATATACAATGCATAAATAAATGTCTAATTCATCTAGATTATGTAGCCTCGTGTACATAGGTATTATATAACATAAAACATTAGTAAAATCGTATAAACTGCTTTAGCTGTGCACGTAATGCTTTCAATAGACAATAATATTATAATTATTATTTCTCTTATGATTGCGTTGTTGTACTTTTTGTTTTGCATCAGTGTAACATCTTTGCGAGCACGAGGTCCTAGGTTCCATTCCAATCGAACCATTTCATAAAAATTACTTTTTCAGTTGTTTGCATTTTTTTGAATAAACAACTCATATCATTTATCTACATTCTACAGCCTCTCTCTCTGCATCTTATTCTTCTTTGTATTCGTGATCTTATTATTTCTAAATGTGCGTTGATAGATCAGTCAGTCAGTATTATATATTTAGAATTTAGATATTTGGACCTACCAACCTAACCCCCACAAAGCTGGAGTTAACTCAACCGTACGGAAAACAAAAAGTGTGGGTGAAAAATGGTTTGGGAGCAATGTAGCGTTCACCCTTGCTCGGAAGAATGTTAATTAATTTTTATGTGTCCAACTTTACCGTACCCTTTAGCTTCATTTATCTAAAAGCCACTGCAGACACCGTTGTTCCTTGTTTTCAGCACCAATTAATTAATAATTTGTTAAAATACCTATGAATTGTTTTGAGCTTAACTAAAAATATATTGTGTTAACCACTTTGTTTCAAGCACCTGAAGACCTTGGATAAAGAATTTAAGTCTGAAAAGACAAACACATTTGTGCACTATAATAACTCTAACGTTGGTGGAGACTACCTTTGAGATTGACCGCCGCGGTGTTTTAAACCGACTTCAAAAAAGGAGGAGGTTCTCAATTCGTCGGAATCTTTTTTTGTGTATGTTCACCGATTACTCGAAGACGCCTGAACCGATTTGGAAAATTCTTTTTTGTTTGAAAGGGTATACTTCCTAGGTGGTCCTATATAAGTTTTATCGAAATCGAGCGCGCGGTTTTTAAAAATCAACAATTAATTATATATTTTGTAATGGTGCGGGCGTTTGAAGTCGGTTTTTTAAAAATAATTTTTTATATTAAATTATCAACATTTTATTGGAATAAACATTTCAACATGAGAAAAAGGTAAACATAAACCTACTTCGAGCTATAAATAAAATTAGCCAAAATAGCATGTACAAACTTAGCCCCGGTATTATGGACCCATAAATTATTCCAAGTGTTATAAAAAAGCTTTTATCCTTTTCGGGTGCTTCCATGCCTTTCCGAATAAATAAAACGCAGACCCCGTATGTCCGTCGTATAACAGTTAAACGTGAAAAAAGTTAGCCTCAGCGTATATTTACGGGTTATTTACGACGGGATAATCCACTTACGGGTCTCCAAGACCCCGAGCAGGTACATAATATACAAGGATATAGTACTCTAGGTGTGATTACGTAAAGCTACACCGGATTGAACTGAAACTTTTATAAAGACAAACTCCCGTTAGAGCCGCAAGAGCAACATATAAGAAGACTATACCTATGTCAACTTAAACTCAGCTTTAATTAAAGTTTACATAAGGCTGAAAACAACATAAAAAGAGAACACACACAACACGCACAAACTTTTACATACTACGACAGTGGTTAGTACTGCGGGCTCCTATTCGGGGGGGTCGCAGGTTCGATGGCTTTTGTAAGTCATGTACACTTAAGAAATTAAATATCAAAAGCTTGAAGGAAAACATCGTGAGGAAACCTGTACACCTCAGAGATCTCCATAATGTTCTCGAAGGTCTGTGAAGTCTGCCAATTCGCATTGGGCCAGCGTGGTGGACTATGGCCTATAACCCTTCTCTGAGAGGAGACATGCGCTCAGTAGTGAGCCGTTGATGGGTTGCTGATGATGATGATGACTTACTATGACATATTTGTTTTGTACCTATACCTTCAGAACTAGATCGCTCAAAACTTCTGTTGTCTATGGAGAACCTTTAGGGCCTGTGCAGACGAAAGACTATTAAGTCCGCTATGGACAGTACTCCAACGTCCCATTTCTACGACATAATCGCCGTACTATTTAGTTCCTCGCGAACGTTATGCGATGCCGTTATCAATAATCTCAGTCATCTATTTTAAGGGACTACAAAGTACGCCGAGGAAAACTTAAACCGACTTCAATAATCCGAAATAAAGAATAACGGAAAAGGGAAAGTGTCCATTTTCTTCACTAATCCCTAAGTTGAAGTAAATGTAAGCAAATAAAAAAGAATGATTAAAATCCGATTAAGTTTCGGAGAAATGTGTGAACAAACATACATACATGCATACGTACATACATACTTTTGTATATTTCGCACCTGACTTTCAATACTGTATTATCTCAAAATTTTGCGATTTTGTGGTTTCAGAAACTAGATTTTTTTCTCTACAAACTGATAATACCTACCCTCATATATTTTTTAAGTCATTGGATCACCGATATATGATATCAAAGGTTTTTCTTGACTGTTCACTGACGCCCTACCCCCCGTTATTTTTTGTCATATTATTTCAAAATAAGACACCTAATTGACACCTAAATATTAACGAATCGGAGCGTTCTTTTGATATAATACCTTGTTCCTTGTCGATTATTTTTTAAATAAGTTTTATTTCAAGTTGATACGGTCATAAATCAAAATAAATAATCATTTGGATTGGCAATATAGTCCTAACTGTAAGTGGTTGTAAGAAAACGCTTTTAAAATCGAAGATATAGCGTTTTTTGAGATAACACAGTATTGAAAATCATGTGCGATTTGCTTGGAAGCCCTAATAGATTATCATTTATTGTTGTGAATATTTTCCAGTTCCACTAATATTACATACATACCTACGTGTCGAATTGATAACCTTTTTTTTGAAGTCGGTTAAAAATAGCTAGTACTCTATAGCTACAGATGAAGTCTAACAATAGCTTAAGAACGCATCCGTGAACTGTCAGTCTATTTTTAGCACGGCCGGTGTCACCCAGTCACCAATGTCTGCCAACAGGTGCGGACGGTGGGTTATTGGCTATATAGGCTATCTAGGTTATATTATGTGCATTACCTAACACGGCTTTGCGAACTAGGGTGAACGGTTCTTAGTATTTTGCTCGTTGCTTTTACGTAGTACTTTTATATATTCTGTACTTTGGTCTCTATATTTACCTAATTGATTTTCTTAATGGATTTATTTTTTCATGTCAGCCGTTCAAAGTTGAATCAAGCCTTTCAATATAACATTAATATTATGAACGTGAGTTTTTGTACGTCTTTAACCCCCGACAAAAAAGAGGGGTGGTATAAGTTTGACGTGTGTATCTGTGTGTCTGTCTGTTCCCTCGGAGCTCCGTAACGAATGAACCGATTTTGATGCGTTTTTTTGTTTTTGAAAGCTAATGTGATCGATATTTTAATCGATTGATTTGAAATTTGGTATTCTGTTACTTCCAAGGTGATAACCTTGAGCTGATGCTGAAGAATTAAGTAGACTGCGGGATTCCAATTCCTCAGCAACTAACAGCAGATATAGTGTGTTTGAACTCATTAGAATGGTCTCAATTAGTAGATGTTAGATAGATGATGATCGAGGATCGAGGTGGAGGATCTGATGATGGAGCAGCAAACTGGGTAACAGGATATCAGGTACATTTTACATATAGTCCGGCCATAGATTCACATGTTGGGGGTGTTTTAAATCTTTAATTTTCGGCATTTTACGGCATTTCAACCGCTGAATAGCTGATCTTGACGAAAAACACAGTGGCTTGCATCCGGAAGACGGGCTAAGAACCTGTTTCGCCACTTGCTGATAAAGGTCTGATAGCCTATCCACAACTTATCTGACGGATAGCGTTTCATAAGTATCTGATAAGTCAATATGGTAGTTAAACTCAAAAAGATATCACACAGATTTATCCAGCAGATATTATAATAATATGTTAGATATATATCAGGCACTTTATCAGCAAGTGGTGAAACAGGCCATATATCCAGAAAATACACATAATGTTAAAGAATTGCAAAAAGTCTGGGATTCAAATCCACGACCTCCTGAAAAAGAGGCTGAAGTTAGGTATCACTAGGCTGTCAAGTATCACCACTGTAATTTTTGTATATTGTGTATAAATATTAAATATAATACCACTGTATAATGTTATATTTATACAATTTCTACAATTACAGCGTACCACAAAAATAAAGCTCATCAAAAAAAATTTTGTTTTCAAAGAAGATAACATATATAAAGCTTATATAAAGTTTTGAAATAATGTTCCTATTGTGTATTTGCTCTTATACAATTAATAATTTTACTTACTGCATTTTTAAAGACCTATAAAATACCTATTAAATAACAAGAACCATAAAATAGCTATTTTATCTAACAAATATTGTTCAAGAAAAAGACAAGATGAAAAGTCTTGGAACAAAATGTCCCTCGTGTAATCGTATAGGTATCTACTTCGGTATATTTCTGCATTCACAAAGAAAGAACTATAAAAATGGAAATATTTTTAAATTGAACTTTAAAAGATGTAGTACTTTATTGTTCTAAAGAGTCGAGAGTTCGTGCAAAATTTATAGGGAGGGCCTAGAATCTAGATACTTGTACTTATTATTATTGCGCCCGCGCCACTACAAAGTATATCATTTATTGTTGATATTTTAAAAACCGCTCGACCGATTTCGATAAAATTTCAATGGGACCACCTGGGAAGTATACCCTTTGAAACAAAAAATATTTTTTTCCAAATAAGTTCAGGCTTCGTCGAGTAATCGATGAACATTCAACATACATAAAAAAAAGATTCCGGCGAATTGAGAACCTAATCCTTTTTTGAAGTCGGTTAAAAATAGGCCACTTAAGTCTGAAATGACTTCCGAATAGCTTGACTGGCCAATAAAAAATTGACACTGGAACAAACCAATGAAAGGCAATTTAGACATAGTAAATTCCTAAATTATCCCTACATATAGAATTGAATCCGGGACCTCTGACTAATAAGACCACTGTTCAACAATGAGCCTCAAATGCTCATAAACCGAGTATACCACAGAGGTCTCAGGTTTCCATTCTCAGATAACGTGAAAGTGGAAGATATACTATATAAAAACCTTTTAGCCTTAACAAGCATCTCCACAAATGTTCCGCCAGCTCTCCAGCTACAGATAATGTCACAGTTGCACATATCTACCGTTTTGACCTAAATTGTTCCGGGAATAAGTGGTTAGGTATTTGAATGCGGGGTAAAATGGGCCATAAAGACTGGCTGCTTCCCTGCATTCAAGTCTTTATGCACGAGAATATCTCAGTAGAGTACCTATCTATTATGCGTTTTTACAAGCGTCTACTAGATTTATATATTTAATAAGTATATGAAGGCTGACTACTGGGAAATAAAGGTCATTGTGATGTCATGCAATGACCAGATTTTTTTTAAAATTTCATTTTAATCAAACAAGAGCGGTGAATGGTGACCCTGAGATCATAGTCATGGCTAGGAAAAGAGGATTTTTTTCTATTTTTGATTTTGATTTGATTTCACTCCCAGCAAAACTATCCATCGCTCGCTGAGTGGCCCTGAGTCTTACTATACTTCTTCTTCTTCATCAACCGATAGATGTCCACTGCTGGACAAAGGTCTCTTGCATGGACTTCCACAGGACTCGGTCTTGCGCCGCCTGGATCCAGCGGCTCCCTGTGACTCGTTTGATGTCGTCGGTCCACCTGGTGGGGGGTCTGCCAACACTGCGCTTCCCGGTGCGGGGTCGCGCCACTACAGCACCTTGGGACCCCAACCACCATCAGCTCTTCGAACTATGTGCCCCGCCCATTTCCACTTCAGTTTCGCGACTCGCTGAGCTATGTCGGTGACTTTGGTTCTCCTACGGATCTCCTCATTCCTGATTCGATCCCGCAGGGACACTCCGAGCATAGCTCTCTCCATCGCCCGCTGAGCTGTCCTGAGCCTACTTATGAGGCCCTTAGTAACGATTATAATAATATGGTAGTGTAGGTATAGTAAGACTAACTGTTAGTCTTACTATATCTACACTACCATATTATTATAATCGTATTCCATAGAATCGTATTCATATCCAAGAATTCAATGAAATGATGGATTACATATATTTCTTATAACATATTCAACTCTTTTGTGTTAGGAGAATAGAAACAAAAAGCGCACCAAATACGACATAATAAAATACCTCCGTTATCAACATCACAATGACATGGAACAATATCTGCCGTAACAAAACTCGAGGATCGAGATAGCCAGCCTCTGATAACACAGTGTTGAATGACCTATGTGGCTGAGCACACGCCTTTTTGCATATTTTAACTTAAAAAAATATATATTGTACAAAAAGTGGCTATGTAAACTACCTTTTTCGCATGAAAAAACAAATTTCAATGTGAACATTTTCCAAAGTTATCACTGTGAACAACCTTTCCTATAAAAAAAAAACAAAAAATTCAAACCTTAATGAACAACCTTTTTCGTATAAAATTATTTTTCAAAGCGGTAACAATAACAACCTTTTTTTGTATTGTAAATTCAAATTTTATTGTGAAAACATTCCAAAGTCTATAAACAACCTTTTCCTGTATAAAAATTCCAAAGTGGATATTATAAATAACCTTGTTTCGAGTGCGAAAATTCCAGCGGAAAATTGTGACAGTTGAAGTTTTTTAGCAGATTGAAAATCTGTTCGCAGTGGTTTTTTTTTTCATAAATTGTAAAGTCTAAAGTGCTTTGATATTGCGGTTTTTTAACGTTATTAAAAGACTGAAAACATTCATTGTATTGGTGTTTTTTTTTTGTTAAATGCAAGCGTTGGATAATGACGCGTATTATTCAGACTTTGAACGCCTATTTATTGGATCCCTCAAAATGTTGTACATCCGTGGAGAGATTGAAACAATTTTGCTTGTGTCGAAGAAGTGAAGATAGCGAGGTAATCCTTAATCTTATAAAACGTGAAAGTAGAGAGATAGCATACGAGTACATATATATGATCATCGTTACATATCGATCGGTTATCTACAGGTTTGAAAACTAAGTGCCAATTTCAACAACACCGCGTAGGTAACACTGTACCGAAGAATAAATTGTTTGTTTTTAAAATCTGCTTAAACATAATTCCTAGTTTAAACGTTAGGCGGCGATTCACGATGGTGAAATCGGCCCTTAATATTTCAATCGTCATAAAAGATGTAAGCGTACGAAAGAGCCAACTAACGCGAAAGTGCGATTCCCCTCGAACTTATACCCTGTTACCTTATACCATATTATATTGTCTCTCACTCAGTCTCACTATGTGAGAGTGAGTGAGACTGAGCTGTCAAATAGAAAATAAACGGTTGGACAGAGTATAGGTAGAGGTACCGATTGTAGTAATAATTCTTCCCGACCGAATTCGGCCTATCTCTACAAGATAGCGATCTGCGCTGGTATCATTAAAATTCAAAATTATTTATTTCACGTAGGCCAACCTGTGGCTCTTATGACACGTCATGACTCTACCACCGGTTCGGAAAGCGGATTCTGCTGTGAAGAGCTGGGAAGAGACTCAGCAGTTGCTCTTTTCAAAATAATCATTTTACAATATTATTATGTAGCTATTACATTGCTATTACATGACATTCGTAAGAGCTTACACAAGCCTAAACCGAAAAATAAAGATACTGAATTGAATTGACATTTGACATAGGTAGTGCACAAGTGTGAAAGTATACAAATTCAGAATTCAGATGTATTTTCTATTCCCTCATTCTCATAATCCGATAGGGCGAAAATCCAGCCGGAGAGAGACCAACCTCAGAACCGATGGCTTCTCCAGACTGAAAGATTACTCACCTTTTTATCAGACTTATAAAAGAAGTTTTCGCATATTTTTTATCCAGAAAATATTTTGATTATCCTTACTAATATTATAAATGCGAAAGTGTGTTTGTTTGTTGGTTTGTCCTTCAATCACGCAGCAATGGAGCAACGGATCGATGTGATTTTTGCCATTGGTATAGTTTTTTTTATGTGTCCTCTATTTGTCTTCCGACATGATGATCGGAGCCCTTTTATAGCTGACATGGCTTACTTTTTTTGTATTTTTTTCTTATTTGCCTTGCGTCCAATAGGACGAGAATGAGCAGCTTTGTTTTTTTTTTCAGCATGTCATTTATTATTACATATTATTTAAATACTTATTATGTTATAATTATGGGTATAGTTGAGAACCTGGAGAGTGATATTGGCTTTTTATCCCGGAAAAACGTTGGGTTCCCGAGGGATTTTAAAAATCTAATTCCACGCGGACGAAGTCGCGGGCATCAACTATTCAAGTAGTGGATAATAATATGACGTAGCCTATTCTTGTATTCTAACTACATACATAAATTGTATCCATAGTTATGTAGATAATCGCTTAGCAATATGCAGAATGCATGATTATTGATAACATTATCCAATAATATTACACTTGTTATCGAGTTTAACCTTCACAACAGATGGTAGGTAATTCTATACAATATCGACACGCTATAAAAACGTTTTTACACTATCGGAAACATCATCATCGTCTCATCCGATAAATCTTCCATCACTAAACAGTTTCTGGGAAAGATCGCCACAGGACACGATCTTGTGCCACCTGTAAACATCTGCTGGCAGCGATTCCCTTTAGATTTCCGATGTGGGGTCGCTATTCGAATACATGTCACTAGCTATAAAATGTATATTTACTTATTTATTTCGTGTATAGAATGTATGAAACTCTAAATATAAAAGAGTGTTATTTGGGGGAACAGTAACTGAAGCCAATACAATAGAAGAAAATGCCTTTAAAGAGACAAAAGACAGCAAATGCAACTCACAATTAAATGAAAAATCTAACTACTTAACTTAGTTTTCAATGTTCTGTAGAATAAAAAATTTTGGTTGGATCCATTTGTACCTACAAATAATGAGTAGGTTTTAAAAGAAGCAGCAGTTTCTGTTGACACTAGTCTCTTGACCATTTTAGGCTGCATCGTCACTTTTCATTAGATAAAAATATGACAGTCAAGGGCTATATTGTCATTCCCTCATTGTGGAAACACTGCATATATAGCATAGTATTTACTGTATTGTAAATTTGTTTTGAAAAGAGCAACCGCCGAGTTTCTTGTGGTGCTTCTCGGCAGGAAAGGCATTCCGAACCAGTGGTAGATTCATCGACTATTAAAAAGCACTTGTAAAAGTTTATTTGAATAAAAAATATTTCTATTCTATTCTATTCTATTCTATTCTATTCTATTCTAAAAAAAACCACCTAACCGAACGATTCCAAGCTACAATATCCGACATCAGAAGTGGGATCGGCAAGTGTGTAAACGCTCTAACAGCCATTATAAAGTTGTTAAAGTGTGTCACTGCGGTAAATCAATCACTGTGAAGTATGACGCGACTCCATTTTGCTCTATTTAGGTTCTTTATACGCCCGCGATCGATGTTTGAAACCGATTAATTGCATAACAGATGAAAAACCTTTCTTTTCTTTATTTTCTTTAATATAACAGGGTATTTGACTGATTTTGATTTTTTATACATTTAGAATAAAGTTTTTAAATACATGTATAATAAATTATAATACAATGCCATTTTTCTTTTTAAAAACCTTAACTTGTCTCTGAAATATAGAGCTTTAAAGTTTCCTGTTAGACAAAGAGCGCTACTGAAGTGTGACATATCACCTCTTCATAGATTTCGTTTTACCATCGATGCGTTTTACAAAGAAACAGATACAGTTGCAGTGTTTTTTGACCAATTTATTTTCTGTTTTTACAATTAATGTTACATTCTCGATTATAATTCGAAAAAAAAAAAAAATAACACGACTCCATTCTTTCTGTATTGCAATTGTATGATATTTTTGTGGCACATTTTTATTCATAGCAAAATTAAAAAACTTGAGAGGTGTCAAGGGACACCCGGATGGAACGAAGTTCCTTTCGATTAATTATTAGTGAAGGAATTGTAATAAACTAGTGGTGTCATCTAGTATTAAATTGATTAACTACGATGAATTATATTTAGTTTATTTCTATTGCAGCCATGTTACAAAACCAAAACGTTACTCTGGTTTTTTAACAGATGGCGTTAGTAGTACAATAACATTTTATCCAATTTATACAATAAAAAATTAGGGAAAAATTCCACATGTAGAAATTATTTAAAATAAAATTGAAAATAGAAAATTCAGTCTGTCGAACTGGGATTCGAACCATCGACTTTTAACTGTTAAGCGACTGCCGAAGCCACTAGGCTACTAATATTATGTCGTTCAAATAAAACCATTAAATATTGAATTTTATTTATTTAAGTAGGTACATAGATTTGGGGAAAATTTTAAAATGCTTTTTATTTTCTTAAAAAACCTCAAAATAATTCATCCGGTTTCAAGAATTTGAGTGAACGACTTATGTTTTTATTTATGTACAAGGAAATTTTAGAAATAATATTTCTTGAGAAACTGTGTACGTATCTCGAATTTCGTATTGGTATCATAGATTGGAAAACGAGATAATAATCTCAGCTATATCGATAAACGTTACGACATCGCATTCTTGGTTATCGAAATCCTGAATAACGGAATAGCAATGGCGATAAGACGTTTATAAGAAAAATACAATACTGTACTCATTTTCCACTTATTTATTTGAATGGTATATTTCACAGAATGAATGAAATAAGGTACGCCCTCGGGATTATAGAGTTGTTCATACTTTGATAGATTATGTTCTCTCGGTCGTATTAATTCCGTCTCGACAGCTAATTTCACAGAGGATTAGCCAACAGAGGTTATTCACACTTCAATTTTTATTCCCTCACTCTCAGAGTCTCATGGGATACCAAACTGATAAGACCAGAGAAAAATCAGACCGACGGACGCAACAGCTTTACGGCGTGTTCTCTGAGGTGTACTTAGCGCTACTGATAATTTTCTTACAGAAAAGCCCATAAAGGACAATGCATGTTATATACTTCTGGCATATTTTTTTTGTTTCCGCCAATAACGAAACTCAGGTCATAAACAGTGAATTATTTACGAAGTACATAGAAGAAGAAAAAATGTCTCTAAGCCGCAACCAACTACAGATACTTATGGCGACTGATCCTTTCGAAGGGGAAAGGGAAGAAAAATAAGTAAATTAAGAAAAATATTAAAATCAGTTGTACTTTTGTGGTTTATTTTACTTTGACGCTTATGTCATCGAATACGATCAATGGAATAACTTTACACAATCCGTAGACAGGACCATAATAACGAATCGATTAATATCTTATTCTTCCAAATCGGCTCAATAGTTTAGGCGCTCCGGTGGAACATACGTAAATACACACAGACTTTCCTTTTCACTTATCCGTAGTTATTTGAAGTCACATTTGAAAAACTTAGCGTGATTCGAATCAAACTTAAATAGGTGCCTACTTAAGTTGGTAGACCAACGTTTGTTGATTGTGGTTTTTCCTATGTATTTTCCTGATGGCCGCACTTACGAAATTATCAAGAACTTATATTAATATTCTAGACAAACAATCGCCTGTGACTTCATCCAAAGTCCTTTTGCGCAGAGGCAATATCGTAACCATAAACCAAAGAGGTTTTTTATTATTGCTAGTTGAAAACTTTACCAATTACATCTTCTTTTTTTATTAATAGACGTCCACTGCTGGATAAAGGTCTCTTGCATGGACTTCCACAGGCCTCGGCCTTGTGCCGCCTGTCCTCCGCCCCATAAGAACCCATAGTTTTAACACCAATCGGCACAAAGCATTTAAATACATGTTTATATTAATACCTATGTTGTAATGGACGACTATGGGCCGATTTTACCAACGCGAAGTAAGTCTTATACAAGCGTTTTGATATTTTGACAGTTTTTGTATTAAAAATCTGCCAAAATATCAAAATTACGCTCGGAGAAGACTTATTTAAGTCGGTGAAATCGGCGTAGGTAGACACTAGTAATACAAATCTGGGGACACGGGAGTGTCCCCGCCACGACGAGCCAAGCGGCTTCGCTTGGCAAGGGCTCACTACCTACCTTTTCTCGAAGCGTTTCGTCGTTTTTTTGAACCCTCATAACTTGGGTTTGGTTAACCTGTCCTTATAAACCGCAAATTAGCTCAATATTAATTTTGAACATCTGAAACCTGTGCTCTGTTTATTCGATCTTGTATTTTACATTCGATTCTAGCAAACGATGAATATGTAAATCAAGATAATATTATCTTAAATTACATTATAATATTATACCTATCTGATATCCTTATTCCTTACTAATATTATTTATATTATAAGAAAGTGTTTTTGTTGGTTTCTTGGTTTATCCTTCAATTACGCAGCAACGGATCGACGTGATTTTTTGCATGAGTAAGGAGAGTGACTACGCTACCTATTACCTTGGAAAAATATAGGGTTCCCGCGGGATTTTTGAGCCGAACTCCACGCGGACAAAGTCGTGAGCAAAAGCGAGTTTCTTATTTTGTATTTGGACCAACGTTCGTCCATACACTCAAACGAACAATATTGGAGCAAACTTTGTGGCCTAACATCAAATCAATACTCTTAGTATCCTACTAATTTTATAAAAAGTTAGAAGTTTGTGAGGATGAATGGATGGATGGATGGATGTTTGTTACTCTTTCACGCTACAACGAATGAACCGATTTGGCTGAATGGAGATAGCTCATAACCAGGATTAACACATGGGCTTTGTATCCCGGAAAATTACAGAGTTCCTGCGGGAATTAAAAACCATAATCCATGCGGACGAAGTCGTATGCATCATCTAGTAAATCATGTAGGTACCTGGTACAACATTTGAAGCCGGATTTTACCGTTACTCGTTTTTATTAGATTTTATTATACCGTCCGCCAAAAATATATAAGTAGGTGTGCTGCCAACTTTTTTTAATTTCAAGTTTTTAACAACAATCTCTTCTGTACGTAGGTGTGCTAGCAATTTACCAAGTGCCTTTTGTTTTTCTTTTGTTTACCAAGAAATAAAATTAGCTCGAGTTTGTTGTCGGCTTCTAATAAAGTACTACTACATAAACACCCTCATTTGATTACATTTTTAGTATATATTTTTCGGGATTTTCGGCCAGTGGAAACTGATTACTGTTTACTATCCATATTTTTTCTTGTTTTTTTCGTAAAATGCCATGCTTTGTGCACTTTCTCATCCGACCAAGCGTGGATTGTGTTTGGAATGGGCGTGACAATAGTGGGGTGGGATTTGAGCTGTTTGGGCTTTAATTAATATTCTGAATATTATGAAAGTGCATTTGTCACTCTTTTCCTTAGCTCTTTTCACGGCTCTACCGCTGAATCTATATATAGTTTATTACAGAGATAGCTTGCATCCTGAAGAATGCGGGACAACTTTTATCCCAAAAAGAGGGGAATTTCAAAAACCTAAGTCAACGCGAACGAAATCACGAGCATCAGCTTCTAAAGCAATAAACTACGTATACAGGCTGATAAGTAGTAAGTGACTTTTAGAAATGTGCACCCAACTTTAATTTTCTCGGTTACATTTTGCAAATTTGCTGCAATAATGTTTTATCTTGAAAAAGTTTGTGGAAAAAATCGTGATGAAAACTACATTAGGTGAAATGTAAACTCATAGACTTTTCTATAAGATATAAAAAAAAGCCGGCCAAGTGCGAGTCGGACTCGCGCACCGAGGGTTCCGTACTCCAAAAGTAAAAGTAAAACAATAATATTATATTAATTTGCTTATTTATCGTTAATTTTGTTTGTAGAGGTTTATTGTTAATATAAAAAAACTATGCTAGTTAGAGCGTTGGTTTTATTTTTCCTGTAAAATATACATAAACCTCTATTGACCATAATTATTTCAGATTTTTCGATTGGTAAACTTCGGAGATAAGGGGGGGGAACGGTATTTTTTTCGACATTTTGGCCGATTACTCAAAAACTATTATATATAGAAATAAATAAAAAACTGTTTTAGAATGCACAAGTGAAGGCCTTTTATATGATACCCCACTCGGTATAATTATCTTAGTTTGAAATTTCAAACCCCTGATTTTCCCCCTTTTTTAATTAAACTAAAATAATTTTCGCGTTGAGTTTATTTTTCCTGTAAAATATACATAAACATCTATTGACCATAATTATTTCAGATTTTTCGATTTTTAAACTTCGGAGATAAGGGGGGGGGGAACGGTATTTTTTTCGACATTTTGGCCGATTACTCAAAAACTATTATATATAGAAATAAATAAAAAACTATTTTAGAATGCACAAGTAAAGGCCTTTCATATGATACCCCACTCGGTATAGTTATTTTACTTTGAAATTTCAAACCCCCGATTTTCCCCCTTTTTTAATAAAACTAAAATAATTTTCGATTTTTCTTTATTCCAATGATGTTGGGCCACTATTATACACAACTATGTCAAATTTCATGTCAATAGCTTTAATAGTTACTGAAATAATCGACTGTGACAGACGGACGGACGGACGGACGGACGGACGGAGAAAGTCTCACCATAAGGGTTCCATTTTTACCATTTTGGTACGGAACCCTAAAAACTAAGATTTCATCCCATTTAAGATTTTTAGACAAATTTCTTGAAAATCAAATGGGATTTTTGAGATAAATCAGTGTTACAGTAACTGAGCGATTTATGGATTCGATCATCAAATCTATAATTTAATAGATGTATACCGTTAGTGTGAATCCATAATATTAACATATAAACTGTAAAACACAATAGAAGAATTTGAAATACCGTTTTTTTAACGAGTTAACAGTAAAATATTCTCATTTGAGAGATGCAGACTTCTGTAGAATGTCCCATTTTTCTCGGACTATGGTAAATTCTAGAGGAAGAGTTATGGTTTTATCAGTCTATGTATCTAAAGGTATGCATGTTTTTATTTACGTATGTTCCATCCAAGTGCATAAAATACTGAGCCGATTTTGAGGTTATTAAATCAATGTCATTCGGCCCGGGTGACTTCTCTCTCTCTTTGTGCATCGTCATCCTCATTGCCGAGGGTCGCGATCCTTAGCATGGATCACCTTCTCCCGTATGATGTTTCTCCAGGTGGTTCTGTTCTCGGCATTGTGTAGAGCGGCGTGGAATGATGTACTGAGTGCAGTGCTGATCTGATCATTCTGCCCGCCGATTGCTTAAAAGTTGCCGATCAAAATAGTACCTATTCATTTGATGGCATTGGCGTCAAAGTAAAATAAACCATCATCATCATCAGCAACCCATCAACGGCTCATTACCGAGCGCAGGTCTCTCAGAGAAGGGTCATAGGCCATAGTCCACCACGCTGGCCCAATGCGAATTGGCGGACAATAAATATAAAATAAACCGTCTTAACATGTGTTGAATTATAATTAGATATAATTACGTATGCTTTTGTGGAACTTCCCCTCATTGTGGAAACTCTGCATACATAGCGTATATTGTAAAAGTATTTTGAAAAGAGCAACCGCCGAGTTTCTTGCTGGTTCTTCTCGGAAGGAACGGCATTCCGAACTGGTAGACTCATTGACGATTCAAAAGTACTTGTAAAAGTTTATTTGAATAAAAAACATTTCTATTCTATTCTATTCTAAACTTATGGTTTAGAATAGCATTGAATTAGGGCTCAATTTCGTGTATAATGCATTCTTATACGTTTAGGTATGTACGCTACGCTCCATAACGCACCATGTTATTATCGGTTGTACTTTAAATCAATACAGTGAAGGAATATTTTACTTTGACGCTAAGTAATGCCTTCAAATGAATACGATTTTGATCGGCAACTTTTAGTCAATCGCACCTCTGGATCCCACCAACGCACGAGGCTATGTGATACGTCCTCTTGGCCTTTTATCAAGCTACATTTTATTTACTTATACGAACTAAATCAATATGACTAATATTTCATTGAATGTCCCGTAGGCGGGTCTAAACTTACAGTGTCTAAACTTTTATCTCGATTTAGTTTAGTTTACAATCGATTCAACGCAGTTTTTGTTGGACTTTTTTCGACGTATTTTCGTTTCGAATTCGCCGATTTTCACGTAATTTGAATACTAAGTCGCTCTATGGCCACTGCTGTGGCTTATCGAATGAATTCGATTTAACCTTGTACCATCGGAATTACATTAACCTTATCTTTGGCTTATTCTATGCTATACTACATCTAGTGTGGGTACGCTCGCTTAATCTATTCAAATTTGAATTGAGGTCATTGTTTTTTTATGTATCTCCTAAGCCCGATTCATTTATTTAATTTGAATTTAATTGATCTGTTATGTTATTTAGTCCAACTATTGTAAAATAGTCCATAGAATTTTGTATAAATAACGACGTTGACGTTGCTTATCGACAACTCATAGAGAGAGTGAATATGTATAGGATACGTAATATATTTATATTAAATAGGTAAACTGCCTGCCGGGAAACGAATATCGTCAAAATGAAACAGTTGAGACATGAGATTATAAAAATACAAATTAATTAATCTGCAGAGCAGATTTTTTTCCACGTTAAGTATAGATAGATTTTTTATTTTCAATAGTTTTTTTATTTTATAAAGGCATCTATTTCTTTTAATGAATACAACGTGGCAATGCTGCGAGCTTGATCGGTTTTTATTTTAATTTACTTGACCTGGACAAGAAAAAATTGGTATGCATCTTTTTGCTGAAATAAGTTTTTCTAAATAAATAACAATAGGTGCCTATATTTACAACTAACTACATGATTTAGTTTTTAAAATCCCTCGGGAACTCTTCGTTTTTCCGGGATAAAAAGTAGCCTATATAAATCTCCAGGTTCTCAACTAGGTATACCGTAGCTCTGTTGCGGCGTGATTGAAGGACAAACCAACAAACAAACACATTTTCGCATTTATAATATTGGTATATTAGTATGATTGTAGATACTTAAGTACCGAAGTAGAAACTGTTCAACAAAGTTGTTTTTATAGTAGGTATAGCGATATTATATTATGTGATCAAACGATTTTCTCAAGAGAAGTTGGAGCGGTATAATATGAGTCACTTCATTTGTAGATCTATCTATCTAATACCTTTAAACGAGCAATTCTTCTGGATGACATTTTCCAGCGTCTCGGAAAAAATATGGTGTGATAAGTTAATGGAGTAGAAGCCCATGGCATCGTTCTTTTCGCAATATTGATAGAATTACTAGCTGACCCAGCGAACTTCGTCCCGCCAGCAAAAATATTTAGGGGTGGGTCACCCTTATCATTTAGGGGTATGAAAAATAGGTGTTGGCCGATTCTCAGACCTACCCGATATGCACACAAAATTTCATAAAAATCGGTCCAGCCGTTTCGGAGGAGTTTGGTGACAAACACCGCGACATGAGATTTTTATTATATTAGATTTTATATAATATTAGAAGAATCATAATAAGTTAGTAAAACTAAAAAAAAAAAGCCGCTGGATTCAGGCGGCGCAAGACCGAGGCCTGTGGAAGTCCATGCAAGAGACCTTTGTCCAGCAGTGGACGTCTATCGGTTGATAAAGAAGAAGAAGAAGAAGGTTTCATTTTTAGAAAAGGTCGGTTTATCCGCGTTTTCAGGCAATGAAAAACTCCTTACAATATCTACAATACGAAGGTAAATTTCGGCATCATCTTTAAATTTCCAATAGCTCGGGAAATCGGGCGGTCCCGAAACCAGAAGACCCCTGTTCGAGTCCAGACGATTATGTTTTCCCCTATGAATTTTATAATTATTATTTTTTTTAATATATAATTTCCAAAAAACACGATTTACCAAAAAAAATAATAATTTATTCATTCTTCAGATTTAATTAATATCTAATACCCAGATATTATTAATTAAATCTGAAGAATGAAGCGACGAAATATAATGAATAACCATTCGCTGGTTCGTAGTAAAAACCCAGCCATTTATACTCGAAATAATAGTTAACAGAGTGGTTAATAAATTCTAGTGTCATGTCATTGTGTCAATGTCAAACATGGTGTGCGAAAGAGTTAAACGTGACCTGTGAGTGATCTATAGATCGTGATCCATAGATCATGGTGTCGTCCTCACCGCGCGCGCAGACGCGGTCGCAACACGACGTTGACCCAGAAAGGATAAAGGCTTATTCGGTAAGTTGTAAACAAGTTTCACTTTGATGTCGACACTCCATATACGGTAGGGTTAGTTTCTTACGCACACATGATAAAGAATGTTGTGTGTCGCAACGTAACATTCTTTTATCCGCCTTCAGGAGGGTATAGTGCTTATCTGTCATGACTTTGAGTCTCTGTCGATTCATCTATTCCCTGTGTTTGCCAAAATACTCATCCGTCGTGATCCGATAGACGTCTACTGCTGGACATCTTTCTTCTTAAGTCACTTGCAAGTAGGGCTTGCAAATATTCGAAGATTTTGGTATTCGAATATTCGACTTTTTTTCGGGTATTATTCGAATTATTCGAATAATATTCGAATAATTAAAAAAACAAAAGATGTTATAATAATCACGTTTTAACTGCCAATCTCTTACTTTGAGTCTAATATCTCTAAATCAAAACAAAATCTTACTTAAAAATTAAAGAACTGTTTGGAATTTGACTGCTATGGCTCTAATTCAGTCCTCCAAAAAATATCAAAAGTTGGTGCTTAACAAGAGAACCACAACATAACTAGTCTTATAAACCGAGATATGAGTGTGAGTATTTTAATAATATTTATATATCAATAAAATCAAATAATCAATTACAAAAACGACAACTTGCTTAAAATCTTTTATCATGTAACTAGAAATAAAGTACTAAATTCTAAACATTATTTTTGGTTCTTCATACTACTTACTTTGTATTACTTAATTACAAATCTTAAAAGATTTAAAAGAAAGATTTTCAACGTTGATAGAATACAAATAGGTAATAATTCAGTATTAGAAATTATGAATTTGGACCTACCTAGCTGGACTGTGTGTCCCAGGTATATTATTTACTCGTGCACAATGTCAAGTGCAATATTTTTTACGAGAGTGGAGTGGAGCATGAGCATTGGACATGATTTTCATCTTGCTCATTTTCATCTTTAGGCCCAACGCTGAGAAACCGTGCTGAGATCGTTGAACACTGTATTGAGGTCGCTCAGAAGTCAGAGTCTCTGCCATAACGACTATGTCATTGGCAAATCGCAAGTGAGTGATGTACTCACCGTTTATATTGATGCCAAGTCCGTTCCAATCCAGAAGCTTAAAGACGTCCTCCAATGCAGCGGTAAATAGCTTTGGGGAGATCGTCTCCCTGTCACACTCCACGCTGTAAGTGAATTGGCCTCGTAGTCTGGTCCTGTATACGTACTGACATAGTGGCGTTTTCATACAAGCACTTCAACACTTGGATATACCGGTAGTCAATCCGGCATCTCTGCAGCGACCTCAATAAGGCCCAAGTTTCCATCAAATTCCAGGCTTTCTCATAGTCCTCAGACGCTAAGCAAAGTGGCTGTTAATGCTCTTCCATCTTTTGTATAACCTGCCGCAGCGTATGAATGTGATCTATGGTGCCACAGCCTTTTCGGAATCCGGCTTGTTCGGGAGGCTGGAAGTAGTCGAACCTACGAGCGAGACGATTCGTAATGACACTCGAGAACAACTTATAAACATGACTCTGCAGCTAGATGGGTCTATAATAATAATTCTTCAACAAGGTATTATCACCCTTTTTGAAGAACAGAATCACCACGCTCCTGTGCCATGCTTCCGGCGGATGCAGCGGCGTGATGACGGAATTGAACAATCGCTGAAAGATCTAAAGTACCGGTTTTCCACCCGCTTTCAGGAGTTCTGCAGTGACTCCATCATCACCAGGCGCCTTGGTGTTCTTGAGCTGCTTGAGCCATACTAATCTCGTATAGGCTGACGTCCGGGATATCTTCGGTATAGTATCGGGTCAGTTTGGCTCTGTGATCAAATCCTCAACAGGTTTTTGAGAAAGAGATCAACAGCCGAATCCAACTGAGCTGGGCAGCATTTGGGAATCTCCGAGATGTCTTCTCGTCCAAAATCCCTCAGCGCCTGAAGACGAAAGTCTTCTAAGTCACTAAAAGAACAGTGCGTGTTGTCAGTGTTGACTTACGGATCCGAGAATTGGTCGCTAACTGTGGGCCTCATAAGAAGGCTCAGGGTCACTCAGTGGGCTATGGAGAGAGCTATGCTCGGAGTATCCCTGCGAGATCAAATCAGAAATGAGCGCATAATGTTGCGCGCGGAGTTTAAAAGTAATATTTTGTGCATTGCGCAGGCATTTTGTGTGATTCCGCCGTTTACAAACGGCGTCGTCAGTTTAGAAACGCTCGCTGTTATGTAATAAGCCAAAGGCAAAATGACAACTCGTTCAATTGTTTTAATTTCACTGTAGTTTTAGATGTAGTTATTGCGAATCTACGCAATTCCCAAGCACCAGGACCTCGAATTTGCCTCTAAAGTTAGCTTAGGTTGGGGTTCGACATGAACAGTCAGGTGCCCGCTTAGGTTCCATTTAGCCAATATACCTATTTTATTTACGTGGGGAAATCCACCGCCCCCGGGGTTACGCGACAGTTATGTCGGACTCTAACCGACTAAAACCCCACGGTGTTCCTTCTCATCGCCTGGTGACTGGGCAACGGGACCGTAATCACGTTCACGCAACCCAGCCAGCGGCGCCTGCTGATACAGAACATCCTCTCAAACACAGAGTTCTTCACTCATCACTCTCTCTGAGGCTCACAAGGAACAAAGTGTGTCTCCCGGCCCGAGGACCTTACTCCCTCAGGCGACGGAGTCCCCATATCCATCGCCTGGAGGCGATGAATTTCACTGTAGTTTTAGATGTAGTTATTGCGAATCCACGTAATTCCCAAGCACCAGGGCCACGAATCTGCCTCTTAAGTTAGGTTAGGTTGGGGTTCGACATGAACAGTCAGGTGGTAGGTTCCATTTGGCCAATATACCTAAGTGTTCACCAGACTCTTCACACACACTTGACTGTTCACACTACCACCCGACTGTTCATGTATAACCCTAACCTAACTTTAGATTTTGGCGAACATAGTACTTGCTAGGCATAAGAAACAGAACTAAATACTTCAATTTGCCGCGGCATTACATAACAGCGAGCGTTTCTAAACTGACGACGCCGTATGTAAACGGTGGAATCACACAAAATGCCTGCGACATGCACATCAATATTCCGAGTTTGGCTTTCGGAAAATTGGTCGAATATTCGAATATAGCAGATTTAATATTCGAATATTCGGACAAGAAATATTATTCGAATAATTCGAATATTCGAATATTCGAATGCAAGCCCTACTTGCAAGTCATCAGCAACCCATCAACGGCTCACTACTGAGCGCAGGTCTCCTTTCAGAGAAGGATTATAGGCCATAGTCCACCACGAAATATGGCCCAATGCGAATCGGCAGACTTCACACACCTTCGAGAACATTGTGGAGAACTCTCAGGTGTGCAGGTTTCCTCACGATGTTTTCCTTCACCGTTGTAGCGAGCGTAGCGAAAAAATTCTAAGTCTATGGTTGTAGCATGTGATATTTAATTTCTAAAATCGTACATAACTCCGAAAATTCAGAGAATACACGTGGGTATTTCACTGTTTATTAAAATTGCACCCCCTAGGGGGTTAAGTAGGGGATGAAAGTTTATATGAAAGTCCGTCATCTTTCAAGTTAAATTCAAGAAACTTGGTATTAAGATTTTCAATTAAAAACCAAAAAACACTTAGGTATTTCACAGTTTTTAAAAATTCTACCCCCAAACTCCAAAGGGGATAAATAGGTGATGAATATTTGTATGAAAGTCCGTCATTTTTTCAAGTTATATGCATGAAATTAGGTAATTTGCGTTTCGATTAAAAATTATGAAGGCCGTGTTTCACAGTTTTTGAAAATTATAGTCCAAAAACGAATTCCACACGGACGAAGTCGTAGGGGCAAAGCTAGTATAACTAATATACCTGTGTTTTAGCATGTTACGTGGGGCGTGGTTATATCACATTATTTAATAACACTTGAGTGATGCGCCTCTATTGTTCTCTTCCTTTTTCTATTTACAAGACGGTGTGAAATCTTTTATGCAATTGGTTTAATGGTTATAAGTGATTACATTTCCCTCTTCAGATATTTGTGTACCATGGAAGATATATTGCGGTTTGTTATCTTACGTCTAAGGATCTTTGTAGATGTTCTATGAACTGCAAGCTGATTGAAATATTGCAGTTTGAATAGTACATAATAATTCAATGGTTTGAATGCGGTTTTATTGCAGTTGACGTAAAATATGTCTCGCAAATAGGTGCTGACCAATGAGGATGGAACGTCAAATGTATTAAGATGATAGATCTCAAAAAGAAGCAAGGTTCTCAATAATTCTACTGTATGTTTTTTGTATGTTTCTTACGCGATTATTTGATTTTGAAAATTCTTTTTTGTTTAGGTCATACTTGAAAGATCTCAAATATAATCGAAATTGATTCAGTTTTTTTTAAAAAATCATTATACTTTTGAAGTCGGTTTTCTAAAAATAATTCTCCATATAATATTGTTCATTTAATTGTATGAATTTAATAAAAATCTAGGCGTAAGCAATCAGCTGATTCTCGTATAATTAAAATTATATTAATGTGGTGATGTTACGTAGAGTGGAAACAAAATTAATCGCGAGTTACATAAATTCTAGTTCACTTAAAATTCATGACATCCCTTAAATTAGTTTGCCAAAAAAAAGGGACAGCGTCAATTTAGGTAAGTGGAGTCTTAAAACAATCTTCAAAACCAACTTCAAACACAAGTAGGTAACAAAATGATGTTTTGCGTTTTTTGTGTCAGGCGGTTAACTGTTCTGCCATTTATGATACGTCCAAAAATAACAAAATGTGTATAAAAAAAATATAATACGTTAATTTGTAGGTTTATATATAATACGTTTATTTGTAGGTTAATTTGTAGCTGTACTGTGTGTGTAGTTGTCATTTGAAGTCGGTTCTTATAAGAACTTTTACAACATCACCAATCATAGTCATCGCCATTAAAGTTTCCATGAATGGAGCGACGACGGAACCCTATTGAACTCATGACCCGACACTCACTTGACCGGTTTTCGTTTTGCGTCATCGCTATGGGTCTAGGGGCGTGCAAATGAGTGAAAACGTCATTAGAGACGAGCAGTTAAATGTCTTTCTAGCGGAATAAAATGTGCTTTATAATTCTTTACTAGCGACAAGCCCCGGAATCGCACGGGAGTAGAGCATATTGTTATGCCTACATGTCTTTAACAGACTTCAAAAAGGAGGAGATTCTCACCGATTCACCGATTACTCGAAGACGCCTGAACCGATTTGGAAAATTCTTTTTTGTTTCAAAGGGTATACTTTCCAGGTAGACCCATTGAAATTTTATCGAAATCGGTCGAGCGGCTTTTAAAATATCAACAATAAATTATATACTTAGTGGCGCGAGCGTTTGAAGTCGGTTTTATAAAAATATTTTTTTATATTAAAATATTTCTTCTGTCGTGAGTCCCGTCATCGGCGGTGTGAGACGCTTGAATTTATTTTCGCGCGCGTTCTTTTTCATTTTGCGTTTTTGCGATAACTCCTTAACTCTTGACCCCCGACCGCGACGCAATAGAGAAACACGGAATTGAAGATTGAATATGTTCAATTAGTGGTAATTATACCGATAGATCTCAAGATAATATATTCGTTTTTCTGAAAATTGTTACAACATGCGCCTCGCTCCCCCACCAACAACGGAACGTTCGAACTCAGCGAAAATGAAAGCTGAAAACGTTGGATAGTTGAGTGTGGTTATGCCGAGTTTTAATTCGTTTGATCGTAATACTTAACTATGACATTAGCATCAAAGTAAAATGAACCATAATAGTTTCGGTTTAAAGTTACAAATTCAATACAGACGATTTTAATTTGGAGCGTTTGCGTTACGTAAACGTAAAAGAATACATACACGAGCACTAACTCAATACTTTTATGGTTTATTTTGCTTTGATGGTAATTTCATAGTTTACTATTTACAGTTAACTATCCAATCTTATACTAACCCTAGAGAGCGCGGGATGAGGAGTGACTCGTGAAAAGAGACAGTTTTGTCGCGTTTGATTGAATACGTCTGAAAGAGCTCATCTGCAGAGAGTAGGGTACCTGCGCTTATTACCGGCTTACGAACTTCCTACGGCGAACGAAATTAGTGGTGCAATCGTTTGAGATATCTAAATGTATAAAATCGGGTAAGTGCGAGTTATACTCACGCACCGAGGGTTCCGCACCTTGGGAGAAAGCAAATTTATTATAAAAAACTCGATTCCTTTAAATAATGTTCTCATTAATTCATCGGAACCCATCACCAGCTACTACGGGGCACAGGCCTAAGTCAAAAACTGCGGCTTAAAATTAAATCAAAACCTATTTATTCAATTTCATAATAATTATCATATCTACTACCCCACTTAGTACCCTACTGATCCACTATGTTTGGACCCCCTTTTTAAAGAAAAATAATTTTTAGTTTCTTCATTTACAGGTACAACAAATTTGGTAGACCCCTAATTGAAAATAAAACAAAATATACTTTTCACTTCTCACGTTCGTTGTTAAAGTATTTGTTTAAGCTAGGTCTACACCTAGCACTTACCTATGTAAGCGGACTAAAACTGATTTTCATGCTCTCGTGCTTAAAAGTGTTATAGGCAACTTTCATGTTGGCAGCACTGAATGTTCGATATAGTCAGTGTTATAATGTTGGTATTGAAGAGGTAAACAGCTTTCATACATTTTTCTTTTGGTCCGTGGGCCGGTAAAATTGAAAATTCCGTCATAGCGGATGGAAAATTTTGTATTCGAATTAATAGTTAAAATTACACGTTTATAATAAGCTCGGTATGCGTTAATTTAAAAAGTAGACACAATGTAAAAAATTTTTTTTATTTCAAAAATTCAAAAATGTTTTACCATCATCGCGGATTTTTTGCGGTGTATTCGATAGAAAATTTCGTACTCTTTACTACTTTCGTACTCTACTTGAAGTAAGTACGTGATATGGGGAGACTCTTCCGGCCATCTCTACCACATTTACCTTGCGGATTCCTAAAAGTAGAATAGATGTAGGTAGTAGGTAGTTCCATTTTAGCAACCTACCTAATTACTGTGTAGTAGTTATGCAGAGCACTGCGCTTTTGTTAGGCAAATTTAATTTCGCCAAACACGACTTCCATTTTCACGACACACAAAGAGGTTGGCGGAAAAAGTAATAGTTTGTACGAAGTATAGTCGCTGTGAACCTGCTCTTTGTAAAAAATACGAGAAAGCAAGAATAAATGAACGAGTAAATTAATGGAGGTACCTAACTGCTAAGAAAGAACTGACTGACTACTGCTAAGAAAGACTGTTAGAAAATACTAAGGATCCATTTCTCCAACGTAAGATAAGTCTCATCCGAGCGAGAAAATAACATCCGATTTCACCAAAGTCGAGTGACGTTTAACCGAGGGTTAAATTGGGAGTTCTGGCAGTTTTTGTATTGAAAATCTGCCAAAATATCACGCTTGGATAAGACTTATTTTACGTTGGTGAGATCGGCCCAAACCTATGATGGGATTGTCTAAAAATTATTTCTATTGTACAGCGTGACGATTGGTTGAATAGCGAATCGCTTAGGTCGTCGAGCAAATATTTCTATCAAAAAAAAATTAAGTGGCACTCGGGGACTGCCGGGGTAAAGCTATTGCAAAGCATTTTTATCAACTTATGCAATTATAATATTTATGCAATATTTTTTTTTTCATAATAAAAATTATGCAAAAAAAAAATTAAAAACAAACAAACAAGAAAAGCGCACTGTCACTACTTCGCGACTGAGATTCGAACCTGCGACATCTCACATCATATACCATAATATGGTAAAGAAAGCGGCCGCTCGCCCACTGCGTGAAACAGAGCTACTTGTGAATCTCTAAAATGTTGAACGCTTACTGAACGACGGTGTTAGGTTTATTTTCGTTACGGAATTTCTTGATTCGGTCGCCGCGCTCAAACTGTTTGTCCTAGTTCAAAGCCCGCGATAAAAGCTATGCAATAGCTTAAAATATTTGCTCAGCGCCTTCATCCGTGTGGATTTATTTTATTAGAAACCCAGCGGGAACCCTCTATATTTCCGGGATAAAGGGTAGCATTTGTCACTCTCCAAGTCCTCAACTATGTACTTAAATCCATGTAAAATATCTCTGATGCGTTGCCCCGTTGCTGCGTGACTGAAGGACAAACTATCAAACAAACACACTCGCATTCACAATATTATTAAGGATTCCCAAATTGACTCAGCCAATAATATAATAACTTTAGAAGTTACATCTCTAATACCGGGTGTGCCACAGACATCGCGTCGCCAGAATTAAAATGACGCTGAAGGAGCTGTCGCCATCCATCTTTGGGTTGTAATATCCGATAAATTCTCGCCGGCTTTTTAATATTCGTTCTTGATTCGAACTTCCGGCGGCTGTCGCTTGCAGAGTTTTTCCAATTTATTCAAAAAGGAAGATTAATCAGATCTTACTTAGTAAGTAATTCAGTACTAATGGTATATGTAGACATATTTCGATGAATTGATGGACATTGGGGTTTCAAGGTGCTAGAGTGGCGACACGGCACCGTAAAGCGCAGGATTGTGAGACCTGCCACTAGGTGGACCGACGAGACAAGAGCACCATGCAAGAGACGTCTATCGGTTCATATTGAAAAAGATATATGGACGCATGTCTGTGCAATCAGCTCTTCAGAATCTAATACATAGTAATATTATAAATGCGAACGTGTGTTGGTTGGTTTGTCGTTCAATCACGCCGCAACAGAGCTAAGGATCGACGTAATTTTTTGCATCGGTATAGTAAAAGACCTGGAGAGTGACATAAGTTACTTTGCTTTCTTTACTTTAATTTCGTGCGTGCAGCCGATGTTCATCGATTTATTTGACGTTATCACGTCAAAAAAGAATTTTCCAAATCGGTTCAGGCGTCTTCGAGTAATCGGTGACCATACATAAAAAAAAATTAAGTGCCACTCGGGGACTGCCGCGGTAAAGCTATTGCATAGCATTTTTTATCAACTTATCTCTCTAATCTTATATATATCTCTATATCTTATATATGATATTTATCTATGCAATATTTTTTTTGCATAATAAAAATTATGCAAAAAAAAAATTAAAAAACAAACAAGAAAAGCGAACTGTCACTACTTCGCGAGTGAGATTCGAACCTGCGAAGGTGCGACATCAATCATCATACACCATACGGTAAAGAAAGCGGCCGCTCGCCCACTGCGCCAAATAGAGCTACTTGAGAACCTCTAAAATGTTGAACGCTTACTGAACGACGGTGTTAGGTTTTTTCGTTACGGAATTTCTTGATTCGGTCGCCGCGCTCAAACTGTTTGCCCTAGTTCAAAGCCCGCGATAAAAGCTATGCAATAGCTTAAAAACCGACGAATCGATAACCTCCTCCTTTTTTGAAGTCGGTCAAAAAGTACATACCTACACAGGCTTCTAAAATCTTAATTCACAACCCTTCCTTCGGCTTTGCCGTACCAGGGTAACAAAAGGCACTATTTTTGTGCCCGACTTCTATTTTTACAGTGGAAACGCTTCATTTTCATACAGCCCTAGTTACCTACTTGTATATACCACAGTTGTTTGAATGTTAATTTCCACCACGCCTCTACGCCTCTCAGCCTGGGGCGAGATTCCATTACAGGCTCGTTACGAACGCTTTGTGCTACGAATTACGATTTTGTTTTACCGGGAACAACGCAGGGATATGGTTCATCTAAACTATGATACGTTTCTGAACGTGTTTACTTGATACCTTTGACAAGTGGCACGTTTAAAAACGTGCTCCATATATGAATTAAATAGCTTTTGCCAGCTGCTTCGCTCACTGTAAATGCGATGCCCGCGACATCGCCCGCGTGGATTTAGAGATTTTTTGATTCCCGCGGGAACTCTATAATTTTCCGAGATAAAATGTAGCCTATATGTTAATCCTGGGTATGAATTTTTTCCATTCAAAATTTCAGCCAAATCGGTTCATTCGTTGTGGCGTGAAGGGGTAAAAACATCCATTCACCCATCCTCACTCAACTCAACTTTCGCATCCTTACTAATATTATAAATGCGAAAGTGTGTTTGTTTGTTGGTTTGTCCTTCAATCACGCCGCAACAGGGCTACGGATCGACGTAATTTTTTTCATGGGTATAGTTGAGGACCTGGAGATTGACATCGGCTACTTGTTCTCCCGGAAAATCAAAGAGTTCCCGAGGGATTTTAGAAGCTAAATCCACGCGGACGAAGTCGCGGGCATCAGCTAGTTTATAATATTTAGAAGTAGGATCCTACTTCTTAATATTATAAACTTCTTAATATTAATATTATTTCTTAATATTAATATTATATACGATGTGCAATATATATCGCCGGGTACTGTCATGTAGGTGTTTGTCTAGTCATTATTGTATCTATTAACCTTAAAACAGACCAATGTCTTTGCATACAGTAGAAACAATACGTCTACCGTCATTTGTTATAAATAGTTTAGTTGTATTGTGTAGGAAAACATCTTACCAAGCGTAGCACCTGGTTACCTACTGTATCGTTTGTCTGTTTATCTATCTATCTATAGTCTAATATCTATATTTAAAGTTCTATCCAATATGTATAATTTTAATGATTTTCACTCGGACCATAAGAACGAAGCGATTGACACCTCTTTCATCAAAATCGGCTCATTAATTTACGGTGGAACATAAGTAAATGGACACATACATACATACATAGAATAGAATAGAATAGAAATGTTTTTATTCAAATAAACTTTTTTACAAGTGCTTTTGAATCGTCGATGAGTCTACCGCTGGTTCGGAATGCCTTTCTTGCCGAGAAGAACCAGCAAGAAACTCGGCGGTTGCTCTTTTCAAAACAAGTTTACAATTCAATAGATACTATGCTATGTATGCAGTGTTTCCAAAAGCACACCTAATTATAATTCAAGACATGTTAAGACGGGCAGACAGAAATTAGACCCATTCCCGCCGGTGGCACCCGTTCACGAGCATGACGCATGACCCAGCCATTGCTTCGCTCAACCATAATATTTCCATGGTTATACCCATGGTTATGGTAACCATATAAACTGCTAAAATCAAATCCCTTCCTTTTGGCTTTGCCGTAATCTGGCAAACACCAGAAAACCATGACAATCATAATATGACATCATGTATGCCACTTCAGATAGCACGAATCTGCTAACAACGCAAGGTCGGGCAGCTGTTGTTTGAATAGCATGTGTTGCTAATGGCCACAGACCACGTGTAAACGAAGTTTTGCATGAGAACACAATCGTGAAAAAACAAACACACACAAGTACTCGATATAAATCGACATTTTATAAAATATCGATTTACTAGATGATGCCCGCGACGGTGGATTAAGGTTTTCTAATTCCCGCGGGAACTCCGTAATTTTCCGGGATAAAAAGTAGCCTATGTGTTAATCCTGGGTATGAGCTATCTCCAGCCCATTTTCTTAGGAGCTTTGGGCCCCCAACGACATTATGTTATGTCACTGTGGTTTTAACTTTATTTCGTAGACAAAAAAATATTTTTCTGAACTCTGCAAACTACATATTTTGATTTATTCACCCAGGTTTAAAAGAAATCTTATTTTTTATGTTGCTGAAATTGAGACACCCAATGTCGGTCACCCATCCGTTCACCGACCGGGGTGAACGTTGCTTGACCAAAGTGATTGTTTGATATGCGGTTTCACGCACGCGTAGTAGCAATAACTATGTACCTACCCTACTTTATAATATTTTTTATAAGTACAAGTGCCGTCAAAGTAAACTCATTAACATTTCAAAGGACCTTTTCGACTCATTGCAGCTAATGAACGTTCAATACACAAAGCCATTTATCCCTAGGGCGTTTGAAATTAAGCGGCGACGTCAAAACGTCTGTGGCCCGCGCTTAATATGCGAAGTGCTGTTGAGAATTGATCGCCACTCGATTTGTTTCAGAGTTGTGGCAGCCCTAATAATTGGAATGTAAAATACCTACAGTACCCGGCGATATATATTGCACATCGGCCTTTGGAATAAAACGCTATTTCTATTCTATTGCAAGGAAAGTTAGCCAGAAATTCACGTAGTAATTACTGAAATTTCTTCACTTCACAATCGGCGAGCACATCACGTAACATATTATATAAAAAAAATGCAGTCGAACTGTGAATAGAATAGAATAGCGTTTTATTCCAAAGGCCGATGTGCAATATACATCGCCCGGTAGTGTACCATGTTTTGTAATAAATAACTTTAGATAATTAATTAATCATTGATTTCACTGCATCGATCAAAGTTTAGAAGCTGCAATGGCACTACAAGCATTACTTACACAGAGATAACTTATTTACTTACTAGTTACTAGCTCATGCCCGCGACTTCGTCCGCGTGGATTTAGTTTTTACAATCCCTCGGGAACTCGTTAATTTCCGGGATAGAAAGTAGCCTATGTCCAGGTCCTCAACTATACCCATGCAAAAAATTTGGTCGATCCGTAGCTCTGTTGCGGCGTGATTGAAGGAGAAAACAACAGACAAACACACTTTCGCATTTATAATATAAGTAGGTATGATTCGTGAAGATTGCCCATGACTGCTATCTCACCTGATGATACGTGACTACATCGTCTTATTAGGTGATAATATGGTCTAATGGAGACCAACCAATACGATTTTGATCGGCAGCTTTTAGACAATCGTACCAGGTCGTTAAAGTTTAAGTTCAAGTCAAATTTGAAAATAATTAGTAATTTTAGGGAACTCCTACAAGACCAGAGAGCATGCAAAATCATTTATCGAGCTCTATGTGCCACAGAAATATAACAGGACTTGTCACCATCATGCGAATTCAAAGACGTGACTCACGAAATATTATTATAGCTACCAGATATTTTGAGATTATAGCTATCAAATACAAATCTTCTTGATAAGTGCTAAACTCAAAACTCACTATTTGACAGCAAGGGTCGTTCGATTGCCGCTCTGAAATCATATTATTATGTTTGTGTAAGGTTTTGTGTGACGTCATGATAATCATGAAAGGCTGTTGGGGAAAACGGAATTATTTGAATCTGCAATTCCAGAATTTAACTGGAGCCAAGCGAAATTATATGCAAGCGAAATAATGGCCAAATAATAGCGAATCTATTCTAGAATGTATGTACCTGCTCCTATTAGCCAGAATACTTTAAAGGTCTCTCACGACGCAACACTATTTGTAACCATAGACGAATAATATTTACTGTTTGTTACACCATACATTATGAACTAACAAGATTTATCTCTTCTTTCCCAGGAGCAACTCCGTCAGCGAAAGGAGGCGGAGGAACGTATCGCAGCTCAGAATGAGTTCCTCAGGAACTCCCTCCGCAACTCCTCCAAGCTCCAAGTGCTAGCCAACGAGCCTTCCAGCACCGCCTTCGTCAATGACGCGTACGAGGAAGACGCCAGCGATGAGGCTTCACAACTTTACGCGCTTGTTGGTGAGTTACTGTCCGACTTACTTTACTAAAATCACTTTCCTGGTAAAAATTTCCGTTGGGGTTTTGTAGCCAATGGTTGGGACATGGTAGTGGTGATGCCGACTAGGTCCCTCCGGGCCAACCCCGAACTGGTTTTCTACGGTTGGCCCCACGATTTTTAGGGATGACAAGTCTTACTGTTTGCCAACCAAACTAGGGACAAAGGCCCAATTAACAGCCACGCAAATTGCTTCTAGGGCTGTGATCTCCATTTCACGAACATCGTGAGCTGGCACACTTTTCAGAGCAAAATTCGCATTACAAAGAAAAAATTTGCTAGCTCTGTAATCCAAAGGAGATCTTGGTATCGGGTTAAAATCCTACTTATATTACGGATTCTGTGACCCACAAGGGATCTTGGCTTCTGAAACTAGAAGCTGCCCCTCAGTTCTCATTCCAAAGTCCACAGTCCTAAATCCCTGCAGTTTAGGTGGGCAGTACCCTGCAGGATTGAGGATGACATCACTCATCCCTGTCAGTTTATGCAGGTCTTTCCATGCTTGATGCATCCAGCAAATGGTTTCAGGGTGTTTACGAGAACGTTTTCTTGCCGGACGACCCAGAATATGCTCTTTTCAATATATGATCCTCTCCCATCCTCTCTATGTGTCCAAACCAGTGTTTGGTTTTTAATTGTTCTGTGGTTTCTTCTATGTAATAGAGAAATTCTTCCAAACCTATCTATAATATACATTTTAATCTTCATTAAAATGTCTGTGAAAACTGCCTTTTAACCAAACAAGTTTTGGCAAAAAATTTCCCATTTGCTTACTGGGATTGAAGCGGCTTAACCGATTGTAACGCGACTTTGACAGTCTAGTAGAGGATTACACTAGGAAAATCGAACCCACCTATAAGACCAGCATTACTTCTAAGAGGTCGTCTTTCTAACTACGCTCGAAACCAGCTAGAAACTCGAACTAGTCGAATAGGACTAGTTCTAGTTTCTATAATATGCTCTATATATCACATTAAACCGAAGTTGGTGTAAGGGTTTGAAATAACCCAATTATTAACAAGTCCAACCCCGAGGCTGCACGCTGGCGAGTTTGTTCCACTCCACCTGGCAATAACTCGATCGACTAATCACATAAGCTAGGAGCTTCTCATATCAGTATCACATACATCCAGCGTGCACGATGTTAAACTAAAGGTCGATAGTTGCCAAGCAAGTATTTAATCGATTAAACAATTTGTTGAGCGTCCAGCGAACGGAAAGTAAATTTTGTTGATCCACAATTGTTACTGACTGTATGTAGGTACATCCAAAAGCTTTCCTGTATAAACTTCAAAATAATTAGCAAGAAAAGTTTAGAATTATTTTGCTATAATCCGCCAACAGAAAAAATCTGTATGGTCAAACATGCAATTAAAAGCTAAGCACCACTCACCTACCCAGCCAAGCAAGAAAGCCAAGTTCCCAAGCAAGCAATGCCACCACCACTCACATGCACCACCACACAAGACTTTTACACTACTCTCGACGCACGTTTCGCCCCGACACCGGAGCATCCTCAGGAGATGTCGACTTTACAATGCTGTATTGTCTGTCTCTGCTTCTATCCAATATTCAAAATAATTGAAAACTATTTAGGTATCTCATGTACTCCAATCTATCTGTGGCTCTTTATGACAAGCAGGGATCTACCACCGGTGTGTCTTGCCTCGCTTTTAAGTTGCATCTCTTGTACACTGGCTTCTTGTATCTTGTAACTGTCATTTTTATGAGTACTCTACCTTACTCAATGTTTTGGCGCGTCCGTCCGCACGTCTAAAAAATGAAGTGGAGGAGAAAAAAAAAGAAGGAGGTGTAATGAACACGTAGTCACATTGTTCGTAGACCCAATGTTTGTTGGGATCCCAAGGGCAAAGTCGAACCGGGAAGCGCAGTGTTTGCAGCCTCCCACTAGGTGGGCGGTCAATATCAGACAAGTCGCAGGGAGTGAGGGAGATGCTATGAGAGATAAAGCCGACATAAAACCGAGTCACGTGGAAGTATACAAGATATATTATGTACGAGATACAAGAGACCTATGTCAAGCAGTAGACATCTATCGATTGATAAAGAAGAACATCAATGTTTGCCTGGCGCTCAGCGAATAAACATTGTGGATGACTACGATGGAACTAGATGGCGCTTTATAATTCACAATAATTTCCAAGGCACAACCGTACTACAATAGGCGATCTTACATCGCAGTAACGAAATTATACAAATTGATAACTATGTAAAGTGGACTAGCTAGTTCAGGCGCGAATGTCCTGTACAATCATTATCTTCCTCTTTCTATTCCAGATTACCAAGAAGTGTGTGCAGCGCTATCAAGGGTACAGAAAGCGCTTGTATCGAACGGTGAAAGCGCTTTAGCGGCTCGCGTGGCGGGCACGGCCAGCGTGCTGCTATGTCCCGCCTTGCGGACTGCGCTGGCCACGAGGTCAGCTGTCCTCACAGCCACCACGCATAAGAGGCCGGGCCTCTCACCCCCGCAAACACATAGGGCTACTGATCGTTTAAAAGATGTAAGTATCTATTAGACGCGCGCAGAAAGTTTGCCGATGAGTCATGACGTCACGGTGGTCACGTGTCGATGGTTCTAGTACGGTAACTCGGCGAGCGCGGGACGCGGTCGGCGGAGGCGGGAGGGGTAGTCATCGGCAAACCTTCTGCGCGTGGCGTATACCTACTACTGTTGGACTCACTGAAATCTATAATTATTTATTAATCTATAATTAACACTGGATTGGCTGTCCCTATACTAATGATAGCATAACTATCATAGATTATGGATCGATCTTAAGTGCAACATTTGGCATACGAGTGTCTCTGGAACTGATAATATTGCAAATGGTGCACCGATCTCTAGATAATAATCAATCTATGATTTCATATGAAATCTTAGGTCCGGTATGAAAACATATTATAGAGGTTGGTGCGCCAATTCAAATTCAAAATTATTTATTTCACGTAGGCCAACCTGTGGCTCTTTCTTATGACATGTCATGACTCTACCACCCGGTTCGAAAAGCGGGTTCTGCTGAGAAGAGCCGGCTAGAAACTCGCAGTTGCTCTTCAAAATAATTATTTTTTTATGGTCCTATATTAAACTATTTTTATTGATTCCAGTGTATAGATGTACTAGGATCGCATACGGCGTCGGGAGGTGAGACGTCGGCGCTCGCGGCCGAGCTGCTGTCCATACTGGGCGGGCTGGAGTTAGAGAGTCTGATACAGGCGCATGACCAGGCGGCCGCCTTGCTGGACCCCACCTGCTTTACGAGAGGGAAGAGAAATAAGGTACCCTTCATAGCTTCATCGTGACCAATACCTAATAGCATAGAAGGTATTTGACCATATTAAAAATATCGTTTGATCTGGTGTCATCCTAAAAGATTATTATCTAAAAACATTATTCCATACGACAAAACTAAAAAATAAAGCTTTATTTAATTAGAAAACATTAATTAAAATTGCTTTAATTCTGGCTATGTTCACGAGATCGAAAACTTTCTTGAATCTCGAATGATGTCACAGTTCACGCAACCTTTGGGCTTTGGAATTGTCATTGAACTTTGTGTGAACTGTGACGTCATGTAAACAAATGGAACTTTTCCGCGGAAATTTATTTTTTTGAATTTATTTCTCGATTTTTATGAAAAATACTGAAAATTATGCCGAAATATACGTTTTGTTAGCTTCAGCATAGCATTATTAACAATTTAACATGATTTTCTAAAAGTAGTCAAATACCCTATTATAACGCATAGAAGACAGGAGCCGCGCGCGGAGTGTAAAATAACACTGCCTCTTAGCACACATAGTTAGAAAAATGGTTACACGTCATGCTGGTCTCGTTGTATGGAACTATCGGTCTATGCGTTATTAGTCTAAGCCTAATAGTGTCTTTCATTGTTGTCGTAATTAGTGTCACTACATTAATGCTTGAAGCATTTAACACAATTTAATTTACTAATAGAATAGAATATATTTATTATTCAAATAAACTTATTTACAAGTGCTTTTGAATCGTCGATGAGTCTACCACTGGTTCGGAATGCCGTTCCTGCCGAGAAGAACCAGCAAGAAACTCGGCAGTTACTCTTTTCAAAACAAGTTTACAATTCAATAGAATAGTTGTACAGTTTAATTACCACCTGCTGTCTCATGAAACGCTTGAACGAATTATGTCCACGCTTTTTTATCATCTAAATAGTCTTCAATTGCATAATATGCTTTTTTCATGAGATTAGTTTTAACTGATTTCTTAAACTTGTGTAAAGGCAAGTCTAAGATCGACTGTGGAATTTTATTATAAAACGTCACGCCCATTCCCACAAATGTCTTTCGAACCTTCTTGAGGCGCACAAGAGGCAATGACAGTGGCTTGTGTTTTCAATGTTATGATGTCGTTTCCAGACTGGCTTGAACAATTACAAGGGCGAGGACAAGTATCCGACGCACTCGCCCGACGACCCCAGCGAGAATATCAAAATTATTAAAATAGAGAAAACTAATGAACCACTTGGTGAGTCAACACTTTGTAAATATAAAATTACTAGATAATGCCCGCGACATCGCCCGCGTGGATTAAGCTTTTGTAATTCCCGCGGGAACTCTTTAATTTTCCTGGATAAAATGTAGCCTATGTGCTTATCCTGAGTATGAGCTACCTCCATTCCAAATTTCAGCCAAATCGGTTCATACGTTGTCGCGTTAAAGAGCTTTACTACCACATATTGGTTAGAACTTTTAAACCTATTACAATCACATACTATAATAAAAATTCTTTTCAAAAAACCGACTTCTAACGCCACTACAAAGTATAAAAATAATTTTAGTTTGTCCACGTTTGTCCACTCGCGATGCTCGCTCGACTTCTACAAACGAGTCTCTCATATTGTGTAGCGTCGCGCATCGGTTTCATAGTTTGTATTTAGGCCCGCCCGACTTCAACAAACGTGGACAAACTAAAATTATTTTTATACTTTGTAGTGGCGTTATAAGTCGGTTTTTGAAAAGAATTTTTATTTTAAGCTTTTAAGTGTAGTATCCTATGATTGAGGAGCTAGGACCTGGAGCTCCATGATGTAGTCCATACTTGTTACCTACAATATCACTTCGTAATCGAAATTTCCTAAATCACTTTATTTTAAGTGAGCAATATCCCTGCAGCGTCATTTTTATAGGACCATTTCGCAAACATCCTCTGTCGATTAAAAAAAATCACGCGAATCGGTCCAGTAATCCCGGAGAAATCGGTGGACATACATAGAAGAAAAAAAAAAAAAAAGATACCGGCCGAATTGAGAACCTCCTCCTTTTTGGAAGTCGGTTAAAAAGAACAAACTAATGTTAAAGGCTAAGACGCGACTCGCGATATAGTTATATGCGCAGGAGCGCCCGACGTCTCCTGGCTAAGGAGTTACAATGGTGACTGTGTGATGCTCCTGGGCTGGGCATGCTAGGTATTTAAAGTGCAGGGCGCAAGACCCGCCACGACACGGACCCTTCAACGAATATACTTCACGAACTTTTATGTGAAACTTAACTTACTTTTCACTTCACTTACTTAACTTACTTAACTTAACTTCACTCTTCACTTCACACCTAAAACACCCTTACTCTTTTAGCTCGGCCCTCTTTCTAGGGGACTTGCAGCAGGGCCTGCTATACTACATAAGAAGTATTGTATTGTACAGGTGCTACAGTAAGAAATGAAGGCGAAGCAGTCATCATCGGTAGGATAGTCAGAGGCGGCGCGGCCGAGAAGTCGGGGCTTCTACACGAAGGCGATGAGGTGAGCGAGCTTCTATTTTAACACGAAATTCGCGAGGCTGTTGACAGTGTCGTTGAAGGTTTTCGACATTGCGTGTTGCCAGTAGAGTTATAGACCGGCAAAATGATCGTCAAGTAAAGACCTTATAAGTAGGTGGTTACATGATGGAGAATCCCGGTGTGATTAAATCAGAAAATCCGTTGGAGAACCAGATATGATACCATCGAATCTGAATTGTGGGCTATAAAGTTCCAAGAGCCTTAGTAACTTGCTAGTGCTCGTAACTTAGAAAGAAAGAAAGAAAGAAAGACAGAAAGAAAGAAAGAAAGAAAAAGCATTTATTTTAATCTTCGTAAAAACTTCATATGGATAGGTTGATAGACCCCGAACTAAATGGATTGAGGATATACAGTCGAGAGGGAGCAGCTGGATAAAATTAGCTTTGTATGCAGTGTTTCCACAATGAGGGGAAGTTCCACAAAATTCCACAACAACAAAGTTCCATAAAAACATACCTAATTCATAACATAAATTATATCTAATTATAATTCAACACATGTTAAGACGGGCAGACAGAAAGCAAGCACCCTATCGCGGTAGCGTTAAGGACGGTTTGTATCTATACCTTGCATGTATTTTTTTTGATAAATGCTCATCGGTGATTCGCATTTTCGGGCAAATTCGACGAAATTTTTAAATTTCAAATTATTGCCGAATAATTTGGTTTTTCTTCTAATATCATTAATATTTAAATAATCCTTCAACTTTTAGTGATTTCTACCATCCCGCTGCGCGCTGTGAATAATAATAAATTTAATAAATTTACATAAAAATTATGAACTGAAAACCTATGGGAAAACCGACGGTAAACGAAGGAAATGAGGAAGAAGGTAATGAGGTTTGATTGCTTTTCCAATTTTTTCTCAATGAATATCATAATACGAACCTCATACATATTCCAAGCTACGAAGGATTTGATAATTACCTGCATAGTAAACAAAGTCACAAATACTCCTTTAATAATACGAGCGATGGCAAAGAGAACGATTTCAGAATAATCACCTCCCGGAAAACTTTATACGAAAATATTGCTGTATTGAGAATAAGTGGACACCTGCTGCGACAGTCACTGGCTGCCTGAGATGTGCACGGAGCGCAGCATGGGGGTCAAAACCACAATTAAGTCATAAGGAGATAGTAATTTACATTATCTTTCAAATTGCTGGTAATGAGAAAAAAAAATTGTTCAAAATGTATTAAATAAAATTACATTAAAAAATGGACTTATCGTTATTTATTTAATGTTCAAACGTTTTGCTATTGCTTTTAGTTTCTTAGGATGATTAAATTTTTATCTTAATATTGATGCTTTTGATTAAAGTTAAATAAAGTTAAGAGAATGGTATTTGGACACCTGAAGGAATGAGATTTTGCTAAGTTTATTGCGTATAATTTATTCATTATATTATTTTTGACTATAAATGTTTAATGCATAGAAGCATAACTTTATTACGCTTGGTTTCCTGTATGAAGAATGTAGATATCTAGTGAATAAATATATTTTTTTGTAATTTGCCTGAAAAATGCGAATCACCCTCATACTTTCGGGGTTGATGCTTATCATTTTCGTTGCAGCGTGATTGAAGGACAAACGAACAAACAAACACACTTTCGCATTTATAATATTAGTAAGGATAGTGAGGATTAAAATCTTAACTATGGACATGGACGCTCCTCTTAGTTTTACTTTCAAAATAGTACTTGTTTCTTAATCTGTGAGACTGAGATCTGCCTCTAATTTATTTGATGGACGCACTGTGGCCAAAACCCCTTTGACGAATGGGCGTTTCCCTTGCTGACAGCTACTGGAGGTGAACGGCGTGAGCATGCGCGGCAAGTCGGTGCACGAGGTGTGCCAGGTGCTGGGCGGGCTGGCGGGCACGCTGAGCGTGGTGCTGGCGCCGCGCGGCCGCCCGCGCGCGCCGCCCGCGCACCGCGTGCTGCACGTGCGCGCGCACTTCGACTACGACCCCGAGGACGACGTCTACATACCGTGCCGGGAGCTGGGTTAGTGGCTTTACAGTTTGGTGAATGATTAATTTCAGTGGAGCTGTGTCGATCGATCATTTCTTGTAACCCGATTCTGCGATCGAACGTAAAGTAAAAGTAGCCAGTGTGACGGACCAACCAGACGGATTGATGGACGGACTTGACGAGTGTTTTTACTACAGAACCCTAAAAATGAATATCTGGCACACCTTAAAGCTCCGAGATTAAGTACTCCAAGATTTAACAATTACTCCACCATTTATTTGCATGATGTTTATTCCAGGTATCAGTTTCCAAAAAGGTGACGTGCTGCACGTGATCAGCCGAGAGGACCCCAACTGGTGGCAGGCCTTCCGCGAGGGGGAGGAGGACCAGACGCTCGCGGGACTCATCCCGAGCCAGGCCTTCCAGCACCAGTGAGTGTTGTTGATTTCTCTTTGAAAATTTACCAACCGCCTGTGTAGATTCGCCATCGTGGTCGGTTTCAGTCGGGAAGACTTATTATTATTTAGGTACATTTGCCTTGCTTGTATCCAGCGGCTCCTTATGACTCGTTTGATGTCGTCGGTCCACTTAGTGGGGACAGACACCATGCGCTGTGGGAATGCCCCCTCTATAAGGACTTACGGGACAAGATGCTGGATGGGATCTTTCGCGGGAAAGTGGGACCAGTTTACTAAATGGACCTCGTTGCACCGGTGGAAAACTATAACTGGCTGCGGGAGTTCACGCAGCACTGGCACAAGAGGCGAAGCGGATCGGAGCTAACAGGGACCAGGCAAGGAGCCACAGAGCGACGACGCGAGTCAAGCCTGTGTTGTGACGTCTAGCCCCAGAAGCGGGAGAGTGACAAAAGGGACAAAGGACTAGAGAAAAAAGAACTTGAAGGGAGTCAAGAAGGCGCACCGGGAAACACGCCAAGAGCAAGTACCGGGTACCCTCCCAGTGTTTCAGCCCATATAACCGCCAGGTTGGAGGGGCCATGGGAGGTGGCGGTCCACCTAGTGGGGTGTCTCTCTGGTGCGGGGTCACTGCTCCAGCACCTTGTGACTGCAAAGACCATGCATTTAGGTGGTAAACAAAAGGGGCACATAATTCGTCGGTTCAATTTATTAATGGAACGATTAGAAAACTTGACTTGTACCGTTAGTGTTTCAGAATGATTATTAATTTTCCTACTACCTATTTAATGAATTATACCGACATTATTTCCACATTTGTTGGGATGGTATACAAACAATAGTAAGTAGGTGAATAGTTTAATTCGTTTATGGGAGCATGTTGTTCGCAGGCGCGAGTCGATGAAGCTGTCGCTGGCGGGCGAGGCGGGCGAGGGCGAGCGGCGCGCGCGCAAGGGCGCCACGCTGCTGTGCGCGGGCCGCGCGCGCCGCCGCAAGCCGCGCAAGCCCACCAGCGAGGCGGGCTACCCCCTGTACGCCGCCGCCGCCGCGCCCGACGGTGACTACCCTCATAATACACGCAAAACGTTTAAAGGGTGATTCGCATTTTTCAGGCAAATCACACGTTCAGTACAAAAAAAATATTTATTCACTAGATATCTACATTCTTCATACAGGAAACCTAGCGTAATAAAGTTATGCTTATGAATTAAACTTTATTCAAAACATCAATATTTAAGATAAAAATTTAATCATCCTAAGAAACAATATTAAAAAGCTCAACGTTTGAACATTAAATAAATGACGATAAGAGTATACTATAGTGAAATTTTATTTAATACATTTTTAACAATTTTTTTTTCTCATTACCAGCAGTTTGAAAGAAAATGTAAATTACTATCTCCATATGACTTAATTGTGGCTATGACCCCCATGCTGCACTCCGCGCACATCTCAGGCAGCCAGTGAATGTCGTAGCAGGTGTCCACTTATTCTCAATACAGCAATATTTTCGTATAAAGTTTTCCAGGAGGTTATTATTCTGAAATCGTTCTATTTGCCACCGCTCGTATTATTAAAGGAGTATTTGTGACTTTGTTTACTATGTAGGTAATTATCACATCTTAGTTTGTATCATCATCTTTGTTTCTTACCCTCGTAGTTTGGAATATGTATGAGGTTCGTAATTATGATATTCATTGAGAAAAAATTGGAAAAGCAATAAAACCTCATTACCTTCTTCCTCATTTCCTTCGTTTACCGTCGGCTTTCCCATAGGTTTTCGGTTCGTAATTTCTTTGTAAATTTATTAAATTTATTATTATTCACTGCGCGCAGCGGGATGGTAGAAATCACAAAAAGTTGAAGGATTATTTAAATTAATGATATTGAAAAAAAAAACCAAATTATTCGGCAATGAAATTCAAAAATTTCGTCGAATTTTTACCTGAAAAATGCGAATCGCCGTAAAACTGTATATACGCTCCCGGTATAAATATATGGGCTTGACCGTAACAATAGGAAGATCTTCATTTGACTTCGGGCGCGCCCGGAGATCAGCTGGTCCACTTTGCATTTGTTGGAACTTATTAGTCGTCAGAGTTCATTAAATATTTAAAGATTTGAAAAAAAATATATACTAAGCTAATTAATGCGCTTTATGCCACTTTAGCCAATAACAAGTGAGTATCGACCAATCAGAGGCGATTGAAATCGTCACGGTGTATTAATACCTATCAATATTTTTAAAGAATCGTACAGTCGGGTATCAGCTAGAATTAATAATATGTTTCAGATTCCAAATAAATAAAATTGAAGTGTCAGTTTGTGATGCCAAAATAAAATGGTATTGTTTGCCAACTTCATAAAAGAAAATAAAAGTGGTGAATAGCAGTTCTGTTTTTTTTGTATAATCACTGAACTCTTAGAACTAACAGGTCGTCGGAGATGACCCCTACTCTATGTGGAGCAGCCACAAATCGCACTCCTTCCAAGGGCGTCGCCAGCCGATGGCCAAGGGGTGGGCAAGTTGATATTATCTAGACATCACAAACTGACACTTCAATTTTATTTGTTTAGAATCTGAAACATTTAATTCTAGCTGATACCTAAGACGCAATCTGCGTGGAGTAAGTTTTCTAAAAATCTGAAGGCACCCATTGTTTTTTAGGGTAACGCTCTACACTGTCTCCCTACTCTATACTCTTTTTACCCTACTCTTTTTGCACACCTGCAAGTGTTGTCTCACATCTCAAGGTCGACTGGTAGAAAATGCTTTAGCATTAAGTCCGCCGTTTGTACTTTTTTTTGTGCAATAAAGTGAATTAAAAAAAAACTGTCCAGCTGTACGATTCTCCAAAAAGATTGCTACACTGTGACGATCGCAATCGCCTCTGATTGGTCGATACTCACTCGCTATTGGCTAAATTGGCTTAGGGCGCATTATTTAGCTAGGTATATTTTTTTCAAATCTAGGGGGGGGAGGGGGATAGCTGCCCCTACCCACCCTCCCTTGGCGCCCATGACTCCTTCAACTACTTAGTCTGAAGCCCGTCGTAATGCCATCTCCATCTCACCCGTTTCCTTTCCAGACTACGAGCAAGACGAGATCCTCACGTACGAAGAGGTGGCGCTGTACTACCCGCGCGCGTCGCACAAGCGGCCCATCGTGCTGATCGGGCCGCCCAACATCGGCCGGCACGAGCTGCGCCAGCGCCTCATGGAGGACAGCTCAAGATTCGCGGCGGCCGTGCCTCGTGAGTGGCATTGCTAATCAATGTTAAAACGAGACAGATTTATGTCGGAACATATTTGTGTTTCATTCTAACTCTATCACTGATGCGGATCGATCACGATGGATCAAATATGTGTTGAGCGAAACAATGGCTGGGTCATGCGTCATGCTCGTGAACGGGCGCCACCGGCGGTAATGGGGCTACTTTCTGTCTGCCCGTATTAACATGTCTTAACATGTGTTAGTTGGGTGTAACTCCACCCAAATAAAAAGTTAAATAGGAAACGAAAGTTTGCATGAAAGTCCGTGTTTCACAGTTTTCCAACATAGCAATGGATCGACGTGGTTCTTTAACATGTGTTAAATTATAAGTAGATATGCTTTTGTGGAACTTCCCCTCATTGTGGAAACACTGCGTACATAGCATAGTATCTATTGTATTGTAAACTTGTTTTGAAAAGAGCAACCGCCGAGTTTCTTGCTGGTTCTTCTCGGCAGGAAGGGCATTCCGAATCAGTGGTAGACTCATCGACGATTCAAAAGCACTTGTAAATAAGTTTATTTGAATAAAAAACATTTCTATTCTCTTCTATTCGATGGATCGTTACACTTTGGCCAGGCGCTGATTGAAACTTTTTGTCGCCGTGACTTTTTGTCGCCAAGTGGAGTGCTATGAAGATATTATATGGAAGTGCCCTCACTGTAGAGACGAGACAATACGGCGACAAATAGTTCCAGCAACTGACGACACTTGAAATCCATTTCAAGAATGAGCGCGTTTTGTTGCCCAGCGACTTGCGGCTGGCCTACAACAGTGGGCGCATCGTGGCGACAATAAGCGACAGCGACAAAAAGTTATAATGAGCGCCTGGCCTTTGATTCGATCACAATTTCCATACTAGATTGATTGAGTCACGAATGTAAAAAAAAACGTGACAATTTTTGACCCGCTCGCACTAGTATGACTCTGAATCATAGAGTGTAATGTAAGCAACAAGACAGTTTGACGACCTTCCTGGCGCAGGGGTGAACGCTGTGGTGCTATAACTGGGAGCTCTCTGTTTCAATTCCCAGGGGCTCATTTCTGAATTGTCTCTGGTCTGGTCTAGGGAGGCTTTGGCTGTGACTAGTTACAACCTTACCGTCAAAGACGTGCCACCAAGCGATTTAGCGTTCCAGCACGATGGCGTGTAGAAACCGATTAGGGGTTCACTGTCATGCCCCTTCCAAGTTAGCCAGCTAGCATCTTATGTCGGCGAGGCAATTCTAATCCACTATCTGCTTTCTCTCTAGGTATATATTTACGGGTAACTACGCGCTATACACGGTTGAACCGCTTGTATATGGATATTAAATAAGGATGTCTAGTGGAACAGAATGTCACCGATTTAATTAACTATCACAATGGAGTCATACCTGCCCATCAACTAGAAGGCTCCTGTTGCACCGCTTGACTCCGATTAATTCTCTCTCTCTCTGCTGCGGGAGTGCACGGGTAACCTGCATGATTAAATTAACTATGACATCACCATTTGTGACGCCCTAAGATCTGATCTATTATTCCAGTTATTTCTAGCCGTGGACGTGTAAGGAATCAAACTCATCTCCCATGCGGAATCTAATCTCATCTGACCATCGGACCCGATCTTTCTTATTCATACTCTTAGACCCCCTATGTCTAAGAGCGAATCTCTCTAGTCCGCACGAATCTTCCTTGGGCCCCTTATGCCCAAGGGCGGGACATAATGTCTCCTATTCATAAACATGAACCTTCTTCGGGTTCTATCTACCCGAAGGATCAACGTAATCTTCCCCATTCGTACGAACCTCCTCGGAGCCCCCCTCCATGAGGGCTAAACCACCTCGGAGCCCCCCTCCACGAGGGCTCAACGTCATCTCATCTCATCTCATCGGGTCTGATGTGTTCTCAGCTCTTAATAGCCATAATGATTTACTCACAATTTAAACACCATTAAAACCGTCCCTTACACATCCCTTGCTAACTCACACACAGCCCTAGAGCGCGCTCCCAGATGCTAGTAAATGTATTAGTATCTAGAAATTCACTTATGAGGGTTTAAGAACCTCATAGATTAATTGCGTAGATAATCAGGTACTTAGCTACTCAGATACTTAGCTATCAGATACTTAGCTTTCATCACACCCACTCCTCGTAGCGCAGCTCACAATTCAACCACCTTCTTCAGGATGCGAGAAAAAACAACCCGTTGCTACGCAACAAATGTCCATCAGAAAAAGGAACATTTGAAAACCAAAAATATTTAAACTACAAACCAACGACAAATTTCCGGTGTCATATACTACCATAGACTTATACAACCATTATCCTTACCAAAGATCTAAGTATTTCGCGATAGCATATGCGCTTCGCGACATCTTAGACTGCATCGTCAATTACCATCAGCTGAGATCGCAGCCAAGGAATATCTTGTCGTCGAATTAAAAAAGATGCGTGAGTTTCGTGGAACACTCGGTTGGAACGAAGTGCCTTTTAAAACATTACCTTTTAGAATGAACGCCATCTCTCGCCACATGTTAAAACCATCTTGTAAAAAATAAGCAGAAATTAAAGCAAGTTCACGCAGCCCACAATAGATAAAACTTCGTTCCAAAAATTAAAAAAATAGAACAAAGACATGACCTGAAGTCAGGATTCAAACCCCCGAACCGGTAATTTCACTCCTCCGTTTAGCTGCTACGCCACCAAAGCTATGATGGAATGCGTGTAAAGAAGGAAAGCAAAAAGGGTCGTGACGGAGAATTCTTACACTTTTTTCGCCTAGTCTCCATCCGCCAAACCATCCGAAAAGGAACTTCGTTCCAAAAGTCGACAGTTGCTATGTGGTTACTATTTCTTAATGAATTCTTCTCCATGCCAGACACGTCTCGAGCGCGGAAGGACCACGAGGCGGCCGGCCAGGACTACCACTTCATCTCGCGCGCGCAGTTCGAAGCCGATATCCTCAATAGGAAGTTTGTGGAACACGGGGAGTACGAGAAAGCCTATTATGGTGCGTAATTTTTATTCTTCGTTGGGTGTTGTTGAGCTATCGGTAGCGGCACGATAGTCTAGCGGTGACCGTTATTGCGCAGAAGTCGAAAATAAGGTATCATGGCGCTGATTGGCTCTCCAGTCGCATTCCGGCCGTCGTCATTGGTTGCGCGACAGTACCCCATGCGCAGCTATTTTGTTCAGCGCTAGACTTTCGTGCCGCGACCTATACCACATTAGCTGAAACATGCGCCTCTGTTGCCTATAACTACTGAGCAAATTTTTATTCATTTATTCCTTGCATTCCAACTTACAATATATAATATTTACATTGGAACCCTGTTGGGGCACAGCAATTACTAGTTTAAGTAGAGAGACTTTCACTCAGTGAAGAGTGTTTTGAATTTAGATCGCTGCGAATTGGCATTATTAACCCCCGACGCAAAAAGAGTTAAACGTGTGTATCTGTGTGTCTGTCTGTTCCCACGTAGCAGCCTCCCCAATAGATCGATTTTGATGCGTTTTTTCTGTTTGAGAGCTAATGTAATCGAGGTGGATCTTAGCTATTTATGAAGATCTGCTCAAGCTTTTGAAGATCTTTACTTGATTAAAGGGTCTTCCAAGCTTTCACTGGTGCGATTGATTTGAAATTTGGTGTACTGTTTGTTACTTCGGATTATTTACAAAGCATGGTAACCTTGAGCTGATGCTGCAGCATCACATAGTCTGCGGTATATCCAACTCCTCAGCAATTATAGCAGATAGGTATAGTGTGTTTGGGCTACTTAGAATGGTATTAATGAGTAGGTGTTAGTTAGACGATGATCGAGGAATCGAGGAGGATCTGATGATGGAGCAGAAAACTGGGTAACAGGATGTCAGGTATATCGTGCATAGCCCGGCCATAGATTCACATGTCAGGGGTATTTTTAATTTAAGTACACTTGTTTTTTAATTCAAGTGTGTGTGTTTTTAAGTCATTTGGAATGGAAAATAATATGTGTAGAAACAAAATGAGGAAACCAGCGCCCCGATTGTCTAAAAGTTATTCCATTGATAGTATTTGTGTTCGGCGACATTAGCGTCAAAATAAAATAGTCAATAGATTTAAAGTCATAAATTCATTACAACCGATTTTAATATGGAGCTTATCGTACATGTAAACGTATAAGAATGCATACACGAAATTGAGCTCTAATTCAATACTGTTATGGTTTATTTAACTTTGACGCTAATGTCATCGAATACGATAACGATCAATGCAATGACTTTAGACAATCGCAGGGCTGTGCCTAGTTGTGGGCCGGCGATGGGTTGCGAATTGAAATAAATGAATTACGTTTTCTGTATTTTAGAAGAAGCAGTGATAGCCTAGTGGTTAGGACTGTGGTCTCCTATTCGGGGGGTCGCAGGTTCGATCCTGGGTACGCACCTCTGACTTTTCGGAGTCAAGTGCGTTTAAGCAATTAAATATCACTTGCTTCAACGGTGAAGGAAAACATCGTGAGGAAACCTGCACACCTGAGAGTTCTTCATAATGTTCTCGAAGGTGTGTGAAGTCCGCCAATTCGCATTGGGCCCGCGTGGTGGACTGTGGCCTTATAACCCTTCTCTGTGAGGAGACCTGCGCTCAGTAGTGAGCCGTTGATGGGTTGCTAATGATATTAAATTAAACACTCATGTCGCAGGTACTTCCCTGGAAGCGATAAGAGAAGTCGTGAACTCGGGCAAGATCTGCGTCCTGAACCTGCACCCGCAGTCGCTGAAGATCCTTCGCAGCTCCGACCTGAAGCCCTACACCGTGTTCGTGGCGCCGCCCAGCTTAGAGAAGCTGAGGCAGAAGAAGATCAGGAACGGGGAGGCTTTTAAGGTAAGCTCTCTCTTTTTGTCACTGACGGTAGTGCTCCCAAATCTTTCCTCTGTCTACTTGACTTACCTCATCCTAAATCTACGGTTTGAAAGAAGGTTGGCGGATTTTGACCCAGCATTTTTAAAAACCGTTCAGATTCAGAAATCATTTAATTTTAATTAATATTTTTCAGAGTATTTTTCTGTGCAAACCCGATATTTTTAGATGGGGATCAAAAATATACTTAATTATTCACAAGTACACATTATAAATAACCGTTACATGGCAATACAGTACACATTATAAAATAACCGGTACATGGCAGTACAAGTGAATATCTTTTTTCTCCCAACTTTATTTGATAGACTTTGATGAACTTTTTTATTAGACTGGTTTACTAGAATAAGCATGAGAAGTTTGATTCGTGAACGTGGGCTTGAGGCCCACGGTTCAGTTCGTCTGGGTCAGAAACTCTATGGAATTCGCCAATCTCCTTTGATAGATAGGTTTAATCCTTCCCCTCATTGTGGATATATTCTATTCTATCAAGTTGCATGGGATAAATCGGCTTGGCATCCAGCTGCCCACAAGATAGTATAAGAAACTTATTACAATGTAATGGCTACATAATACATTAATTATTAGAAAATGATTATTTTGAAAAGAGCAACTGCTGAGTTTCATGCCGGCTCTTTTCAGCAGAATTTGCTTTCCGAGCCGGTGGTAGAGTCATGACGTGTCATAAGAGCCACAGGTTGGCCTGCGTGAAATAAATAATTTTGAATTTTTTTGAAATAATCCAGACAATAATTGCAGTTTGCAGATTGCAATTTCAATACACGGATTAAATTTATTGACACGGGTCAAGTTGAATTATTACAATTATTACTATAAAATCGATAGGTTATTGAAGTTAGCCGTAAGTTCATATTCGGAAATTAATCAAGTAGATAACTAGGAAATATGAAAAAACAGTTGCAAAACTTTTTAGTTCATTTCTAGTTAATTCTATTAAAATAGTTTGGAACTTTATTGCTTACTATTCTGCATCTGTAGTGTGCACCTGTATAATTATGAACTAATTTTGCATTTAAAAAAATGTCCACTAAACGATTACCAATGTTTAAACTAATTTATTTCAATCGACAGGAAGAAGAGCTGAAGGAGATTATAGCGACGGCGAGGGATATGGAACTCCGATGGGGCCACTTATTCGACATGATCATCATAAACAACGACACACAACGCGCCTACCACCAGCTTCTGAACGAAATCAACAGCTTAGAGCGTGAGCCACAGTGGGTCCCCGCACACTGGCTCAAGCAGACCTAGCGGGAACTCCCCAAGGCCGCGTCCATCGCGGCTCAAAGACTGAACCGAGTCCAAGCTCACCAGCAAAACCTTCAATGTAACGTGATAAATAATAAAGTTGGATGTGATGTGATACGTAATACAAGTTGCAACACGACGGAAACGCTCGCGGTACTGATGTTACTATTCGAAATGTTCACGCAAATGGTTTTACATTTGCTGTTTTACTTAATAGACGCTTGCAATGTCGAGAGAGACTTTAGTTTCGATGGATTTTTACGGAATTTTAATGAGAGAAAACGTAGGGGCAGTGGGTATAGTCGTAATCGTGGATCCGTAGAGAAAAATATAGAATTTAGTGATGTGTTCTCAAATTTTAATGGTGATTATTATGAGGCCGGTTGTAAGAATTCTTCTGTTGCATGATACTTGCTACTTACTTGGTTACTTTTATACTTAGTTGATTAAACTTGTTTCAGTGGGGAAGATTATTTCAAATTAAGCACAGAGGGCGCTTTGTATTTTTCAGACAGTGAAACAACAACATTTATTTCTACCAATTTTAATAATTTTAATTAAAATAACTCTTGTCGAGTCTTTTTAGTTTAGATCAATTTTATTAGTTTTTGCACATTGTAACCAAAATAACCGCCATTTTAAATAACAAATTACCTATTGCCTAACGACAGGAGCGTATCTTGTGTTGATGCGATTGACACTGAACGCAGGAAAGGGGGGTGGGTCAAGTTTGGACTTAGTTTAGCGCCCTCTACAGTAATCTTCCCCAATAATGTTAATTACTTAAGTAGCAATATCAAAAGAACTCTTCAAATAGTGCTAATAGTTATACTTCAATGAATTATAACTTTATGTTTTATACTATTTGCAATATAATTGACTGGATGTCCATATTACAGTAAGAGTAGTTAATTTATTTGGTACCGCATAACTACTACTGAAAAATGTTTATTGTTTTAAATATCTTATTCGGTAGTTCAATTATGTTGAAATTTTATTTTCTTTTGTAATATTGAGATGAAAATAATAATTATTAGTCAAGGGAATGATAACAAGTTTATTAAGATAAATTTTAAATAATTTAAGTACATAGGTACACATAATAGCCAAGACATGAATTGTTAGGCACTTTCTTTCATCACTATTGTAAGTTACAATTCCATGTTTCCTTTTAGTCCCCATTTTCCCTGTAAGTATTCCTCATTGGAAAAATTTATTACAATATATTTTTCTTAAAAAATTCAACTACCGAATTCGAAATCCTGGTGTTTGTTTTCAAATAGTTTCATAATAAATGTAATCACAGTTAATGAACGCAATATACTCACGTACTTAACTTTTCCAGAATAATCGAATGTACCTTTAAGGAAATTTATCAAAATATTCAAATTATTAACTTAAATAATCTTATACAAATTATTAATTACGATAAAGTTTTATATTACTCTTATTATTTTTGAAATAAAATTAAACAATGCTGTATTTAAACATTTAAAAATAAATCAATAAAATGCCCTATGAATTTTACAATTATTGCAAATTATAAATAATGACCTAAGTAACTCATTGTTTTAATTTTTGTATTAATTTTATATTAAAATCAATCAGCTATTTTAATTGATAAATATTTATTTATTAGAAACCTAATACATCTTATATAATTATATATTTCCTTTTTAATAAGGCCGTAGCTGGAAACAAAGTTCTACTCACATAACATGAACACAATTTAATAAATGATTAGGAAAAAATGCTGTGAATTAAAGACTTTTGATTTTTATAACATTTTTAAAATAAGTATACTTAATTATTGCATACAGTTATATACCTACCTACTTTAAAAGAGATCAAGTATTTTTTCAATAAATGTATATGGAAATCCCCCATGTAAGGATTTCTGGCTGAGGCCCTGTTTGTCATATTATGTCAAACTTTCAAGAGAGAATACGCATCTTCTAGGCAAGCGTGCTTCATCTTAGGCTGCATCTTCACTTACCATCAGATGTGATCGCAGTCAAGCGTCTGTTTATTATCTATATATACATACTTTATAAAAAACATGAATTTTATTGTGCTTGTTATTTATGAAAGTCACTACACTAACAATATTTGAATGGAATTTATATTTTACGACTAACTATAATAAGCTCTATTTAAGACAACTATTTAATAACTACGAAAGAATATAAAACAATAATAAAGTATTCTATAATTGCCAAAACTTTTTACAGTAGGTAGTTATAAAAAATAGGGATTTTTTCAAAAATTTCTCCATTAGCTTGCCTTTTCGTGGGTTTCTACGAAATTAATTTACTCCAAGAGCTGGTGGGAAATTTTGAGAAGGTAGGTACATAGGTACTTACGATGTAAACCCGAAAGTTATTGTTATATCAATCTCTATCGAAGTAAATTATTATGTCACGTGGACACAACAAACAGCCACTACGCAAACACAGAGGAAGAAGAATTTCATATATTTTTTAATAGGTATCCTCAATAAGGTCTAGATTCTATAAAGATACCCTGGGGACGTATTTACATGATTAAAAAGTCTGAGTCCAGGGGCTTTTCGCGAATACAAAATAATAAAACAGTACCCTATTTTGTTGATTTTTTCTGCGTTGAATTTACGCTATTCCAGCAATCCAATACGATACACTGCGTGTATTGCGTGTTAGTGTTTTTCAAATTTTGCATTTCATCCGCTCATCATATTATGGTGCGGCGTGCGGCTAGTAAACTCCACAGAGAATTCCTCTTTGTATAATTCGTTAGATTTTTCCTGGGCCTTAAATCCACCAGCTCTGAGACTAAATTGGAAGTAGGAGTTCTAATTGATATAAAAGAAAAAAACAAAATATTCTAAAAAGCAGTTAATAGTGAGTAGACGAAGCAATGTTTAAACCGGTATGAATACGAAAACCGTAAATTAAATACGACATATCTAATTTTTATAATATTCCTATATAAAAGCAAACGTTTTTGCCAAATTAAATCTCCTTTTTGTCAAATTTACCATTTATAATGTACCTTTAGATCAATAGAATGTTTAATCAACATTTAAATCTACCGCTTTTGACGGAGAAACCTATTTTAACGTAATTTTAAAATTGAACGGTCTTTCTTTTATGTACCTTGGCAACACTAAAATAAATAATCGAATTATTAAAATGTTAAAATTACAAAAAAAAAAAATTTAGAAACAGCAAACAATATTCGTTTAAAAACAGATTTTAGGGAATTGTTTAGAAAAAATATTTTATTTATGGTTTAACTTAAAAAATAAGTACCTACCTACCTACTTTTCTTGTAATGAACAATGCGATTACTATTTTGTTTGAAAGTGTTGCCAAGTTATGATGATTACACCTTAGACACCTATTAAACTGCGATGAACCAACAAAATATGAAATGGACTATAATGTTGCAGACAGATTACTGTGTAGTGGAGTGTTGTGCGGTGTTGCATGTGATGCAAGTTACTTGGTAACTTTGTACCTAAAATAGAAAACCTTGCATCGCTCTGAGACGCACAAGGTCTAGTCAATTTGACGCGCTAGATTTCTTTACAACACACAAGAACACAATAATGTGTCTGCTGCTTTGGCATCAAGCATGCATTTGAATTAGTCTTTTTATATTTACCTTGTAGGTATGTAAGTAGATAGAATTGTGCATTCCAAATGATTTAGTGCCAAATAAAATGAATTACCACATGAATAAACCGTGGTATCACTTACGATATATTCATTTTAATAATCACAATTTTTAAATTTAAAAATAATAATATTTTATACATGTACTTTATAAACCTATGTTAAATTTCTTATACTTACTTATAGTGTGCTGATTTTGAGGAAACGTGTTGTAAAAGTTTTTTAAAAATTGATCGAGAAAAAATTTTTGTATTGTGTAAGTTGTTTGAGTATAATTATAATTATTATGTAGCCTGTGGAGGTGCTAAAATGTCTACACTAGTTTTGTCCCGTCATGTGTGTATTTAAGTTCAAATGTTCGCGAAGATGTATCTTGAATTTTGCATGGTGGTATCCATGCAGTGAACAATCCTCAAGTATTTTCTTCGTCAGTCTTATTTCAAAAGTGGAATTTATCGAAACTTCACAGTATTGATATTATTATATAATTTATACATAGTCCTGTACATAAAATATACTTATTGACAAAACAATTGAATGATAAAATATTATAAATACCATGTTAATAGTGAACAATTTAATGTACATAATAGAGTACCTATTAAATTTAATATCAGATATAAAGTTTGTTTTATTTTCTGCTAGCTTTTTTTCAGCGATTTATTTGCATTCCCACAAATGCATAGGTAATGTTAAATTAAAATCTGTGGAAAAAAAATTAAATTACTGGTTGTGATGCCCACGACTTCGTCCGCGTGGATTTACCTTAAAAAAATTCCGTGGAAACTGATTTTTCGGGATAAAAAGTACCTACCGAACCTATATCACTCTCCAGATCCTCAACAGTCAACTATACTTAGAAAAAATCACTTTGATAGTTTGATTTATAAACAGATTGTCTAAAAATAAAGCAAAGTGTAAATCTGTTGGCAAAGTGGCTTGCTAAGCGAGCCTGTGAGGTTTGGACCTCCGCTGCTTAGGTTTTGGGGAGAATGGGTTTGTTGGACTTGACTAGTCCTAACTCCTAACACCCCTGAAATCATGGTAAGGATCCACATGCAGCATCCATTGAAAGTGAGTAAGGAGAATAATAATAATGAGTCATATAAAATCAAAGGCGGCAAACTGTCGTTTTCGGAAAAAATGAGATATTGATATGGCAACATTGAGAATTTAAAAACAAAAAATACTATGTGGACTTTTGGTATCAAATGTGGCATTTTGCGATGAAAAATCAGTATCAAAATAGGAAGTTGGTATCAAAAACGGAATTCTGTAAGGGTCTCCATAACATAGACGGCAAACGGTTGTCTCGACCAATCACAGGCGTTTATTTTACGCATGGTGTCATGGCCGCTGATAGGATTTTCTTACTGTTACCGTGTGTGTTTAAAATTGATTTATAGAGTTATTTTTAGTTTCTGATTGATTTTAATACATTAATTGAAGATATGGAAAGTTGTCCCGAACCTACAAGACAACCTACCTATCTACCTATTTAAATAGGTAGATAGGTAGGTAGTTTACTAAGGGATAAATCTTCGCTTAATAATAGGGTGTCAGGGACACCATTATGAAAATTTTGTGAACAGGTTACACTTGCCTAGTTATATAAATTACAAATACTACCATTATGATATATTATTATCGTAATTTTTTAGCATGCAATGTATTGCGAATAACGCATGCCGATACCTTACACCTGCGTGACAGCGCGTCGCAAGACTCGCAAGTGCACAGAACACTATTACTCTTAACGGAGCGCAAGTGTCGGTCTATCTATTACAATTTCTACTAGCTGACCCAGCGAACTTCGTATCGCCTACAAAAATATTTAGTGGTTGGTCACCCTTATCATTTAGGGGTATGAAAAATAGATAGTAGCCGATTCTCAGACCTACTGAATATGCATACCTATATATTTGGTAAAAATCAGTAAAGCCGTTTCGGAGGAGTAAGGTAACTAACATTGTGACACGAGAATTTTACAATATTAGAAGATTTGTTTTTTGTCCTGCAAATAGTCAGTTACATTTTAGAATACCTTAATACACAAATTGTACATAATAAAAACCATGGAACTAGGAATTATAGTCTTCCTATTTCTATGGTTTCTACTCTTTGTTGCCAACAGTAGACATTGACATTTGACGCATTTGACATTGATGATTGACATTTCCGATTTGACGTTTTAATTCGAGGGAATCGGGGCCAAAAACTAGCGGCACGCTATGATGGCCGGTTTGACACATTACAATAGTGATGTGGAATGTCAATTTATTCTCGAACAAAAAACAATTAAGTTTTGTTTTTGTACCTGATTAAATAGGTTTAATAAAACAAAAATGTATATGTTTATTTAATTTATTTGAACGAACTGAATATTTGAATGAAAATGAATATACATACTTTATATGCACACAAGAAACATATGAATACAAAAGATACCAAAAAAGGTGCCACAAAAGGCCATAATTAATCAGATTCGTCCATACTACTATTTTCACTGTAGTCACTGCTATCATCACCTACATTAATAATTATATGTTCGTTTTCTATAATATTATCTATTTTCACATCTCTTTCATAATCTTCCCTTATTAATTTAACAGTTCTATTCACAACCTTTTCCCAGTCTCCTTTAGTCACATGTTCACAAGCTTCTTCTAATAATTTTAGCATTTTTTTTGTGGTAAATGGGGGTTCTGTATTGTGTCTTGCAGCATATCCCTTAATTTGAGCCCACACCAACTCAATCGCATTATACTCACAATGGTAAGGCGGTAACCGTATAACTCTGTGCCCATGTTCTAATGCTATTTCGTCAATGACGTATCGGATCTTGGTTGGTTTGTTTTCTTTTAAAAGACGTACTAATTCCGCTTTTAACATATTCATGTTTGCATCTACGCCATTTTTACGAAGCCATGCGACGATATCAGCTTTCTTTTGGGATTGGGCAGGTGGCTTGTCAATTTGCATCGAGTGGTATGGGGCGTTGTCCATAATTATAATAGATGGTTCAGGGAGGCTACACAACATTGAGGTAAACCATTCAGTAAACTTTTCTCCATTCATGTCTTCATGATAGTCTCCAGTGGTTTTTGACGCAAAAGCCATGAGAGAACCTTCGACAAACCCGTTGATGGTTCCGGCGTGACAAATTATAAGTCGCGATCCTTTTCCTACAGGAACTTTGGAAGTAGATGCTGCTGTGTCATCGTTCCAAGAACGGCCTACAGTATGGTTAGCATTAAGCCATGTTTCATCCAAGAACACAACATTTTGCCAATTTTTGATTTCTTTCACTTGCCGTAAAAAAGTATACCTTGCCATCGCTATATCAAATCTTTCCATCAATATTTTGCGTTTGTTACATTTTTTGTATCGAAATCCAATGGTCTTCAAAATCTTCGTTAAAGAACTTTCCCCACCGAAGAATAATCCAGCTTCCTTCAGTGAATGCACCAACTTTTTTCTTGTTGGATACTCCTTCTGTAAATAGTAGCCGTAAACATGTCTTCGGATAGCATCGGCATCAAAGCTATCGATGCCTACGACTGGTTTTGCTCGTTTTCTCTTTTTTGGTGTGTGAAGTTTATTTTCTTCTGTGCCAGTCTCGCCATATTTTTTTTTAGTTATCCGTCTAACAGTTCGTTGTCCAATATTAAGCGCATCAGCTACGCGTTCAACCACTGACGTTATAGGTAAAATTGGCCCTCCATTTTGAGCTTCACGATCGAAATAGTTACGAAGGCGTATTACGAACTCACGTGTCTGACTATTTAGAACAGTTCTCTGCGTATGTTCGGTCATATCGACGAAATCCACAACAAAGGGCTTGAACAGAGTCCAAATTAACGAGCAAGGGTACAACAGTAATGCAGTATCAATATTTGAAATCCAAAGCCAGGTCAAAACTATATCACAATCGCATTGCACTGACAGTTTATACTTTTCGAAGCAACGTCAATTCGAAACTGCTTTGTTTTGCATTGAGCATTGACGCGAGTTTGCCGGAGGTAGTAGTTGTGCTAGCCAGCGATCCTATGTGACGATCGTATTAGATTCCATTTTTAAAAATTTTCAATTTAGAAAACCAAATGCCGAGTTGTGGTATATATCATATAAAAATAAAAATTTTACCTTTTGTATGAAACAGCTGATATTTTTTTGCGATTTCAGAGGTTTGTCCACATAGTGAAAATTGTTCAAATTCACAAGTACATTCACCCCTTAAATGGTGCAAACTGATTTTTCTACACTTGTATACATTTTAGAAATCAATTTAATAAATAAATTTTGAGTCCTAAACCTAAAACTACATTCGATAAAATTTATGAATCTCTGCACATCACTATCGTCAATAAAGTAATACAATTATTTCCTTCAAAGTCGTTATCAATTAATACGGAACTTCATGAGCGGACAAACGTCAAACCGGCCATCATAGCGTGCCGCTAGTGTAGTTACCGGAACGTATTCATTTCTACCGGCTTTAAAAAACCTCGTCTGAGGTTTTCTAGTTAAAAACGAAGAAAGGCCGATGTAACATTAAGAAATCTTGATAGTTACATCACAAATAAAATGATGAAGTGAAGGACTAAATTAGTACTTACCCTTGACGGCCAAAGGATAGAGGATACAACATAACCTAGTATTTACAAATATAATAATTTACTTTGCATTGTCCATTGTTAAAGGTCCAGGTATGCGCAAAACGCTAAACAACAAACTTGAAATGAAGCTTTAGGCGACAAATAAATACAATTACACTAGCGGCACGCTATGATGGCCGGTTTGACACATTACAATAGTGATGTGGAATGTCAATTTATTCTCGAACAAAAAACAATTAAGTTTTGTTTTTGTACCTGATTAAATAGGTTTACAGTTCTCTGCGTACGTTCGGTCATATCGACGAAATCCACAACAAAGGGCTTGAACAGAGTCCAAATTAACGAGCAAGGGTCAACAGTAATGCAGTATCAATATTTGAAATCCAAAGCCAGGTCAAAACTATATCACAATCGCATTGCACTGACAGTTTATACTTTTCGAAGCAACGTCAATTCGAAACTGCTTTGTTTTGCATTGAGCATTGACGCGAGTTTGCCGGAGGTAGTAGTTGTGCTAGCCAGCGATCCTATGTGACGATCGTATTAGATTCCATTTTTAAAAATTTTCAATTTAGAAAACCAAATGCCGAGTTGTGGTATATATCATATAAAAATAAAAATTTGACCTTTTGTATGAAACAGCTGATATTTTTTTGCGATTTCAGAGGTTTGTCCACATAGTGAAAATTGTTCATATTCACAAGTACATTCACCCCTTAAATGGTGCAAACTGATTTTTCTACACTTGTATACATTTTAGAAATCAATTTAATAAATAAATTTTGAGTCCTAAACCTAAAACTACATTCGATAAAATTTATGAATCTCTGCACATCACTATCGTCAATAAAGTAATACAATTATTTCCTTCAAAGTCGTTATCAATTAATACGGAACTTCATGAGCGGACAAACGTCAAACCGGCCATCATAGCGTGCCGCTAGTGTAATTTAATTTTGATGAGATTCTGGTAGAAGTAAAAATTTTGAACTTTCACCATAAAATGCCGTCGATGAAAGTGGAAGGTGATAGCGACGGAGATGGGGACATGTCCGGAGGCGACACGGAGAGGTCCGGAGGCTCATCCAGGGGTCCGGACCGCGACTCCAGCGCCGAGGAAGCTGATGAGCCGGACTCCGATGACTCCTCTGAGATGGATGAGAGTGAATGTGAACGGAGAAGGAACGAATGCCTGGACCACTTAGGTTGGTATCTTTAACTTACGATATAGGTTATGTTTACTAAACAATTTTGTTTGTAGGTATGCGATTTTGAGCCTTATGTGTCTATGCTGTTAATTTTTTGAAATGGAACTATTTACTGAATAAAAACGAATAAATACGTATTTTCTCTTTTCGAATTTTGTCATAATAGTTGTAGCTAATTTTTGTCAGATGGCTTAATTTTTTTTAATAACTTGAGGCAAGTACTTAATTAACTTTATTAATGCGAAAATATTTCTGTCTATCTAAGTGTCTATTTGATGAGTTGTTGTATGAGGAAAGCGGAGGACCATGTTTGGTAGCACACTCTAGGAAAGGCCTATGTCCAGCAGTGGATATATACAGGCTGATGGATTGGATTGGAAGTGTCTATTACCCATTAACAAATCACTGAAGTAATCTTAAAAAATTTGGCACAGACACATAGATTCTTCTTCATACTGGAAAAGAATATCTTATTGTCATAGGAAAACAGAAAATTGTTTGAAACCATTGCAAAAAATTACTTTTGTGATTTTTTAATTAACTAGTTTTTGCCCGCTGCTTCGCTTACATTAAGTTATACGATTTTTCAAACCCCTATTTTACCCTCTTAGGGGTTGAATTTTAGCTTATGCCTACATCATGAAAGCTATCTGTATGCTAAATTTGAGCCTGATTGGTTCAGTGGTTTGAGCTGTGTGTTGATAGATCAGTCAGTCAGTCACCTTTCCCTTATATATTTAGATTTAAATAATTAATTACTACAGCAGGGTTATACCCAAGTGTCACAAGACTTGTGATGCTTGAATAGCCATGTGGCATACAATGCAACTAATTATACTAATATTATAAATGAGAGTGTTTGTTTGTTGGTCTGTTGGTTTGTCCACCACTCGCACCAATTTGCACCACTCTATAGCTCTTTATTGGACATGGAAAACTCTGCCAACTTATCCTTTCTTGTTTGTAACCCACAACACCAAAAATAGAAGACTGGAGTGTGTACCACTAGCACTATTGCATCATCATCAAAGGCTCACTAGGGGCCGTTCATAAAATATGTCACGCTAAAATCAGCCTTTTTTGACCCCCTCCCCCCTATTGTCACGCTGTGTCACACTTTCTGTGACCCCCCTAGAAATATTCCGTCACATAAACTAAGACCCCCCCTCCTTAGTAAGATAAATTTCAAATGATATGTATATATGACATAAATTTTGAGAATGAAAAATATTTAGTTATTATAACAAAATTTAAATAAATCAATAAATATCTTTTATAACGAACACATAAATAATAAATAATATTTCTATTAATCAGAAGTCCAAGGATTTTGTAAATGGGCCGAAATAACTATAATCGGTATTGCAGCATCTTCTTCTTTATCTTCAAAACTAGCTAGCGCTCATGTCGAAAAATAATGAACGGCGAACGTCACATTGCCGTAGACCCCCCGTCCCCCCTTGTCACATCTTGTCACACTCAACAAGACCCCTCCCTCCCCCTTGTTTGTGAACGTATTTTATGAACGGCCCCCTACACACTACTGAGCGCAAGTCTCAGAGAAGGGTTATAGGCCATAGTCCACCACGCTCGCCCAATGTGAATTGGCAGACTTCACACACCTCTGAGAACATTATGGAGATGTGCAGATTTCCTCACCGTTTGTTGTTGTTTTCCTTCACCGTTAAAGCTTGTGATATTTAATTTCTAAAACACACTTAACATAGAAAAGCCAGAGGTGCGTGCCCAGGATCGAACCTATGACCCCCCCGAATAGGAGACCGCATTACTTACTCGTACCACTAGACTATCACTACTTATTAAGATCTCTTCAAAATTCCAGCAAACCTGGAGCGTCAGTTCACCGTCCTCCGTGAGCAGCTGTACAACGAGAGAATGAAACACGTAGAGTACCAGCTCTCTGAGGTGAGGGGAGGCAGATCGCAGGAGTATCTAGGACCTCTGCACCGTCTGCAGGAGAATATGAGAGTTAGGTGAGGTTACTACTAGCATGGTTAGTCAAATTATTATTTATTCTGACATCTTACAAGAGGATACAATCCTGTGCATGTTTTCACAATCCTGGGTTTACAGGATTTTTTATTTTGTAATCCTGGGATCCTGGAATCATCCCGGGATAAGACTATGTTGTTTCTAATTGGCTCAAATGAAAAATACACTTAAGTAATTCCCAAAAATTGTTTATTAATTAAAAAAAACGATTTAAAATTTTGAAAATACAAATTTTGCATAAATACAAAGCAACCAATGTTTGACTTCCAAGCCTGCTTCATAGTTTATTGCCAACATAAGCAGCAGCTGCTCGCACAAAATGCTCGGTAAGGTTCTGCTCTGGTTGGAGGAACAGACAGCAGATATATGCTAAAAATCGCGACTCAAACGCATTCGTGTTTGTATGACTTTCGATCGCAGAATCGCGATACACGCAAAAGGCCATGAAATCGCTAAAGGCCATAAAAACGAGAAATCGCTGTCGATAAACGTAGCCAGGCCTCCCTTATGTGTGTTAAAGAGTGGTGTGTGGTGAAGGAAAACATGGTGAGGAAAAAACTGCATGCCTGAATTTGCTTTAATGTTGTCAAAGGTATGTTTGCTTATTTATCAACCGATCTACTTGTCACGATTTGTCCATAGCTGGATAAAGGTTTCTTGCATGGACTTCCACAGGCCTCGGTATTGCGCCGCCTGTAACCAGCGCCTCCCTGCGACTCGTTTGATGTTGTCGGTCCACCTAGTGGGGGGTCTTCCAACACCGCGCTTCCCGGTGCGGGGTCGCCACTCCAGCACCTTGGGACCCCAACGACCATCAGCTCTTTCATCTATTTGCTCCGCCCATTTCCACTTCAGTTTCGCGACTCGCTGAGCTACGTCGTGAAATAACACGAAGGAAATAATATTAAGGAAAACATCGTCAGGAAAACTGCATGCTAGAGGTTTCCATAATGATCCACTTGTCACGATTTGTCCACTGCTGGACAAAGGTCTCTTGCATGGACTTCCAGAGGCCCCGGTTTTGCGCCGCCTGTATCCAGCGGCACCCTGCGACTCGATTGATGTCGATTCACCTTGTGTGGGGGGGGTCTGCACTTGGCCAGTGTGGTGGTCTGGAGACCCAGCAGTGGGCCAGCAATGCGATGATGATGTTTACTATTTTGCTAGTACACCTGTTACAGTCATCATCATCAGCAACCCATCAACGTCTCACTACTGAGCGCAGGTCTCCTCACAGAGAAGGGTCATAGTCCACCACGCTGGCCCAATGCGAATTGGCGGACTTCACACACCTTCCAGAACATTATGGAGAACTCTTAGGTGTGCAGCACCCCGATTCAGAACATTTCGATAACTTCCCGTTTCGATACGATAAGATATCGATCTCGTATCGAAAATATTTGTCGTGCGATTCAGAAGGTTCGGTTAGACTATTCGATTTGATGTCGACTACGGAATCGGCTTCGTTATCGGTATCGACAAGTTACATTAAACTACATGTGGATTTACGATGTTTGTTGTTTTACCAAAATTTCACTTTATATTAATAATAAAGTCATGTTAACACTAAATAAATAGATTTTAATCATTTTTGAAGGTCATTGAAGTAATTATTTAAAATGATAACTTGTTAAATTATTGACAGCCAATTTTCAGCCTCGTCGATAGATGGCGCTTTCATGTTTCATCCATCTGGTTCTTATTTTATTTAGTTGTGGTGTACATAATATGTTATTTTAATGTTAAAATACGTACAATATGGTAAGTAAACATTTACATACCAAAATCATTCATCATAATCATTTTATACGAAAAACCAGTAAACACAATACGTAAACAAAAGGATACCGAATGCCCTGTAGCTTTCGATAAGTTACCAACTAAAATTATCGGACGTTCGGAAAATCTTATTCGATAAGGTTGTTGTGAATAGCGTTTGATAGAAGATATCGAACGATATCTACGTCGGTTCGATTCGGTTTCGATTTCGACAACTTCTCTGTCGATACGAGTATTCTGAATTGAAAATTCATCTAATCGTACGATAGCAAACCGAATCGATCGATAATTATGTTATCGTAAGGGTCTGAATCGGGGTGCTGGTTTCCTCACGATATTTGCCTTCACCGTTAAAGCATGTGATTTGTGATTTCCGAAAACGAATCGAATGGATCGAACCTGCGACTCCCCCGAATAGGAGACTTCAGTTCTAACCACTAGGCTATCCCTGCTTATTACTGTAATTATAGTATTAATAATGAGATATCAAACAGGATCGAGGTAGCAGGCATCCTGAAGCAGATGCGTATTGAGAACATCAAACACAAGTATGAGGCTGAGGAGCAGGCTGCCCATCAGAACTTCAGGGTGAGTAGTAGTAGTAGTATCATACTTTAAATCAGTATCTCTGAACCAGTGGTCCGTAGTCCACTGGTGAACCTCGATGGCACTAGAAGTGGTTCGCGAAGTTTTGAAAAAAATATCCTTTCACATTGTATAGTTCTTGCAATTCACGAGTGCGCGTCGCCTATGGTCTTATTAATTGACCTAAATTTCGGGAAAAATTACTTTACGGGAAAGGCGGAGTGCAAATAAAGTTCTCAAGTGAAAAGATTAATATTTTTAAGGACTTATTTTTTGCGTGTAAGAACGAATTAAAAAGCCTGTGCGCTTTTGGAGAAATTTTGCAAATTATGTATAATATGCGAAAACATTTATTGAATCTTTTTCTGTCGTTCTATATTTTTTCTTCACAGCTTAACTTTACAGATAAGTTGATATTTTGAATTAAATTTAGTTAAATCTAACGCGCGCACGTGAATTGCAAGAACTATACCTACATACCTACTAGTGAAGAATATTGATATTATCTTATCCAGTGGGAAGCTTTGGCCTAATATTATTTAAATACTATAGTATTTAATTTGTTCACGAAAACAATTCAATTTTACAATATTCGCTTACAAATGTAAGTAAAGCTATTGCATAAGTAGTTCGTGAACAAATAAGGCTCCTCAATCAGCACTAAGCTGCAGCAAGCTGCAACGCTGGTTTTCAGGAGGATCCTTAAAGTGTCCATAGACGTGTTCCCGACAAATATAGGCCTCAAATAACTAAAACATACTATTATTAATTCTGTCTTATTAAATTAAAATAAAATTTAACTTGCATTTTAAATCTATATATATAAAAGAAAGTGGTGTTAGTTACACTATTTATAACTCAAGAACGGATGAACCGATTTGGCTGAAAATTGGTGGAGAGGTAGCTTAGAACCAGGAGACGGACATAGGATACTTTTTATCCCGTTCGCCCGCGTTTCCGTCATGTCACTATAAAACGTGGTATAAGAAAAACGCATCTGACATGGAATAACAAAACGCAAATGACAGTGGAATAACAAAACGTAAATGACAGCTAAACGTAATTTTGTCTTTGGTTAAGTATGGTAAAAAATTTGACAATTATAAAAAGTGTTATAAAGCTTTACTGATATTATAAATGCGAAAGTGTGTTTGTTTGTCCTTCAATCACGTCGCAACAGAACAGCGGATTGATGCGATTTTTTGCATGGGTATAGTAATGGATGTAGTAGTGGTTCCTCAGACCGGGAGAGCTACTTTTTATCTCGGATAATGAAAGAGTTCCCGCGGGATTTTTAAAAACTAAATCCATGCGGACGAAGTCGCGGGCATCAGCTAGTAGTAGATATTTTTTGACGTGATAACGTCTTATAAATCGATGAACACCGGCTGCACGCACGAAAAAGTGTCACGTTCCGCCTGAGCCTGAGCGTGTAAGCGAGAGCGCGGAACAAGCGATAGAGAGGCACGATCGGCCCAAGCGTTGGCTTGTGACTAGAGAGGGCAGGCCGCCGCCCGCCAGTCATCGCGTGCGCGCTGTGGTTAGCGGATGTTTCTTTATGACGTAATCACGTAAAACTATCGTCCGTGAATCGACTTTACAGACAACCAATTTTTTTTTTCATTTTTTAGAATGCCAACTTATCGCGGCACTATGCATCCATTACAACTAATCACATGTAGATGGCGCTTTATTACTTTACATCGCGCGAAAATAGTATGACCTATGAGCACTTAGATATGGGATATTGCTTGACTTATCGTACCTAGACCTACCTACATATTATGTTTTTTTTGGAAACGCTCGCTTATTTTATTATAAGTATGTTATGCGTTTAATTATTAAATAAATAAAAAAAAATTAATCAGTAAAGCATATAATTAATAAAAAATAATGAATGATGAGATTGAGATGAGGGAGAGACAGTTAAATAGTTTAGGTACATTTCACAGTTTTGTATAGTATTGTAGCTGAGAGACTTTATGAGGTATCATTCATAAAACTTAAATAAGGCGTGTGCGAAGAAAGAAAAGAAGTAAAGAACTATCGAATATACATAATGCAATTAAATATATTTGAATTTTTTTAAATAATTATTCATTACTACGTTACATAGCCCTTGACTGCAATTTTACCTGATGGTAAGTGAGAATGCAGTCTATGATGGTAGCGGGCTAACTTGGAAGGGGTATGGCAGTGTATATTCAACCCATACCTACCCCTAATCTTTTTCTACACGCCATCGTGCCGGAGCGCTTAATCGCTTGGCGGCACGTCTTTCACGGAAGGGTGATAACTAGCCACGGCCAAAGCTTCCCATCAGACCAGGCCAGAAATTTTGTAATTGTCCCCGCGGAGAATCGAACCCTAGACTAGCTTCCACTGCCAGAGAGGTCGTTGAATATTGTGTAATAACATTAACGTAGGATTAATACGTTAGTAGGTACTATCGGACAACTTTGGTTTAAAAGCTAGAAAAATTATTTTTGTGATAGCACGCGATAACATTACGCTATTTGCTGACCATCAATCTTGGCTCGGCTACCCACACACACACACACAGTCAATATTATTGTTCATAAAAATATTGGCAATATTTTGATTTGTATACAAAAATGTTGATAATCCTTCAATACGCCCGGCACACATGCAATATTATCCTTGCTAATATTATAAATGCGAAAGTGTGTTTGTTTGTTGGTTTATTGGTTTGAAAGTTTGTCCTTCAATCACGCCGCAACAGGGCTACGGATCGACGTGATTTTTTTCATGGGTATAGTTGAGGACCTAGAGAGTGACATAGGCTATTTTTCTCCCGGAAAATCAAAGAGTTCTCGAGAGATTTTAAAAACTTAATCCACGCGGACGAAGTCGCGAGCATCAGCTAGTTGACAATATTCGTCATTATTTGACAATAATATTGACTGTGTGCGGGCAGCCATAGGAGTAAAATGTTGCACTACCGACGATGTGGACAATACAGCTGCTGTTTTTTGGGGGTAAGTACAATTTTTTACTTAATCATTATATTGTATGCCGTTTTGTTTTTAAGTTATTCGCATATATAACAAACGCGCGCATTTTGTTTCTAGGTACTTATAAAAAATATCGGCGTATCGATGTAGCGGTATTTTTTAATCGACGTATCGATATTTTTAAGCGTTATATAACTTGCGGCCCGCCCCGGCTTTGACTTTTCTTATTTGATGTTTTCCTCTAGACAAGGTTTGCCTGGAAGAAATTGCTTTTGCAATAAGGCCGCCTTTGCACCTTGTATTTATTTTCTTCTAATGTATCAATCAACATTTATTTCTTGTTGTGCAATAAAGAATTTTCTATTCTATTCTATTCTATTCTCGGAAGCACTCGGCTTAACATAACCCGCGGCGCGCGCTCGAATTTATTTTGGCGCGCGATAGTTTTTATTTTGCGATAACTCGTAAGATATTCATTTAAATTATATGGTGTAAAGGATTATCATAGTGTGCATGAAATGCTTATGGTAAATAACGTATTTAAGTTGATAAGGATTAATACTGTATCTGTCTAACGTACGTGACCCTTTTTTTAGAAGTTAAAATGGGTATAGTAAGCTATCCTTTAAAGATAGATATATGCCATCGCGGACTTTTCTGTAGAGAGTTATCATACATTGTTTTGTTATATCTCAATGGGAGTACGCAGCGTTTCGATGAAAGCTCCCGCGCGGCTTGAATTTTTCCGACATCGTCAACAATTATCGGCATATTTCAACCAATTTGCACAAAATTTTAACAAATTATACACTAAAACCTTCCTCATGAATCGCCCTTGTCATAGCTCCTATCTCATCACACTCAAAGCTCCTTTCCCCCTGAACCCGCCCTGCATTTCTTATACGTTAAAGTATGTACGATACGCTCCATAACCCTCCATATTAAAATCGGTTGTAGGTACTGAATTTGTGACTTTAAATCAATACGATCAAGGATTATTTTACTTTGCTGTCATCAAATACGAATACGATCAATGGTATAACTTTTAGACAATCGGAGGGCCGGTCACTTAACGTATCTATAGATTGCACTCTCATTCAGCTCAGACTCAAGGCCGAGTTAAAAGGAGATAGATTTATGTCAGGACCTATTTGTATTTCATTTTAACTCTGTCTTGAGTCTTGAGCAGAGCCAGAGTACGATCTGTAGATCGCCCGTGCGCACACCCGATGCGTAGCAGTTAAAATTGAACGGTGAGAAAAAAATTGCCACGATGGCGGAGAAGTGCGAACTCATTGATGGAGTCAGTTGCCCATTCCGCTTAAACAAAGTCAGCAGAAGTGTATGCAATGGTGAAGAAGGATCTTGATGAAATAAGTGTCGCAGCTGTAAAGTGTGAGGCTAGTCAGGTTTTCAGTTCTCCTTATAATGTCATTGGAAAAACGATATGAAGTTGCACAGTTCAGAATCAGCTGCTAGTGTTATGCAGAAAAATTTTAGCACCTTGTATATTATGTCAAGTGAGCACAGTTTTGAACCCAGAACCTGATGATGAAGAGGATACTGAAGGTATTCTGTCTTCAGGGGATACCGCATTCCTATTCACGAATAAAAAAGAACTGGAAGCTCTCCAATGCGTGGATGCTACATACATAGTGCCCGCATACAGTCTAGAGTACTACCCTAATGAACCGAAAGGTGGCGTTTCTATCCTTTCCACCAACAAAAGCATTCCCAAGGAGGGTTGACGTCATGCAGGCGGCCGGTCGTAAAATGTCAAGCCGAACCACTTACAACATGGCTTACAAGCCATGTCCCGACCCCACATAGCGTGGGACAAGGAGAGGGAGATGATGATGGTGAGAAAAAAATAGCATGCAATTTTTAATCACCCGTGCGCGCGGGAGCTAACCTTATAAAGTTATGTAATTAATGGAAAGGGTCACGGCCCGCAACAATTAGGAATACGTTGCAGAAACAGAGAGTTAAAGTAGGAAGCATCAAGGTCGCTTTGACCGGCCCTTTGGTGGCACACTGCGGTGCGTTGATGTCTTTTTTTAGACAACTGCTTCCTTGAAGTTATTTTTTATAAGATTTTTCAACGCTCGTCAATACGGTCCTCGTCAGTTAATATACACTACGAGCTTTAGAAAGGGATAGTTGGCTGGCTTGGGATTCGTAGAGGGTCGTCTCTGTCGCACGAAGCGGCAAAACGTCACTTATCAGTAGGTAATTACCAGGTTTTTTACCGCCAAAAGGAAGGGAATTTTAACTGTCTATGTATGTTTCTATTTACGTATGTTCCACCGAAGCGCCTAAACTACTGAGCATTTAGGCGAGTGAGGTATCAATCAATTCGTTGTTATTTACATATGGTCCGGGTTACGCAGGCTAAATTTTATACAAACAAAATCAATGGCAATGTTAATAAATTTAACTGTTAATTTTGGCCCATTTGCTGGCTTGGTACCAGTCCACGTTCCTTCAACCTTCTTCTAATTGTAGAGTCGCTTACAGACACCCTTCGAACAACACTGAGCTGCTGCTGCAGTTGGAAGGCATTAAGGCGTCGATTTCGCAAAGAAACTGTTGTAATAAACCGGTCGTCTTACTCCAGTAGTGACCCGATTCCTACCAGATCCAGGACGGTGCGTTAATAATCCAGTCTCTCGATATCGTTTATACACTCTATGAACAGATGACAGGCTCAGATGCAATCTTGCAGCCACAACACGCTGACTAAGCCCAAAATCCAGCAACGCCACCACTTGGGCGGCTTCTGCGGGCGATGTATCCATGTGTTTTAGAAAAAAAAACTTTTTATGGAACGTGGCAAATGGCACAGTTAACAAATAACAAACAACGATATTACCAATTAGGCTAATTTTTAGTTAATTCTGCACTTAAATGTACTCCAACTCTTAACACCCCTTTGTATAAAAACTATGTTTCAGTTCATTTATTGGATAAACAATTGAAAATCTAATTTTGAATTTAGACTTTCCATACACCAATGTAAAGACCAAACAGCCGGCTACAAGATTATATTGTGTTTTTTTTCATGGGATAAATTCTCTTTTTTAATTAAATAACACTAGAAAAAAACCGGAAGTGTTTCGATATTTTTGATGAGAAGTGTATTTAAGTCGCAATAGTAGCTTTCGTGTTCTAAAATTTAATTAGATCACCTTTATTATCACAATATTAATTCTTCCTTACTAATACACATTATAAATGCGAGTGTGTTTGTTTGTTGGTTTGTAGGTACGTCAATCACGCTGCAACAAAGCTACGGATTGACGTGATTTTATATAGGTATATTTATAGGATAGGTATAGTTGAGAACCTGGAAGGTGACATAAGCATCCCGGAAAATCAAAGAGTTCCCGCGGGATTTTAAAAACTAAATCCACGCGGACGAAGTCGCGGGCATCAGCTAGTATAAATAATAAATAGGTAAGCTTCCTTTTTATTAATACTACTAATCGACCGAGCGAAGCGAAGGTCTCTGAGTTTACTAGAGCGATTTGCACTTGTCCGTCCCTCCGTCTGTCACAGCCTTATAACTTCTGAATTACTGAACGTAATTACTTCAATTTTAGATATGATATGTAAACCGATGGCCTCCAGCCGAAAATGGCTTAAAAAGTTATAAAAATCTTTATTTCAGGGGGGCTCCCATACGAAATGGGGGGCTTTCAAAGTGGAGATTGTATTCGAGGCTAGATTTCTAAAACCACTTTGTTTTAAAACTTGAAACTTACACATAATTTGAGTTATATTCTGTACTTGAACAACAAATACTAAGATTAGATAAATATTATAAAGAAACGAAATTATTTGAGTTTTAATGGGCATCAATGTTTTTAACAAAACTTCACTATACTGTTACTAGATGGCGCTGTCTTTAATATTGTAAATATGCATCCCATCCACGAAAGCAGATGACGATTGACGTCATCAGATTCGGCGCGTTTTAATTACAATATAATATAGTTAAAACTACCTTATGGGAATTATGGGATACCGCGAGGTCTCAGTTCGGGGCGAACCACTAGTTATTATGAGCTTTGCATACACGTATGTTTACGAATTACGAACATACGAGTACCTACATAGTGCAATTACATGTCGTCCTAAAATTAATTTAGTGCCCCTGTCCCAGACGGATTATACACATACTTATAATATAACTATATGCATTGTACAGCGTTCGGTGCTTCCCTTACTAGTGGTGTGCCTATTATCGATACAGCATACTATAAATGTGAAAGAGTGTTTGTTTGTTAGTTTGTCCTTCAATCACGCCGCAACAGTGCTACGGATCGACGTGATTTTTTGCGTGGGTATAGTTGAGGACCTGGAGAGTGATGTCTAGGCTACTTCTTATCCCGGAAAATCAAAGAGTTCCCGCGGGATTTTAAAAACTAAATCCACGCGGACGAAGTCGCGGGCATCAGCTAGTTGGAGAAATATTTTTTCTGTTACGAGATAGGCTTGCGCTCGACGACAATCAATGCTGGAAAGCACTGATAAGGTCTCGATTGGAGCGCGTTTTAGGCATATTCACTCTTACCTTGAAGGTAGGTAGTAGGTACCTCAGGTACCTTGAAGAACTTACTCAGTTTATACGTGACAAGAAACAGACGCCGGAAGTGCGTTCCACACCTTAGCGGTTCGTTTCAGAAACGTTGAACTAAAACATTGAACGCTTTAGCGTTTCGTGCGAGTAGGTTGAATTTCAACCACGAATTGAAATATTTTTCAGTCGAAGTTTTCTTATAGTATGTACCTAAACGGCTTTGGCCGTGGCTAGTTACAATCATACCTACAAAAACGTGCCGCCCAGCGATATAGCTATAGCCCTTGTCTGCGAGCTCAGCTGATGGTATGTGACAATTTAGTCTAAGATAATAGCGGGCTAACTTGGAAAGGGTATGGCATTTTAAATTAGACCCATAACCCTAATCTTCTAAATATGTAAAAGGAAAAGGTGACTGACTGACTGACTGACTGATCTATCAACGCACAACTCAAATCACTGGACGGATCGGGCTAAAAGGCATACGGATAGCTATTAGACGTAGGCATCCGCTAAGAAAGGATTTTGAAAATTTAACCTCTAAGGGGGTAAAATCGGGGTTTGAAATATCGAACTTAACGTGAGCGGAGCCGTGGGCGAAAGCTTGTTATAATATAAATGTCTCACGAATAGGCTATTTGACTACTTTTAGAAAATCATCTTAAATTGTTAATAATGCTATGCTGAAGCTAACAAAACATATATTTCGGCATAATTTTCATTATTTTTCATAAAAATCGAGAAATAAATTCAAAAAAATAAATTGCCGCCGAAACGTTCCATTTGCTCTCATGACGTGACAGTTCACATTTCAAACAATGACAATTTTATAATATGTGTTTAGGCCGCGTGTCGCATACTATTTGGTATTTAATAAAATAGTAACGATGAAAAACAGACGAAATTAGCCTATTACGCCGCACACTGAAAAAAATGTTAGGTTGGATTTAACAGATTTTGCGTAAATGTTACCAAAGTTTTAGGTTGATTTCGGTCCTATCACGAATTTTTGTTGATTTTACCAAACTTATTAAGTTGGTGTTGTACCAAAGGAGAATGGGCGGTTTCGTCCCCAGTGGTGTATCAAGTTGTGATATATGTCATTTGAAAGGTAATGATAATAGCTTCATTTTATTGTATGACACCAACTGTGAGACTCGTGCAGGGAAAGAACTATGTTATTTTTTAATTTTTTATTATCTTCTTCTATATCAACCGATAGTCGTTCTTTAGATAGTCGTAGTGGACGTCCACTGCTGGACAAAGGTCTCTTGCATGGACTTTTACAGGCCTTGGTCTAGCGCCGCCTGAATCCAGCGGCTCCCTACGACTAATTGACGGGATTCTGCCCACACTGCGTTTCCCGGTGCGGGGTCGCCACTCCAGCACCTTGGGACCCCAACGGCCATCAGCTCTTCGAACTATGTGCTCCGCCCATTTCCACTTCAGTTTCGCGACTCGCTGTGCTATGTCTTTGGTTCTCCTACGGATCTCCTCATTTCTATTTGATTTCGCGAGGATACTCCGATCATAGCTCTCTCCATCGCCCGCTGAGTGACCCTGAGCCTTCTTATGAAGGCCACAGTTAGCGACCATGTCTCTGATCCGTAAGTCACACTGGCAACACGAACTGTTCGAAGACTTTCGTCTTCAGGCACTGAGGGATTTTGAACTAGAAGACATCTCGAAACTTCTCCAACGCTGCCCAGCCGAGTTGGATTCGCGGTTGATGTCTTTTTCGAAATTGGACTCACCTAGCTGGACTGTGTGTCCCAGGTATATACACTCGTCCACAATTTCGATTGCAGAATTCTCAACGAATACTGGGTGAAACGGAGCATGAGCATTGGACATGATGATCTTGCTCATTATTATTATTTATAATAGGCTACGCAGCTGTCGCTGATGCGCCTTTGTCACTTGCTGTGCTTAGAGTTTCCAATGTTATGGCGGTCTAATCTGTTTTTAAATTCATTAACTGACTTTGACGTCACTATTTCTTTTGGCAACTTATTCCATATATGCACCACTTTGTTTGTTAGATAGTGCTCATGATCATTTTCAGGCCCACCTGTTGAGAAACCCTGCTGAAACCGTTGAGCATAGTATGGCTAGGTATCTCAGAGTCTCTGCTATGACTACTATGTCATTGGCAAATCGCAGGTGAGTGATGTACTCGCCGTTTATGTTGATGCCAAGTCTGTTTCAATCCAGAATCTTAAAGACGTCCTCCAACGCAGCGGTAAAGAGCTTCGGGGAGATCATTTCTCTCTGTCGCACTCCACCTTGTGAGTGGATTAGCCTCGTAGTCTGGTCCATCGTACGTACGTACTGACATAGTTGCGTTTTCATACAAGCACTTCAACACTTGGATATACCGGCAGTCAATCCGGCATCTCAATACAGCCCAAGTTTCCACCGAATCGAAGGCTTTCTCATAGTCCACAAACGCTAAGCAAAGTGGCCGGTTATGCTCTTCCGTCTTAAAGATATAACCTACCGCAGCGTATGAATGTGTTCTATTGTGCCTAAGCCTTTTCGAAATCCGGCTTGTTCGGGAGGCTGGAAGTCTTCAAACCTACAAGAAAGGCGATTAGTAATGACTCTCAAGAACAACTTATAAACCTGACCCAGGAACGAGATGGGTCTATAATTCTTCAACAAGGTATTATCACTTTTTTTAAGAACCGTTATGCCCTCGTGAATGACTGAATTGAACAATCGCTTAAAATCTTGTACTGGTTTTCTACCCGCTTTCAGGACTTCCGCAGTGATTCCTTGAGCTGCTTGAGAACCATACTAATCCCGTAAAGGCTGACGTCCGGGATATCTTCGGTATTATGTCGGGTCAGTTTGGCTCTGGGATCTTTGGCCAAATCTTCAACAGGTTTTTGTGTCGTGGTATATAACTGTTCATAGAACTTCTCAACCTCTCCCAAGATCTCAGGTCGAGAAGAGACGAGACGACTGTCCGATAAAACGATCTCTCGCGAACACTTAGCCTCTTTTTCGCTCGATGGTATCTTTAATACACTTGGTATTAAAGACACGAAGGTCACGAGTTTGTGCCGTAGAGATCTGCCTTTTAATCCTCTGGTAGGCAGCCTTATCTGTTGTCTCTCCTCCATGAGCTTGAGAATATGCTCAGAAAACTTTTCGGTTCTTTTCCTCCGATGGGTCTTAAAGAATTTAGACCCAGATTATGGACAGTTTTCATGACCCTGTTGTTTAGATCGGCCCCAGAAACGCAGTCTGCTAGGCAATCGAATCGGTTCTGCAGTTCGAGTTGGAAGGTTTCGGGGTTTTGGATATGAGCACGAGAAGGTCGGAGAGTTGACTTCACCAGTCTGGCGCTTTCCAGATTTACATGAATATTCAACGTGCCTCTTACCATCCGGTGATCGCTCCCGGTTTTCACCCTATTGATCACAGGGACATCATCATACTAATATTATAAATGCGAAATAATGTTTGTTGGTTTGTTCTTCAATCACGCCGCAACAGAGCTACGCATCGACGTGATTTTTTGCATGAGTATAGTTGAGGACCTGGAGAGTGACATAGGCTACTTTTTATACCGGAAAATCAAAGAATTCCCGCGGGATTGTAAAAACTAAATCCACGCGGACGAAGTCACGGGCATCAGCTAGTTGAATATATGCCGCTTGGTCGACATAAGGAATAAAAAATCGTATAATCTAAAAAACACTGTCTTAAGACTTTCATGGGCTTAAAAAATTAAATGATTTCTAGTTCTTTCCCTGCACGTGTCTCATAATTGGTGTCATACAAAAAAATGAAGCTATTATTATGACCTTTAAAATGACATACATCACAACTTGATACAGTCTGGGGACGCAACTCATACAAAGGTGCCCATTCTCCTTTATTTGGTAGATTACACCTATGTTTTGTTCATTTTTTACCAATGTAGTTTAGTAACATTTCTCACCAAAGTACTTTAGTATAATTTTTTACCAAAGTAACTTGGTAACATTTCTCACCAAAGTACTTTAGTATATTTTTTTACCAAACAAACTTGGTAAAATTTTTCACCAAAGTACTTTGGTATAATTTTTACTAAAATACTTTAGTAACCTTTTTATCAAAGTACCCTAGTAAAAAAGTACAATGTTATTTGCTGCAATCTACCAAAGTGATATTGTATATTTTACCAAACATACTTGTCTTTTTTATCAAATATATTTTGCATGTTCTACTGTTACTTTTTGTGGGTACAAATTACCGAAGGTAGTTTAATAGAAAATGCAAAGGTATTTGGTAAAATATACAACAAAAATTTGGTAGATAGCACTTATTATATGGTAGAATGTATTAAATCAGTTTGATAGAGAACACTAAACTTAACTCGTAAGTATTATCTATTTTATTTGGTAAACTCTAACAAACAACATTTTGTAGTATTTACTTATCACGTTTGGTCTATTTTATCAGCGTTAATTTGGTAATAATTACCAGATTTAATTTTAGTTACAACCAAAGGTTGTTTGGTAATATCTACCAGATGTGTAATGCAGTTCTTATCAAGGTTAGCTTAGTATAATCTATCAGATGTGTATCGTGCTTTTTATCAGAGATAATATTGTATTAACTACCAGAAGTGTATCGTAGATTTTATCAAATACAATTAAGTATTGTCTATCATGTTTGTTTCGTATTTTTTCCTAACATTTGTTTGGTAATATCTACCAGATGTGTATTGTGCTTTTTATCAGAGATAATATTGTATTAACTACCAGAAGTGTATCGTAGATTTTATCAAATACAATTTAGTATTGTTTATCATGTTTGTTTCGTATTTTTTCCTAAAATTTGTTTGGTAATATCTAACAGATTTGTACTGTAGTTATTACTAAACTTTAACTGGTAATATCTACCAATATTTTATCAGTGCTTGTCTGATTGTACCGGTCTTAGTTTAGTAAAACATACCAAATAAATAGTGTAAATTTTACTGATGTTAGTTTGGTTAATTTATCAAACTAACACTAGTAAAATGTACAGGACTTTTTGGTATATATTACCAAATAGAAACTTAGTAGCTAATCTGCAATATTGCTGACATGGTATAAGAGTAAAATCATATTGCAGTTTAGATTTTCAAACTACGTACTAGGTACTTTCGTGGCCAGCAGTTTGAAAATCTAAACTGCAATATGATATACCATGTCAGCAATATTGCAGATTAGCTACTAAGTTTCTAATTTTCAATGATACCACATAAACAAAAACCATACAAGAAATACAGGATCTGAAAAAAATAAAAAGTTTTAAGACCGTTTGACAAACACTTCAAAAATATACAGGCTTATTGGTAATTCAACATTTTATTTTTAGGGATATATACAGTAAAGTTCACAATTTGCTGTTAAAAAGGTCATTGTAGGCTAGCCGAAAATCAGCAGTTTCTAGAATACGTCGAATTACCAGTAACCTTATTTAAGGGCTTAATAAAAACGGTGGTTTAAAGTAAAATAAACTCATTTTTAGTACATATCATAAAATTTATTTTACCAATCAAAAATACAATTAAATAATCAATAGATCACTCATCTTAAAATTATATCAGTACATATAGGATTTTGAATCCTATATGTACTGATATACCTTTCTTATTTTAAAAGACACAAGGCTACCAGGTTTCGGCCAGGATGCTGATAAGCCGTACCAGGCACCAGGTGCCAGCATTCGGCATTTGCGTTAAGGTAAGTATAGCCGCAAAACTAGCGCCACTTCAAAAATGTTCAAAAATAAATAAATAATAAGAACATTTCCGAAGTGGCGCTAGTTTCACGGCTATATACTCGCCTAAAAACGTTATCACCGTGATGTCGCCACCATAAGTCCACTTTATCTGTCAACGCCCACGCCATCCAATGGGAGTGTTCCTGTTTGGAAAAGAAATAAATCATTTGTGAAAATTTCAACTGTCTAGCCATTACGCTTGTTGAGATACAGACAGCCTGGTGACAATAACGGACAGACGGACGGACGGACAGCGAAGTCTTACCGTAAGTACCAATAATATGTAAAGAATTAACCCCTAACTCCTAACCGTTAAGGAGTTGTATACCTTCCATCATAAGCTCAGCAAAATGAGATGATTATTTGAATAACTTCAGAAAATGTATGAAAAACATTATGAGTGAAAAAAAAAACTTACCTGAATAATGTTTCTGAGTTTCTTCAATCCTCGCTTAAACAATATTCTGTCTTTTAAACTTGGAATTAATTCTTTCAGTTCCGTTTCTTGTATATCGTCAAGCAATTTCAACGTAATGTGATTATCTAAAAAAACAAGAGAAAAACATTAAATCAGTCTTTTAGCTCATTATTTAAGGTTTAGTTACACACCGGTAAATATTCGGCTTAATTTTCTTTCGGAATAGAGGCTTAGGACCAAAACACAATTAAAACTACACAATACCTAGGTACTAGCTACGGGCAAATGTATGCCTACCAAACTAATCTGGTAAAATTTACTGAAGTTCGTTTTGTAAATCTATCAAGGTAAAATAGCTAATTAGGTAGGTACCTAACCGCTATTTCTAGGTCAATATCTAGGCATCCTAAATACTTATCGTCCCCTTCTAAACTCTGACCCTTTAGTAGTAATAGCGATTTACAAAAAAAAACACAATAATATCGATCAAAATAGGCACTCACCTTCAAAGTTTGACATGGTTTCGTCAGACAATCCCCATTCCTTCAAATATTCGGCGACACACACACTTAGGTCCTCTTCAATGTCACTATCCATTTTAAAACTTGACCACAGCGACCACCTGGTAAGAGAGCTCGCGCAAAAAGATAGAAGACAGCACGCGGCACGCGGGGCGAGTGAGGACTGAGGAAGTGGGGGCTGGGCTGGCCGCCGCCGGCGCCGCGCCAACTCTACGACGTCTAGGGTTGCCAACCGTACTTTATTATAAAGATGTTATCTGTGTTATAAAGTGAAAATAATTTTTCAATACACTTACTCATAATGTGCGTCTAATCTCACCGCAATTAGGCACATAATGATAACACTCGTGATGAAAAAATAATAAACTGTGGGTTTTTTATTGTTTTTTCATCACGAGTGTGTAATAGTTTTTGGAACGAAGTTCCTTATGGCGCGTTGCGATTGCGAAAGGGGGCTAGACGAAAAAAATTAAGACTGGCACTAAATTAAGTTGCACCGACAGTTTTGCGATTAAAAGTTGTCGGCACGACAACTAAAAGTTGCCACGACACTTTTTGCTATAGTTGTAAGCCGATGATGATGATGATGATGATGATCATGATCATGATGATGGAGTAGGAAGGTGACCATAGCTATTCCTAAATTATATAAGACAAAACCATCGATTTTGAGCTCATTTGTTTTTTCTTAAAAAAAAACTCTGGTATTACATGATATTCAGGGTCTGAAGATGGATTCAGAAGGTGGCCATAGGAACTTCTAAACTAAACAAGATAAACCAATCAAGTTTGGGCTCATTTGTTTTGTCTTAACAAACTCTGATATTATAACGTGCTAACGGGTCTGAAAACGGAGGCGGTAGGTGGTCTTAGGAATTTCTGAACTAAACAAGATAGACTAGTTGTATTTGGGTTTGTTTGGCTTATTTTGGTAAGCACTCTAGTGCTACATGATATAACTAAAACTAAAAAATGGGAACTAAATTTCTTAATAAAAAACTTTAAAAACAAGCCTTTATTTAAAGGATCTGTTGAACTAAAACGATAATAATAATTTTATGTAACGGTTGTGCTGATTTGAAAAGCTTGTAGCGTGAACGGAAAACAGAGAAAGAACTTGCTCTAACCTAACCTAATTCGTTCAGAAATTGTTGAAAATGAGTGCTAAGTACAGTACATATATCGATAAATTCCGTTTAACGACAAAAATACTTTTAGAGTAAACTTTTAAAAATCTCATAAAATCTAATCAAGCGAAATAAAGTATTTTCGTGTACTTTATTGTTCTCATAAAGTATAAAGTACAATTACCGCAAATAATGTACAATACTTTATCGACCGAGCGAAGCGAAGGTCTTTGAGTCTACTTGAGTGAATTTGCACTTGTCCGTCCGTCCGTCCGTCCGTCCGTCCGTCCGTCTGTCAGAGCCTTATAACTTCTAAATTACTGAACGTAATTACTTCAATTTGAGATATAATATGTAAACCGATGGCCTCCAGCCGAAAATGGCTTAAAAAGTTATAAAAATCTTTATTTCAGGGGGGCTCTCATAGAAGCGAATGCGAAACAAAAAAAAAATTTTTGCATTTCATAGAGTTGCAGTACCTCATTTTAAAGATAATTTGGAACAGAGTACAAAAGTATTTTTTTTTTAATTTTATTCCTAAAATTGACGAAATGGGGGGCTTTCAAAGTGGAGATTATATTTGACCTCACAACAGAATAACCATTGAGAGCTGTTCCTTGAAAGTTTTATAATTTAAGCGTAATATCATGTACTTGAACAACAAATACTAAAATTAGATAAATGTAATAAGGAAACTAAATTATTTAACTTTTAATGAGCAGCAACAACAGAACTTCACAATGATGTCAATAGATGGCGCTCTCATCTCATTTATAGCAAATGCAGCTATATGTAACATATTATCATTCAATTAAAATTATTATTTAGTCATTTAGCAAACATCAATAAAACTTCACGTTGCAGTTTGTTTTTACATGTTTTCTGATCGTGTCGATAGTTGACGCTGTGTACAAGTAATTTAATTTGAATGTTCCAAAAAACTATACCTAAGTTTGATTGAGGCCTTGAGGATTTCACTATAACAGTTCCCTAACCTTTACGGGCTACCTATGTTAAGTTAGTTGACACTTTCTGTCAACTTTGTTATTACGAACCTCTACGGGACAACTAAAGGTGAAAATGACATTGGGATGTTAGGATTGTATTTAGGGGCTACAAAGGGGATGATTTAGGTATGGTTGGTGAAAACGGGCATAATAATAATGTCAATTTTGATCGTCATGTATCTATTGAATGAATAAGTAATAATGGGAAACCGTTACCGCGAGGTCTCAGTTCGGGGCGAACCACTAGTTATAAGGTACGGTTGGCAACCCTATCTGTAATTAATGTGAAGGAAGTTGGCGTGGCGAAAATTTGTGCATGTTTATAATGTTGCATGTTTATAAAACTTCTAATGGATTTTAAATCTTCTAGCGTTTACAATAAACGTTCTATTCGAACGGTCTCATACAATTTTATATTGACTTTACCTAATTGCGCCACCTAAAAGAATATTAGGTCGGGCCATTACATAATGCATACAAAATAAAACGAAAGAAAGGAAATAACGTAAAGTAAATTATTGGGAACCAAAAATGACAAAATTCGTCGGGCGGCAAGTTCGGGAATAACGGGGATTCCCCTTTCACAGATGCAACAAAACAGAGAATGTTGCTAGATCCTCGGTGATAAAAATAAAGTATAATTATTCGTTGTAGAAACTTAAGATAATTATATTTTTACCTAAAAAGTTTAAAGAGAAATTAATTAAGGTGGTAAATTATCCGAAAATACAGTGTTTTTACCACTATTACAGTGTAGTTGGGAACACTGGTAGGGACTATATTTTGACCTGAACCGTTTTAGTCTTGTAAGTTCAACCGCGAGGTCTGGTAATATTTATCATATTTTTATGATTACATCAACCAGACTTAATTTGTGGACATTTGTTTGGTAAAATGTACAATATTCTTTGGTAATTTACACCATGAACTCTGGTAGGGACTATATTTTGACCTGAACCGTTTTAGTCTTGTAAGTTCAACCGCGAGGTCTGGTAATATTTATCATATTTTTATGATTACATCAACCAGACTAAATTGTCGACATTTGTTTGGTAAAATGTACTATATTCTTTGGTAATTTACACCATGAAATCTAGTAGGGACTATATTTTGACCTGAACCGTTTTAGTCTTGTAAGTTCAACCGCGAGGTCTGGTAATATTTATCATATTTTTATGATTACATCAACCAGACTAAATTGTCGACATTTGTTTGATAAAATGTACAATATTCTTTGGTAATTTACACCATGAACTCTGGTAGGGACTATATTTTGACCTGAACCGTTTTAGTCTTGTAAGTTCAACCGCGAGGTCTGGTAACATTTATCACATTTTTATGATTACATCAACCAGACTTAATTTGTCGACATTTGTTTGGTAAAATGTACAATATTCTTTGGTAATTTACACCATGAACTCTGGTAGGGACTATATTTTGACCTGAACCGTTTTAGTCTTGTAAGTTCAACCGCGAGGTCTGGTAATATTTATCACATTTTTATGATTACATCAACCAGACTTAATTTGTCGACATTTGTTTGGTAAAATGTACAATATTCTTTGGTAATTTACACCATGAACTCTGGTAGGGACTATATTTTGACCTGAACCGTTTTAGTCTTGTAAGTTCAACCGCGAGGTCTGGTAATATTTATCACATTTTTATGATTACATCAACCAGACTTAATTTGTCGACATTTGTTTGGTAAAATGTACAATATTCTTTGGTAATTTACACCATGAACTCTGGTAGGGACTATATTTTGACCTGAACCGTTTTAGTCTTGTAAGTTCAACCGCGAGGTCTGGTAATATTTATCATATTTTTATGATTACATCAACCAGACTTAATTTGTGGACATTTGTTTCATAAAATGTACAATATTCTTTGGTAATTTACACCATGAACTCTGGTAGGGACTATATTTTGACCTGAACCGTTTTAGTCTTTTAAGTTCAACCTCGAGGTCTGGTAATATTTATCACATTTTTATGATTACATCAACCAGACTTAATTTGTGGACATTTGTTTGGTAAAATGTACAATATTCTTTGGTAATTTACACCATGAACTCTGGTAGGGACTATATTTTGACCTGAACCGTTTTAGTCTTGTAAGTTCAACCGCGAGGTCTGATAATATTTATCATATTTTTATGATTACATCAACCAGACTTAATTTGTGGACATTTGTTTGGTAAAATGTACAATATTCTTTGGTAATTTACACCATGAACTCTGGTAGGGACTATATTTTGACCTGAACCGTTTTAGTCTTGTAAGTTCAACCGCGGGGTCTGGTAATATTTATCATATTTTTATGATTACATCAACCAGACTTAATTTGTGGACATTTGTTTGATAAAATGTACAATATTCTTTGGTAATTTACACCATGAACTCTGGTAGGGACTATATTTTGACCTGAACCGTTTTAGTCTTGTAAGCTCAACCGCGAGGTCTGGTAATATTTATCACATTTTTATGATTACATCAACCAGACTTAATTTGTCGAAATTTGTTTGGTTAAATGTACAATATTCTTTGGTAATTTACACCATGAACTCTGGTAGGGACTATATTTTGACCTGAACCGTTTTAGTCTTGTAAGTTCAACCGCGAGGTCTGGTAATATTTATCATATTTTTATGATTACATCAACCAGACTAAATTGTTAACATTTGTTTGGTAAAATGTACAATATTCTTTGTTAATTTACATCAAAACTCTGGTACCAAATTCAACCTTTTTTGTTTTGTAAGTTCAATAGCGAAATTTAGCGAGTTTTTGTTATATTTATCAGAGTTTTCATGTAATTCAGCCAACCTTTAATAATTTGGTAACCATTTTTTTCAGTGCACAAACACGTCGAAATGTATTGACAAAATGAGAATTCCATAGGTGGTGTGGACTGTGACGTCATTCGAGATCACGGAACGTTTTCGATCACGTGACCATGGCCAGAATTATAGCAATTTTATTTAATGTTTTCTAATTAAATAAAGCTTTATTTTTTAGTTTTGTCGTATGGAATAATGTATAAAAACGATATTTTTATTATATTCAAATACCCTATTCACGATATATTGACATTTTCTAGAAATCGATTATCTTTTTTGCTACTTAATAAGCTGACTGACGTACATCGTACATCCCTTTCTATGCAGCCCCTATCGGGCAGGGGTGAATGTTAATTATATTTCCGTTTTAATGGAGTCTCCTTTCGGTCTGGTATTTTGTCAACTCTGCTTTGAAGCTGCATCAATCGAATATCTATCTGTTCTACCAACACAAAAAAGGTAGTTCTTTGTTTCTAATTAACATTAAAGTAATTGCAATCTGTCTATGTAAATAAAAATGAAATGCCTTTTGAGGGTTCCGTACCCAAAATTTGCCAACGGGACCCTATGCCTTCGACTCTATTCAATTCGATGCCTTAACATGGGTAGCCTAAGTATGTCACGCACTCTTTAAACATTTCTGTGGTGGTGTCGTGTGATGCGGGTTGTTACATTCACTCAAATATGGTTGAGCGAAGCAGCGGCTGGGTCATGCGTCATGCTCGTGAACGGGTTCCGCCGGCGGGAATGGGACCTACTTTCTGTCTACCCATCTTAATATGTATTGAATAATTGGACGGAAGGGCATTTCAAATTATTACGGTGCGTATTAAGAACGAGGAGGCAAGGCGTTTAGTGCGGGATCGTGGGTTTTCACACGTAGCGATGCAGATCCATGCGATCCCTTGCGGTTCGATGGTAGAAGGGTGATCGTGGAACTAAATTCAATAGTCCATGCGCACACTCACCGAAATAAATCTTGTGGAAACCGAGAGACAGGCCACATTGTGCCGATGCTTCAAGGCTTTGAAGTCCACCATCAGCGTTTCATCTGCTATTCGTTGGTAACTCATAATTTGAGAACAGCTGATTTGTTCGTAATATGCCGGATTAGGTTCCCTTTCAAAGAAAAATTGTAAAAGTTGCCCGAAAACTGTTCAAATTCGGGAAAAACTGAACGCCCTTTTTTCTATCGGATTTTTGTATGAACTCAAGACCATAACGATTTAAACTATATGAATACGCGTAATTATTTATTTCTTATTATCGGCTCAGTAGTTTAGAACATCCTACTAATATTATAAATGCGAATGCGAAAGGAGGATGTATGGATGGATGGATGTTTGTTACTCTTTCACGCCACAAATAATGAACTGATTTGGCTGAAATTTGGAATGGAGATAGAGCTCATACGCAGGATTAACATATAGGCTACTTTTAATCCCGGAAAATAAGAGAGTTCCCGCGGGAATTAAAAAACCTTAATCCACGCGAACGAAGTCGCGGGCATCATCTAGTACGTAAATAAACACGTAGTTTCACATACAAACATACATGCATGTAAAACTACTACTAAAATCATATAACCTTTCCTTTTTGCATAAATACGCCTTTGCGGATAAAAATACGCCTACGAGTTTTCCCAGATAGGTAGCAATAACTAGCAATACAATAACAAGGCTGCGCCATTATTTATTGTGATTTCTAATTACCTACTGCATAACCGGAAATACATTTGAAAACAGAATATTGAACTTGTTTGATAAACATGAAGTGACTGCGCGATATAACGTAGGTATGTGCAGTCAGCGATCAGTAAGAATAAAATAGATTGCTTTACTCTGTATTTATTTATTTATTTGCTCTCATATTTTTTGTTACACTATTGGGTAAACAAACATGAGACCCAGTCAGGGTATTGCAAATGTTACATTGATATTAATAGCAATTTTGTTATTATTATAATCAAAATAAAAAAATCATGCTATTGAGGTCTATATTGTTAAAAATATCTATAAGTCTATATTGTATAAATCAAATTACGCTAAAATGATCCCAGATTGCGTTAGGGTGGAAGTAATATTTTTTGTTTAAATCGAAAATTATCGTATTTTAATTAGATACTCAAGTTCATTTTATGGATTTATTTCTAGAATCAGAATGCAAATTTTCTGAAATCTTGTAATAATATCTAATTTTTAGATGGTTTTAAGAATTCTTCTCGTAGCTGTATTAACGTCCGATAGATGGCAAAACATTTAAAAGATAACTGTTACATTTGCTTGCTATTCTTTAAAATAATTTCATGTAAATAATTCTTTTTAAAAAACCGACTTCAAACACCCGCACCACTACATAGTGTATAATTTATTGTCGATTTTTTAAAAACCGCTCGACTGATTTCGTTAAAATTGAAATGGGACCACCTGGCAAGTATACCCTTTTAAACAAAAAAATAATTTTCCAAATCGGTTCAGGCGTCTTCGAGTAATCGGTGAACATACATAAAGAAAAAGATTCCGACGAATTGAGAACCTCCTCCTTTTCTGAAGTCGGTTATAAAAAGATGATTTTAAGCGAGCAAGCCTTTTAAACGAGTCAAAAGTAAACCAAGCCGCGTTATCGCTTACAAAGTACACCAGTTCCAAGTCGATAAAAAAATAACCAAACTTATTACGCGAGCTTTGTTCTAATGTATTATATTATAGCAATCTATACTTGTTTGACTAATCTCTGGTGCAGTGTACCTACATGGCCGCCGGACGTGACGTCACGGCTTCATGAATGGTCGCCGTGTCGATGACACCAGCGCATTGTCCACGAATGCGCAGGCGCATTTTATATTTACACGATTTCTTTGTTTAATTGTACTTACTAAAAAAAATTAATTGGTGTGTATCATCATTATCAGCAACCCATAAAACGAGCGCAGGTCTCCTCTCAAAGAAGGGTATTCAAAACCATATTTTACCCCTATAATACCTATATACCTATAATCTTCTTCTTTATCAACCGATAGACGTCCACTGCTGGACAAAGGTCTCTTGCATGTACTTCCACAGGTCTCAGTTTTGCGACGCCTGAATCCAGCGGCTCCCTGCGACTCATTTGATGTCGTCGGTCCACCGGTGGGGGGGGGTCTGCCAACACTGCGCTAACTATGTGCCCGCCCATTTCCACTTCAGTTTCGCGATTCGCTTAGCTATGTCGGTGACTCTGGTTCTCCTACGGATCACCTCATTTCTGATTCGATCCCGCAGGGACACTCCGAGCATAGCTCTCTCCATCGCCCGCTGAGAGGTCCTGAGCCTACCTAAGAGGCCCTGTTAGCGACGATACCTATAATATTTACCCCGATAAAAAACTTTGGGAACTCCTGCTTTAGTGGAAGCGTGTATTCGTGTGCGTAAGCTTGGCGTGTATGTTATATAACATACAAGCTTTTGCCCGCGACATCGCTCACGTTAAGTTCGATTTTCCAAACCCCTATTTAATCCCCTTAGGGGTTGAATTTTCAACAATCCTTTCTTAGCGGATGCCTACGTCATAATAGCTATCTTGCCAGACAGCCCGATCCGTCCAGTGGTTTGAGCTGCGCGTCGATAGATCAGTCAGTCACCTTTTCCTTTTATATATTTAGATTAGCTGATGCCAGCTACTTCGTCCGCGTGGATTTAGTTTTTCCCCGCGGGAACTCTTAGATTTTCCGGGATAAAAAGTAGCCTGTGTCACTCTCCAGGTACTCAAGTATGTATATTGTCTACCCATGCAAAAAATCACACCGATCCGTTGCTATTGTACGTTACTGCGTGATTGATAGACAAACCATTAAACACTTTCGCATTTACAATATTAGTAAGGCGTAAGGATTCGTAAGATGAATTGCTACGTAGGTATTTGACAATTACACTAAATGAGCATCACTGTGTGTGATTGCGAAACGATTTTCTCCGGTTCTTTATGTCAAACGGTTTTTAACCGACTTTAAAAAAGGAGGAAGTTCTCAATTCGTCGGAATCTTTTTTTATGTATGTTCACCGATTACTCAAAGATGCCAAAAGCGATTTTAAAAATTCTTTTTTTTTGGAATGGTATATTTCCCAGGTGGTCCCATTTAAATTTTACCATAATCTGTCGAGCGGTTTTAAAAAAAACGACAATAAATTATATACTTTTGCGGGCGTTTGAAGTCGGTTTTTTAAAAAGAATTTTTTATATTAAACTAGCTGACCCGGCGAACTTCGTACCGCCAACTTATCTATATAAATAAACCAAATAAACTATCCTAATCGAAAAAAACTATCCTATCTTTCAAGTTGGACCAAATTACAGATAGTTACGAAGTTTGATCAAAATCGGTTAAGTAGTTAAGGAGTCCATCGCGGACAAACAACGTGACACGTAATTGACCGAGCGAAGCGAGGTCTCTGAGTCTACTAGAGTGAATTTGCACTTGTCCGTCCGTCCGTCCGTCCGTCTGTCAGAGCCTTATAACTTTTGAATTACTGAACGTAATTACTTCAAATTTAGATATAATATGTAAACTGAAGGCCATCTTCAGCCGAATATTGGATAAAAAATTATAAAAACCTTTATTTCAGGGGGGCTCTCATAGAAGTGAATGCGAAGTAAAAAAAATTTTATCGCCTTACATAAAATTGTTACGTATCATTTTAAAGATAATTTTGAACCGAGTACAAAAATATTTTTTTTAAAATTTTTCCCTTAAAATTGACGAAACGGGGGGCTTTCAAAGTGGCGATTTTATACGCTCGCTTGAAGACGCTCTCTAGGAAAATCCGCTATGGATTTTCAAACTGATTTTATTTTTTTAGGTCACTTATATCCTGTACTTGAACAACAAATACTAAAATTATATGAATATTATAAAGAAACGAGATTATTTAATTTTTAATGGGCATCAGTAATTCATATAGCATCAACATAGCTTCACAATAATGCTAATAGATGGCGCAGTCAGTAACTATTCCCATGGAACTACGAGTTACGACTACGACCTATCCCAAAAACAGTTTTGCGTCGACCATTATTATTTAGTTACATAATATAATACAATAATTGTATTATAATTTTTTTTGTACCATATTATTCAATTAAAATTATTTTTTAGTTAAATTTGAGTTAAATATTGTATATTTTCTATTCGCGTCGATAGATGACGATTTGTACAGATGCCCGTAACCCGGTTTCACTCGTTAGTACCTACATAATAATTCAATGTTTTCACTAACGTTCCCTAACCTTTACGGGCTACCTATAAGTTAGGTGATGTTTTCTGTCAACTTATTTATCACGATCCTGTACGGGACACCTAAAAGGATATTGAGACGGATGTTAGGACTTAGGATTGTATTTAGGAGCTACCTACGTTAAGAGACTCCTACTTAGGGGATGATTAATAATGTCAGTTTTGGTTATCATGTATCGATTGAATGAATAATCATGGGATACCGTTACCGCGAGGTCTCAGTTCGGGGCGAACTACTAGTTTATATATATTAAGATTATTATGAGAGCGAATATAACTAGATGCCTAGAACTAGTAGATGCCCGTGACATCGTTCGCGGGGATTAAGGCTTAATTCAAGGGGGAACTAGCCTGTGTTAATTCTGGGTATAAGGTATCCCTATTCCAAAATCCAAACAGCTTAATCGGTTCAGTCATTATGACGTGAAGGAGTAAACATTTATAACATCCAAACTTTAACTTTAATAATATTAGTAGGTACTCGTAAACGAAATCCAAACAACCCGAGTCCACTATACTAATCAGCCCTACAAATATAGTCTTTTTGTGAAGGCAAAGCTATTACAGTACCCGGCGATATATATTGCACATCGGCCTTTGGAATAAAACGCTATTCTATTATATTGCAAGGAAAGCTAGCCAGAAATTCACGTAGTAATTACTGAAATCTCTTCACAATCGGCGAGCACATCATGTAACATATATAAAAAAAATGCAGTCGAACTGTGAATAGAATAGAATAGCGTTTTATTCCAAAGGCCGATGTGCAATATATATCGCCGGGTACTGTAGGTACTGTAAACATTTATAACATCCAAACTTTAACTTCAACAATATTAGTAGGTACTCGTAAACGAAATTCAAACAACCCGAGTCCACTATTCTAATCAGCCCTACAAATATAGTGTTTTTGTGAAGGCACAGCTATAAACTGCTCGTGAGCGAAAGGCCGACGAAGGAAGTTTTCTGACGTAGCCCATTTAACAAACATTGCAAGAGTTTTCCGAATTCAATCTCGACCTCGCTTTCTGGGCCGTGTACTTAATACTAAACAACTGCGTAACCACGTAAGGAACGCCACTTCCTACGCTAAACAATATTTGCTAACTAATAGCACACTAATAGCTAGTGTAGCAGCTACAGCCTACAACTAGCTGTACCTACCTACCGCTATAGACATGATGATCGATTTAGAAAAACTATTGGATGATGTTTGGAAGTATCTACTATTTCGAAAAAATATCTTATTTCTGCATTTTATTTAATACTAGCTGATTCCCGCGACTTCGTCCGCGTGGATTTGGTTTTTAAAATCTCGTGGAAACTCATTGATTTTCCGGGATGCCTATATGTCACCCTCCAGGTTCTCACCTATCCAACAAATCACGTCAATCCGTAGCTTTGTTGCAGCGTGATTGACGGACAAACCAACAAACAAACACATTATTTATAATATGTATTGGTAAGGAAGAATTAATAGGTACTACGATAGTAAAGGCAATCTAATTAAATTTTAGAACACAAAATCTACTACTGTGACTTATAATATGATTAGTTATATTCCCTTGGGGACTTTTTTATAGGGAATAATAATGATTATTTTAATCATACAGTACATAATTTTTATGTATCATCAATAGTTTTCTAGCACACGCCAAATAATGCATTTTATAGGCGAAATTTTGCTACCTTGTGTTGCATTATTGCAATTTTCTTAAAGATCTCTAATTTTTTTGAAAATAAATTATATATGTTATTTCCTGATAACTTAGCTTTCTATTGGTGAAAAAATGGTTAAAAACGGTCCAGTAGTTAAAGGGCCTATTCGGTACAAACAAACAAACAAACAAACAAACAAACAAACAAATCTTTCCTCTTTATAATATTACTAGCTGACCCGGCGAACTTCGTTCCGCCAACTTATCTATATAAATAAAACAAATAAACTATCCTAATCCAAAAAAACCATCAAACCAACCAGTAACCATCGAAACCGTAATTAACAGTACCTACCAGTACAGAAAATAATTATGTGGCACTCACACATTCATTGCTTATTTTGTGTCTACGTTTGGAGCGGAACTTTGTTAGAAACTTCCGATCTATGAGTAATTAATCTAAGCCTGTAAGATAAACTATGTAGTTAACAAGAAAATGGTTCAAAAACTGTAACTCGACTATGGAAAATTGCATCTAACATCCGTTATATTGATTTTTGTTCGTTTAAAATGTGATGTATCCTATGTCATCCGGACCATAATACGAAACAAACACCTCATTTATCAAAATCAGCTCATTAGTTTAGGTGTCACGGTGGAACATTCCTAAATAGTCACATAAATACGAGACACATACATAGACTGCTAAAATCATAACTCCTCCTTTTGGCATTGCCATAGTTGGGTAAAAAGATCACAAAATGGAGAAGTGCAATGCTTATGTGCTTTCAGCCCCCCTAACCAAATTACACTTATTTGTATCTATTCTCTTTCTATGATCATTAACGCTTTAGAGCAGAGGTTCCCAAAGTTTTTTTTATCACGCCTCCCTTCTGAAAGGATAGGTGTGATAAAAAACTTTGGGAACTCCTGCTTTAGAGGAAGCGTGTATTCCGGTGGTGGTGGCGTGTATGTTATAGTATACGAGCTTTTGCCCGCGGCTTCGCTCACGTGAAGTTCGATTTTCCAAACCCCTATTTAACCCCCTTAGAGATTGTTTTTTCAAAAATCCTTTCTTAGCCGATGCCTACGCCACAATAGCTATCTGCATGCCAAATTTCAGCCTTATCCGTCCAGTGGTTTGAGCTGTGCGTTGATAGATCAGTCAGTCCTTTTCCTTTTATATATTTAGATAGATATGCGTGTAGCGTGAATTCTATTCCGTGGAGCGAAGGAGCGATCAGTTTCGTTGTGTCGACTTGTTTCTAAGATCGCTTCGTCTAAAGCAGGAGTTCCGAAAGTTTTTTTATCACGCCTCACTATCCTTTCAGAAGGGAGGCGTGATAAAAAACTTTGGGAACCCCTGCTATAAAGCGTTAACGATCATAGAAAGAGAATAGATACGACAATACATATAATGTAATATGGCTATGGGGGCTGGGGTGCCAACATAGCGCGGTTTATGTATTTCACGAACGCTGCGTTTACTCAGTGCTCCGCTAGATGGCGTTAGGCATTGCAGTTACACGTATGGCTTATCTTTCGAGAAATTGTTTTCCTGTTCGAACTTTGATGCAATAAATTCATATTATTTAACTTAAATTTTTGGAATCTACTTTTTAATTTTATTTATACTTACGATTATATTTTATGAGTCATTTTATATTCCTACTAATAGATTGCAAAAATGGTAATGAATTTTATGCGTTAAGTGAAAGTAGGTATATCTCTTTGTAGGATATTGTTTTATTTGTAAATATAATAAGTCTATGTTTTATACATAGTATACCTACTTACAAGAGTATTTATATTTTTGAAACATGACATATTTTCCTTTCCTAAGAACAGGTGGGTTCCGTTACGTCTAACTATACCGTTAGCGATTTCAGCTTAATTTGAGAGTATTTAATGTATTTGAAATAATATGTTACATATAATCACTTGCTTTTCTTTTATTTGGAGTTAGATGGATCTGGATTAAATCTAGATTCTGAAGTTAGGTTTTTTGAAAATCCAGCGGCTATTTATTTTTCTTGAATAAAAAGTAGCCTATGTAAAAATCAGGTTCTTCTGTAGCCCTGTTAGATATATGTTTGGGTATATGTGAGGTTATCTCGCAGGAGCCGTTTTTCCGGGATAAAACGTAGCCTATATCACTCTTCAGGTCCTCAAATATACCTGACTGTGGAAAAAATCACGTCGATCTGTACCTCACACAACCACCATACAAATCCATACACTTTCGTATTTATAATACATACTAGCTGTACCCGGCGTGCGTTGCAATACCACATAAAGTATAAAAAAATTATATTATAGATTGTTTCGGCCAGGAAGTAGGAACGCTCGCGGGCGTCCCCAAAACACCCTGCCAAAGTTTCATCACAATCTGATCAATGGTTTCGGAACGCATAGAGGACAAACATACGAACATTGATTTTTAATTATATAGATTAAGTAAAGATGTCGGCTTATTGGTCGATTGGGCCGTAAGTTATGTTAACCCTTTTCGCAATGGGTTGGTTACTGAACTCAAGATGTTTTCAATTTGGTTGATGTCCTTACTTTGCATTGCGTCTACCTTGGCTTAACAATCGTAGAAGGTACTAGTACCTAGGATCTTGCAATCTTGAATTTAGGGCCAATTAAGTAACTGTCCTCAATTTTCTCCGTAGGTAACTTTTTAAATTATTTAAAATTTATGTAAAAAGAAGATAAGAACTGAAATAAATACTTAGCATTTAAAAATCAGGATTCAGAACCTAAATACTCAAAGTTTTGCCAAGTTTAATTTTTCCCATATTCTTCTGATTCTGGTAGAGATATTTCTGTTGTAAACATTATTTTCTTTGAACATCTTTACTAATATCTTTTATAAATACGGATTTGTGTTGGTCTATTGATTTGTCCTTCAAACACTTAACAACAAAACAACAACAAGTTGGAGAGTAACAAAAGCTGGCTTTTATCCAGAAATAATTGTATTATGTTGGTAAAGAGTGAAGTTTAAAAGTTACCTAACCTACCTTTAGGCTTTATAACAGTCTACTATCCTTGTTAACAAGTGTAAATTGAAAATTTAAAACACCCTCGACATGTGAATCTATGGCCAGACTATGTACGATACCTAACATCTTGTTACGCAGTGTTCTGCTTCATCATCAGATCCTTCTCCTCTATCATCACCAAACATCATATTCATTGAGACCATTCTATCATTTGAATGGTCTCAATGAGTAGGATTAAGAAGTGGTAGCCTAGTGGTTAGGACTGTGGTCTCCTATTCGGGGGGTCGCAGGTTCGATCCCGGGTACGCACCTCTGACATTTCGGAGTCAAGTGCGTTTAAGCAATTAAATATCACTTGCTTCAACGGCGAAGGAAAACATCGTGAGGAAACCTGCACACCTGAGAGTTCTTCATAATGTTCTTGAAGGTGTGTGAAGTCCGCCAATTCGCATTGGGCCAGCGTGGTGACTACGGCCTATAATCCTTCTCTGAGAGGAGACCTGCGCTCAGTAGTGAGCCGTTGATGGGTTGCTGCTGATGATGATGATGATGATTGAGTAGGATGTAGCCTAAACATACTTTATGTGCTGTAAGTTGTTGAAGAGTCGGATATCGCGCAGACTGCTTGATGCTGCAGTATCATCTCAAATGCCTGAGAAGATCTTCTAAGAGCAGAGCAGACAGAGCTAAGGTCCACCTCGATTACATTAGCTTTAAAACAGAAAACGTTTGTTACTTTCCCTCAAATATGGTCCAGCGAAGCAACGGCTGGATCATAAGTCGTGTTCGTGAATGGGTGCCGCCGGCGGGAATGGGGCTACTTTGTGTTTGCCCGTCTTAACATGAATTGAATTGTAGATTTTTGGAACTTCCCCTCATTGTGGAAATATTATATTTTATTCTAACAAAGTTGCATAGGTTAAATCGGCTCGGCATCCAGCTGCCCACAAGATAGTTTAAAAAACTTATTACAATGTAATAGCTTCATACTAATATTGTAAAATGATTATTTTGAAAAGAGCAACTGTTGAGTTTCTTGCCGGCTCTTCTCAGCAGAATCCACTTTCCGAACCGGTGGTAGAGTCATGACTTGTCATAAGAGCCACAGGTTGGCCTACGTGAACTAAATAATTTTGAATTTTTTTTTTTTGAAAATATCGCATCAAAATCGGTCCATCGGGGAGGCTGCTACGTGGGAACAGACAGACACCATAGATTGACACACGTCAAACTTATACACCCCTGTATTTTTGTCGGGGGTTAAAAAGAGAGCGTTTTCGCGGGAATTTTAAAAACCAAACTACAAAACCCAGTTTATAATATTAGTAAGAAATGTTAGATATATATATTAGTAAGAAAGAAACAATTGTTGTAGTAATGACACAATACAATTTTCTACGTTTTAACAGCACGTTTCAAGCGAATCGTAGATAAAGAAAAAGCTTTTATCGAGTTCGCAAGGTGCAGACACCTTGTTCTATTCTAAGGAATCGAACGGAATAGAACTTTTATCTAACTTTTACCTTTGACATAAGTTTCCCGACGAGACTGTTCATACCGTTATAAGAGTTTGTTTTTAGGGTTCCGTACCAAAATGGTAAAAATGGAACCCTTATGGTGATACTTTCTCCGTCCATCCGTCCGTCTGTCGCAGTCGATAATTTTGGTAACTATTAATGCTATTGACATGAAATTTGGAATAGTTGTGTATAATAGTGGTCAAACATCATTGGAAGAAAAAAAAAGCGAAAATTATTTTTAATTTTATTAAAAAAGGGGAGAAAATCGGGGGTTTGAAATTTCAAAGTTAGATAAATATACCGAGTGGGGTATCATATGAAAGGGCTTTACCTGGACAGATTTTTATTTATTTTTATACATAATAGTTTTTGAGCAATCGAGCATAATGTCGAAAAAAATACCGTTCCCCTCCCCTTATCTCTGAAGTTCAGATCTAAAAATCAGAAATAATTATGGTCATTACGACGGGTCCTACGTATACTGGTGCAAGTGCAAAAACATAGCATTACAGGAGAGTGATTTAAAGGTTCTAAAGCTTGTAACTTTGACATGACCGTATAGAAATATTTGAAATTTTGTAATGTTATTTTGGAATACTATAGGAATAAAACTGCATAATTAAAATAAGTAATTTTTTTATACTTTAGAAAATAGCCTGACTTGTATTTGTGTTACTTATTTTTCTGAATACATTAAGACATGTAAACTGGTATAAGTGGTCACTTGTACCAGTGTATAGTGTACTTTCTGATTTTTTGCAAATTAAAGAATAAAGGAAGAACAAACATTATAATAATACTACATGCATTTTTTTTGTATTTCATCAAATTATTAAGGTTTATAATACTGAAAATAATTTTCTTTTAACTAATTTTAGCACTTACACCAATTTACTTAATACTGATAACTCCTTGTGTCAATTTATCTATGTAGTAATCTGGTCGTAAACATGATTAATTGTATGGTTTTCTGACGCGTAATTAGTTATTTGTTTAGAAAATACTTACATTTTCATCATTTCTTTTTCTCTCTTCAAAGATTCTCAATTAGGATAGCGTAGCTTTAAAAAAATGTAACGTCTCCAGTGTTCTCAGATCTTATTTAAATTATTATAAAACGTATGGTATTGCTCAGGAATTACATATTATGAGATTTGCAAAAATCTAGAAGATTTTGAATTTTTTCTTATCAATTAGTAACAAGGTTTTGTAAGCTAGATCCAAGCTCTCAATTTTAGTGATAGTTTGTATAATTTTTCGGATGTTACTGCTCAGACATTGTATAGTTTCTGAAGCTCCTTCTTCAAAATTATATTTATAATTAAGCATAATTAATAAATCTTTGATTTGAACTATAATTTCACAAATATTCCACACTAGCTGATGCCCGCGACTTCGTCTGCGTGAACTTAGCTTTTAAAATGCCTTGGGAACTCTGACTTTGCGGGATAAAAAGTAGCCTGTCACTCTCCGTCCTCAACTATAGGTACACTGCAAAAAATCACGTCGATCCGTAGCTCTGTTGAGGCGTGATTGAAGGACAAACCAACGCACTTTCGCAGTTTTAATATTTCACCATATAAAGTGTAAGTGCATATAGTCAACGTGGTTTTTAGGGTTCCAACGGGACTCTATTACTAAGCCTCCGCTGTCCGTCCGTCCGTCTGTCAGCGGCCTGTATCTCGTAAACCGTAATAGACAGTTGAAATTTTCACATATTTTGTATTTCTATTGCCGCTATAACAACAAATAATAAAAATTAAATTAAATTAAAAAAATTAAATTAAATTAAAATATTTCCATGTACTCATGGAAATATTTTAATTTTTTTTTTTAACGGAACCCTAAAAGAGCGAGGACCGACTCGCAATTGGCTGATTTTATTTACACAGGTAAAGTTGACGACCTGGAAAATAACACAGGCTACTTTTTGTCCCGGGAGCATACATTTAAACGCCCGCGCCACTACAAAGTATATAATTTACTGTAGATTTTTTTAAAAACGCTCGACTGATTTCTATAAAATTTAAATGGGACCACCTGGGAAGTGAAACCACCCTTTGAAACAAAAAAAGAATTTTCCAAATCGCTTCAGGCGTCTTCGAGTAATCGGTGAACATACATAAAAAAGTTTCCGTTGAATTGAGATCCTCTTCCCTTTTTTGAATTCGGTTAAAGTAATAATAAAAATTAGTTCAAATTTAACGAAGTTATGGAGTATAACAGTCTAAATAGTTCAACCCCTATCTCAGAGAACATACATCCATCCATCCGTATACGACATCTATACAAACATACATCCGTATACATCCATCACAAACTTTCACATTAATAATATTAGTGGGATAATATGAGTAATAATAAGTAGGATAGGATATAATTAAAGTATTTATTGTTAGTAGGAGGAGGATACAAACATACATAAATACATGCATACACACATACAGCAGTAGTAGATATGTGTGTATGTATGTTCGCATACATGCATGCCTACATACATACATACATACATACATGCATACATGCATACATGCATTCCATACATACATACACACATACATACATACATTCATACATACATACATACATACGTACATACATACATACATACATACTTTCATACATACCTACTACTACAGTATGTGTGTATGTATGTCACTTTTCAGGCCCTTAACTTTACCTGCGCTAAAAAATAATCTAAAACTTCAATCTAAAACTCCGTTGGCGCATACTTGAAGGATAAGTATGTGAAAGTAACATACGAATATCCCGCGGGAACTGTTTGTTTTCCCGGGATAAAAAGTAGCCTTTTTACTTTTCAGGTCTTCAACTATACCTATCAAAAAAACCACGTCAATCTGTAACTTCGTTGGCGCATAATTGAAGGATTAATATGTGAAAAGTAGCATACGAATATCCCGCGGGAACTGTTTGCTTTCCTGGGATTAAAAATAGCCTTTGTCACTTTTCAAGTCCTCAACTATGCCTATCCAATAAACCACGTCAATCTGTAACTTCGTTGGAGCTTAATTTAAGGATAAATATGTGAAAAGTAGAACACTAATATCCCGCGGGAACTGTTTGCTTTCCCAGGATAAAAAGTAGCCTTTGTCACTTTTCAAGTCATCAACTATGCCAATCCAAAAAACCACGTCAATCTGTTACTCCATTGGCGCATAATTGAAAGATAAATGTGTGAAAAGTAGTATACTAATATGCCGCAGGAACCGTTTGTTTTCCCGAGATAAAAAGTAGCCTTTGTCATTTTTCAGGCTCTTAACTTTACCTGTGCAGGTTAAAAATCAGGTTAATCTAAAACTCCATTGCGCGTATTTTGAAGGACAAATGCGTAAAAAATAGCGATGCTATCCCGCAGGAACTGTTTGCTTTTCCGGGATAAAAAGTAGCCTATGTGCTATTCCAGACTATATTCTATGTCTGTGCCAAATTTCAGCAAAATCGGTTCATTCGTTGTCGCGTTAAAGAGTAACAAACATCCATCCATCCATCCATCGATCCAAACATCCATCCTCACAAACTTTCGCATTTATAATATTAATAATTAATAGGAATAATAGGATAGGATAGGATCTACACATGATCAGTCATTATAATATCTAGCAATGTACTCACTATGACTGGACAAATCGATACCTTGTACTATTTGTATAATTTATTTCGTAATCCATCCCTAATCCCTAAGAAATTTTCTATTGATAATGAAAAACTTCAATAACTGTGTTTATCCTACTTGATTGTTGAATTGGAATTTTTTACTTATTCTCGATGCTGCGGATAATGTAAGCGTGATTTAAGTACAATCAGCGCCATCTATCAGTGGTTTTTCAAAATTCCGCGGGAACCTTGGATTTTTCTGGGATAATTTATAGCCTATGTGTTATTCCAGGGTATAATCTATCTCCATTCCAAATTTCAGCCAAATCCATCCAGTAGTTTTTGCGTGAAGGAGGAACAAACATACACACAAACTTTCGCCTTTATAATATTAGTAGGATTAAAAGCTAGTTATCTATTAAAACTCTTCTTAATAATATTAAAAAAGGAAAGGCAAGACATAAAATTGAAGCATTAGCTATTTTAAAGGCCAGAGTCCACTGATCTGGAGTATAAATCAAAACATTTCTGGTTTTTCTTTCAATTACAGATTGAATGCAATAGCATAACCCATAGATAGGGTGATAACCCTTGTTGTGAGTATTATCGACACCAAAAAATCTACGGGTAGTGTTCACATTAAAGTTCCGAGCTCAGTACAGATACATAATATTGGAAAATGATTCTACTTTGATTCTGGCTACCACAATTATCCGACAAGAATATTAAAAAAGGTTTTGCCTCATTCTTTCTCCTTTATACAAATAAAATCAAATACACAGCTTTATATTTCATTTGCGTTTTGTAGCAGTATGTATGTCACAACAATAATAATTTCCTTGATGAAACATAACAAACGGTGTTAAGTTTTAAAAATTGAATTTTCTCTTATAAAAGTGTTGTATACATGACGGCAAATTTTGTATTTTTGCAAGTCAAAAGTAACAGTGACTACCGTTTTATGATTCTTACATATCACTTTTACTGAATATAAACAAAAACCTGAAAAATATAGGTAATCCTTAAAAATTTAATACGCAAAGTGAAATCCATCGCAGTTATACCAGTGTTGGACGTTCACGCTGTAACGTCGCCGCGCGTAAACTGGTGTAAAGGTCATTTGCACTCGCGTGCTATATGAAATACAACTACGTACATTAGTGTAAGTAACTTACAACAGTGTAGACAGTTGTCTGGCAAAAAATTATGTCACTTACATCAGTTTACAAGTTTATATCTTTGAAACTAATAGATATTTTAAGATAAATTTTACAGGGTACAAAATATACGTTATTTTAAGGCTTTTGACGCAAAAAAATAGTTTTCCTCATTTTGCGGGTTGCACCAGTATACGTAGGACCCGTCGATTAGAAGTTTATGTATATTTTACAGGAAAAATAAAACTAACGCTCTAACTAGCATAGTTTTTTTTATATTAACATTAAACCTCTACAAACAAAGTTAACGATTAACTATTTTATCTAAAGAAACAAACATAAAATATCTTGGCATTACATTAGATGAACATCTAAATTGGACATCTCATATTCTTAACACCTCTAATAAGATAAAGAAACTCATTCCCTTATTTCGGAACCTTAGAGATATCGCCGCTGTTGAAACTTCAATAATGGTTCCCCTATGTCTTCCAATCTTGACCAACTGTATAAGTGCATGGGGTGCAGCTGGGAAGACATTTTTACTGCGATTAGAGCGAGCAAACAGAACTATACTTAAAACTATTTTTAAAAAACCATTTAGATATCCCACTGACAAATTATATGATGAATGCAATGTTCTCAATGTTCGACAACTATATTTATTTTCAATAATCTTAGACTTCCACTCAAAAATTGACCCTGGTACTATAGATAACAGCAAAAGAGTACTCAAGTTCCCTATTCCTTTATCAAGCACTAGATTTGCCAAATTACAATTTGAATTTAACTCATCATACATTTATAATAAATTCCTTAGGTATGACAGAGATATTATCAGACTAAATAGGTCAAATTTAAACAACTTAGGGCTTGGCTGTTGTCCAAGGGGTATGGTCAAACTGAGGATATTTTAAAAATATTAAAGTAATCCTTGCGCGCACAAACAAGACATAAACAAACATAGTACCTATTCCAGCAAGCACTTAACATACGCTCACACACACACACACTCACACGCACACATACACTCAAACGCACGCACACACACATACACATAATGTTAGCCTAATTAAGTTTTAGTAATATAAAATCAGAATGTTGTATCCTTGGAAGGAACTATCTTCTGCAATACAGGTTTTCCTAGCGCAGAGGGTAGGGACTACTTGTTTTGTTGTCAAATTTTTCTGTACCAATAAAGAAATTCTAATTCTAATTCTAGCAAATTAATATAATATTATCGTTTTACTTTTACTTCTAGAGTACGGAACCTTCGGTGCGCGAGTCCGACTCGCACTTGGCCGGTTTATTTTGTTTAACATGGATAAAAGCTTAAGGGCCTGTATTACCACCTTCTGATAAGTGTCGGATAGCCTAACCGTAAATTTTGTCACTTTCTTACCTTATGTCAAGTGACAAAGACAAAATATGCGAATAAGCTATCCGACACTAAAGAAGGTGGTGCAAATGGCTCTAAAAGTTTAAAACTGTAAACCCGACTACGGATTTGGATTTAACATTCGCCGTATTGATTTTGGTCTTATAAAATATAGCCTAGAACACCCGGACCATAACGAATCCATTGATACCTCGTTAAAATCGGGCTCAGTAGTTTAGGTGCTACGGTGGAATATATTATGACTAGTGGTTCGCCCCGAACTGAGACCTCGCGGTAACGGTATCCCATGATTATTCATTCAATCGATACATGATAACCAAAACTGACATTATTATTATGCCCGTTTTCACCAAACATACCTAAATCATCCCCTAAGTAGGAGTCTCTTAACGTAGGTAGCTCCTAAATACAATCCTAAGTCCTAACATCCGTCCCAATATCCTTTTAGGTGTCCCGTACAGGATCGTGATAAATAAGTTGACAGAAAACATCAATCACCTAACTTATAGGTAGCCCGTAAAGGTTAGGGAACGTTAGTGAAAACATTGAATTATTATGTAGGTACTAACGAGTGAAACCGGGTTACGGGCATCTGTACAAATCGTCATCTATCGACGCGAATAGAAAATATACAATATTTAACTAAAATTTAACTAAAAAATAATTTTAATTGAATAATATGGTACAAAAAAAATTACAATACAATTATTGTATTATAATAAGTAACTAAATAATAATGGTCGACGCAAAACTGTTTTTGGGATAGGTCGTTATTCGTAACTCTTAGTTCCATGGGAATAGTTACTGACTGCGCCATCTATTAGCATTATTGTGAAGCTATGTTGATGCTATATGAATTACTGATGTACATTAAAAATTAAATAATCTCGTTTCTTTATAATATTCATATAATTTTAGTATTTGTTGTTCAAGTACAGGATATAAGTGACCTAAAAACATAAAATCAGTTTGAAAATCCATAGCGGATTTTCCTAGAGAGCGTCTTCAAGCGAGCGTATAAAATCGCCACTTTGAAAGCCCCCTATTTCGTCAATTTTAAGGGAAAAATTAAAAAAAAAATATTTTTGTACTCAGTTCAAAATTATCTTTAAAATGATACGTAACAATTTTATGTAACGCGATATTTTTTTTTTTTACTTCGCATTCGCTTCTATGAGAGCCCCCCTGAAATAAAGATTTTTATAACTTTTTAAGCCATTTTCGGCTGGAGGCCATCGGTTTACATATTATATCTAAATTAATTGAAGTAATTACGTTCAGTAATTCAAAAGTTATAAGGCTCTGACAGACGGACGGACGGACGGACGGACAAGTGCAAATCGCTCTAGTTCACTCAGAGACCTCGCTTCGCTCGGTCAAAAATACATACATACCTACATAGACTGCTAAAATCATAACTCTTACGGCTTTGCCATAGTCGAGTAATAAAAATATTTGAATGGGCCAATTTAAGGTCCCTAAGTCCATAATGGTCAAGTAAGGACTCCGTAAGTCTATTTTTTTCTGTTTTGGAAAAATTGACTTAGGGATATTCGAACTGTGGTCATTTTAGCCATGCTGAACATTGCCAATATTCCCTCTCTCATCCATATAGACGGAGTGGGTTCTACAATAATGCAATGGTGGGTATTGAACCTTCGAATTTTCACTTTTCAGTACGTACTTTTTAACCCCCGACGCAAAAAGAGGGGCGTTATAAGTTTGACGTCGATGTCTATCTGTAAGTCTGTCTGTGGCATCGTAGCTCTCAAACGGATGGACCGATTTCGATGCGGTTTTTTTTCATTTGAAAGCCAGTTTCCTTGCGGTGGTTCTTAGCTATGTTTGGCTATATCGGTCCAGCAGTGTAAGAGTATCAGCTCTTTTCCAAAATGATGTAAGGCATTTTTGGCGTATGATTACTCGATTAAGTGCTTCATGCGTGCCAGTATAATCGTTAAATGACCATTAATTGATAACTTCGACGGCCATAGATTCTCATGTCGGAGGTGTTTTAAATTTTCAATTTACACTTGTAACCGTTACCTATTTAGTTGGAAGAAACAAAGGTTTTAATTTTTCAGATTAAGTGTAGTATTATGTGTAAGTTAGTGTGTATTAAGTAATTGAGTACCTACCTAACGTTAAACCGGGCAATAAAAATATTTTGGCTGAACGCCCAATTTATTCCTCGGTTAAACTTCACTCGACGTTGGTGAAATCGGCACTTAAACTGCCATGCCAACAACTTCCAAGCTAGCCCGCTACCAATTTAGACTGCATTTTAGATCTTCTCATGGATTAAAAAACATGCTGGCACGTGCATAGCTAGCATCTAAAAGCTTCGCTACTTACCTATTGACTACTTTGGTGCTCATAATGCCTAGGTAACAAGGCATTCAAGGTATATACAATCTATCTTTCTAATATCTTTAAACGAGCAATTCTTGTATATATATAATCTGAATCTTGGAAACGGCTCAAACGATTTTCATGAAATTTAGGATGCAGGGAGTTTCGGGGGCGATAAATCGATCTAGCAAGGTTTCATTTTTAGAAAACGTCGTTTTATCCATGTTTTCAGGCAATGAAAAACCCCCTACAATATCATTTACTAGGTATATAAAGTCCCAGTAGCTCAGTTAGGAAATCGGCGTTCCCGAAACCAGAAGACCCTGGTTCGAGTCCAGACGATTCTTTTTTCCCTTATGATTTTATTTATCATTTTTAGGGTTCCGTACCCAAAGGGTACCAACGGGACCCTATTACTAAGCCTACGCTGTCCGTCCGTCCGTCCGTCCGTCCGTCCGTCTGTCAGCGGGCTGTATCTCGTAAACCGTAATAGATAGAGAGATGAAATTTTCACATATTATGTATTTCTATTGCCGCTATAACAACAAATAATAAAAATTAAATTAAATTAAAAAAATTAAATAAAAATTTTCCAAGGGTACATGGATTTTTTTTTTAACGGAACCCTAAAAGAGCGAGGCCCGACTCGCACTTGGCCGATTTATTTTTTCTAAATATATGATTTCCAAAAAACACGATTTACCAAAAAAAAATCCGAGCAAAGCTCGATCACCCAGGTACTGTACATAATAGTAGTAATATAAAAACAGAGCACGCAGATATTATGTTCTTATCGTATCAGCGAACCTTCGCAGACAACCTTCGACGAAAGGACAACTCCGAGATAATGGGATGCTGCATTGTTGATGCATACGAACAAGCAAATTATATCTTCTTAAGATTTTCATATCTCGTTAACAGTCGTATTCCTCATTTCTGAAGGTCTGATCACTCCATAAAATCACATTATGGCAGGGGTTTATATTGGAATAATAATACGATGGGTCCCCGGATCCTACGAAAAGATAAAAGGTGAGGTTGCATGTCAGATGGTAACAGTTGAGTTACCGTTAAACCTCAATATTAAAGCGCAACGGTTACGGCATGGACTGAAAAACTGAAAGGTAGTTTAGTAGTTCATACCCCACCTGCTGCATAAAAGCAAGTAAGCATAAAGCTAGTATCGAGGGACCCCCGATAAAACCATAGCTGGGTTATCAGTTATCACCGGTGTATATGAAGAGTCATCATCATCACGATTATCAACCCATCAACGGCTCACTACTGAGCGCAGGTCTCCTCTCATAGAAGGGTTATAGGCCATCATAGTCCACCACGCTGGCCCAATGCGAATTGGCGGACTTCACACACCTTCGAGAACATTATGGAGAACTCTCAGGTGTACAGGTTTCCTCACGATGTTTTCCTTCACCGTTGAAGCAAGTGATATTTAATTGCTTAAACGCACTTGACTCCGAAAAGTCAAATACTGAGTTGGACGTGAGTTACTCACAAATTAGTCAGTATTTTGATTAATTTCTTAAACTGGTCACTTTCAAGTAAAGATTTTTATGTAAACCTGTGAAGATGATAATTCTACTGGCGCAATTAGAATGCCATTAGCCTAGTATTTGCCGTATTCGTTTACAAAATGCGAAAAACCAAATTAAAGAATTTCGCGGGCAGACCCGTATATCCTTAACTTATAAAAGTTTCACTCGGAATGGCATTCCGAACTAAGTGCAGATTCACTTGAAAATTCCAAAGCACTATGCAAAACTTTATGTATCTAATCTTTACTATTCTATTCCATTCTAACAAATTGGCTTAATTTTGTTGATTTGCTAGTACTAAGTTAGATATTCGCCCAGCTCATGTAGCGTTAGTAATCTTTCACTTATTTACTAGCGTTAGCTCCCGCAACTTCGTCCGCGTGGAATAAGGAACACACACTGAAATAAACACGTACTTCTTTATTTTCAATCGAAACCTAAAATACCAAGTTTCAGGGATTTAATTTGAAAAATAACTTTAAAAGAACTTTCATACAAACATTCATCCCCTATTTAAAACCTTTGGGGGTAGAACTTCCAAAAAATGTGAAACACTAGTTCCTTTATTTTAAATTGGAAGCCCAAATACCAAGTTTCATGGATATAACTTTCATACAATCTTTAACCCCCCATTTAACCCCCTTAGGGGTGGAATTTAAAAAATCCTTTCTTATTGGGTGCCTACGTCATAAAAGAACCTACTATCAAAATTTCAAGCTTCTAACTCCAGAAGTTTATGCTGTGCGTTGATATATCAGCCAGTCAGTCAGCACTTTGAATTTTATATATACACTAGCTCCTGCCCGCGACTTCGTCCGCGTGGATTTAGTTTTTAAAATCCCTCGGGAACTCTGTAATTTTCCGGGATAAAAGTAGCCTATGTCACTCTTCGGGTCCTCAACTATACCCATGAAAAAAATTACGTCCATCCGTAGCTCTGTAGCGGCGTGATTGAAGGACAAACCAACAAATACACTTTCGCATTTATAATACTAGCTGATGCCCGCGACTTCGTCCGCGTGGATTTAGTTTTTAAAATCCCTCGGAAACTCTTTAATTTCCCGGCATAAAAGTAGCCTATGTCACTCTCCGGGTACTCAACTATACCCATGAAAAAAATCACGTCGATCTGTAGCTCTGTAGCGGCGTGATTGAAGGACAAACCAACAAACACACTTTCGCATTTATAATATTAGTATGATAAAACAGATTGGACGACATTATACAATAGGAGGATTCAATGCAAATTTCACCGTCGCAGTTACTCTGCGTTTGAGGAATTTTAAGCACTTGTAAAAGTTTATTTGAATAAAAAATATTTCTATTCTATTCTATTCTATTCTATTCTATTCTAATGTTTTGGCAGATTTTCAATACAAAAACTGTCAGAACGTCTAACTAATTACTTAACTCGGTTAAACGTTACTTGGCATTGATGAAATTAGCTTAAAGTACCTATGTATTTTAGCCAACAGTGAATGGGTGTCGTTAACCTATCGAAAGAATTGCGGCTATTTATTAATGCAATGATTGCATCAAAGGTTGATGCTATTAGGAGCCTTATATTGCGTATGCCAAGTAGGAACACTTATCATTTACTAGCTAATGCCCGCGACTTCGTCCGCGTGGATTTAGTTTTAAAATCCCTCGGGAACTCTTTGATTTTCCGGAATAAAAAGTAGCTTATGTCACTCTCCAGGTCCTCAACTATACCCATGCAAAAATCACGTCGATCCGTAGCCCTGTTGCGGCGTGATTGAAGGACAAACCAACAAACAAACACACAAACACTTTCGCATTTATAATATTAGTAAGGATGACTAGCGTTTGTCCGTGACTCTTTTCGCGTGGGGATACGTTTTTTTAAAATCCGCGGGAACCCTTTGTTTTTCCGGGATAAAAATCAACTTCGTACGGGATGGCTTTCCTGTAGCTCGTGACCCGATTTCATCAAAAGGGTAAAAGGATAATAAGGTAAGTTTTTTGGGTGTATGTATGTATGTAAGTAATTGGAGTTTTTTTAGCTACAACATATTTCCTAGTAATAGGAAATACGTTGTAGCTAAAAAACTCCGTGCCTAAGCCGTGATATAGCTATAACCCTAGGGATATAGCTATATACCGGAATAAAGTTATAACGAAGCGGTTCATAGCTATCTTACAAGTAATATAGCTATAATACGAGTAAGATCTAGCAATATGTATGACTATCTGACTAGACTAATATAGTGAAATGACTAAAGTATTAATTTTCTTTGACTTGCACAAGTAAAATAGCTATGAACCGCTTTCGTATAACTATATTTCGGGATATAGCTATATTCCTAGGATTATAGTTATACTTGCTGCGACATATCTACCAAGAAATTATTTCAGACCATGTAGCAATCTTCCTGTAAAAAATAATTGCAAAATTGGTTTAAAGTTAATAGGTATTGCTTACTACCGGTTTAACGGTAATACTTACTTTTTGTGCACTCTAATCTAAAAAATTATGTTCAGACTATCCATTTGAAAAACCAAACCAAATGAAAATCCCCACAGTAGTTTTTGAGATATGCGCGCACAGTTGCACAAATAGAGACATTTTGTTTCGCTTAGCTTAGCACTTAGAGATGGCAAGTATAGAATAGAATAGAATACAAATATTTTTTATTCAAATAAACTTTTACAAGTGCTTTTGAATAGTCGATGAATCAACCACTGGTTCGGAATGCCCTTCCTGCCGAGAAGAACCAACAAGAAACTCGGCGGTTGCTCTTTTCAAAACAAATTTACAATACAGTAAATACTATGCTATATATGCATTGTTTCCACAATGAGGGAAGTTCCAAACATGCATACCGACTAACTTCTATCTTAAGATGGGCAGACATAAAGTAGCCCCATTCCCGCCGGTGGAACCCGTGCACGAGCATGACGCATGAACCAGCCATTGCTTCGCTCAATCATATTTGAGGGAACGTAACAACCCGCATCACACGACACCACCACAGAAATGTTTAAAGAGTGCGTGACATACTTATGCTACCCATGTTAAGGCATCGAATTGAAAACTAATATTCAAATAAGTATATAAGCGTACATGTACTTGGGGTATATAAAATGATGTGCTCACCAAAGTGACCCCAGCGCGAGGCGCGAGTGAACGATCGCGTTACGCTAAATGAGTTCAACGACCGCGCGGGGTCACGGACCCGACGCGGCCGTTTTCAGAAACTGCTTTATAGAGCTTCCTATGCCGCTGCTCGAGACTCCACTCTACATAATGTGTTTTATACTTTTTCAGTCTTATAAATAAATAATCCACAATCATGTTGTATCTTATCTATCCGGAATCCTACTAATATTATAAATAAAATTTACTGTAAGTAAAAAATTCTTTTGAAAAATCAACTTCAAACGCCCGCGTCACTACAAAGTATATAATTTATTGTTGATTTTTTAAAAGCCGCTCGATCGATTTCGATATATTTTAAACAAGTCTTTTTATAAGTATAGATGGGACCACCTGGGAAGTATACACATTCAAACAAAAAAAGAATTTTCCAAATGGGTTCAGGCGTCTTCGAGTAATCCCCTATTTTTGAAAAAGTTTGATGCCATTTATAATATTAGTAGGACCATTCCTTTCCTATCCTACTAATATTATAAATGCGAAAGTTTGTGAGGATGAATGTATGGATGGATGGATGGATGGATGTATGTTTATGATTTGGCTGAAATTTGGAATGGAGATAGCTTATACCCATACACATAGCTACATTTTATCCCGAAAAATTAAAGAGTTCCCACGGGAAGTAAAAACCTTAATCCACGCGGACGAAGTCGCGAGCATCATCTAGTTATGCCATAAGTAGAAAACGGTAAATACATCGAACTCTAACGCTAATCAAATCCACAGTACAGTACGTGCTGTGAAAGGGTGTCATAATTCAACACAATAATCATCAAAAACGTAATTGTCAGCACCAGTACAGAAAATAATTTACATGGCATTCGCAGTTCGCACATTCATTGCTTATTTTAAGCCTACGTTTGTAGCGGAACTTTGTTAGAAACTTCCTTGTTTGATGGATAAATACTTTCACATTATTAATTTATTAGTTATGACTTTCACATTTCTGTCTGGTGGAAATGGTAGCAACTAGCAAGTATAACACTTTACCGTTAAAAAAGCATCGCCAAACGCGTTCCGGTACTATGGCGCGTAGAACCCGATTAGGGGTATAGGTTTAGGGTGAACTACCACACCCCTTCCAATTTAAACCCCTAACATCTTGACTGCTCAGTGATCAGACTCATGACTGCACCGTCACTGATTGCAGACAAGAGATATCATGTCATTGAATAAAACAAATAAACTTCGGAGAAAAGGGGGGGGGGGGGGGTAATTTTTTCGACATTTTGCCCGATTAATCAAAATCTATTATATATAAAATTAATAAAAATCTGTTTTAGAATGTAGAGGTAAAGACCTGATATGATACCCCACTCGGTATAGCTATCTTACATTGTAATTTCAAACTCCCGCTTTTCCCCCTTTTTTAATTAAACTAAAAATAATTTTTGGGTAAATAATAAGGGTTCCATTTTTACCATTTTGGTACGGAACCCTAATATACATTTAAATAGAAAAGAAAGAAAGGAAGAAAAGAATTTATTTAAATTGTGCCACACATGACTGTACCCTAAAGTAACTAGTGGTTCGCCCCGAACTGAGACCTCGCGGTAACGGTATCCCATGATTATTCATTCAATCGATACATGATAACCAAAACTGACATTATTATTATGCCCGTTTTCACCAAACATACCTAAATCATCCCCTAAGTAGGAGTCTCTTAACGTAGGTAGCTCCTAAATACAATCCTAAGTCCTAACATCCGTCCCAATATCCTTTTAGGTGTCCCGTACAGGATCGTGATAAATAAGTTGACAGAAAACATCAATCACCTAACTTATAGGTAGCCCGTAAAGGTTAGGGAACGTTAGTGAAAACATTGAATTATTTATCAAACATTGAATTTAACTCGTAGTTCCATGGGAATAGTTACTGACTGCGCCATCTATTAGCATTATTGTGAAGCTATGTTGATGCTATATGAATTACTGACGCCCATTAAAAATTAAATAATCTCGTTTCTTTATAATATTCATATAATTTTAGTATTTGTTGTTCAAGTACAGGATATAAGTGACCTAAAAACATAAAATCAGTTTGAAAATCCATAGCGGATTTTTCTAGAGAGCGTCTTCAAGCGAGCGTATAAAATCGCCACTTTGAAAGCCCCCCATTTCGTCAATTTTAAGGGAAAAATTAAAAAAAAAATATTTTTGTACTCAGTTCAAAATTATCTTTAAAATGATACGTAACAATTTTATGTAACGCGATTTTTTTTTTTTTACTTCGCATTCGCTTCTATGAGAGCCCCCCTGAAATAAAGATTTTTATAACTTTTTAAGCCATTTTCGGCTGGAGGCCATCGGTTTACATATTATATCTAAATTTGAAGTAATTACGTTCAGTAATTCAAAAGTTATAAGGCTCTGACAGACGGACGGACGGACGGACGGACGGACGGACAAGTGCAAATCGCCCTAGTTAACTCAAAGACCTTCGCTTCGCTCGGTCGATTAATTACCCTGGAGCTTCCACTTCCCGAGTATTTAGCTAAAAATCCCAAACAACAGAAGCGCCAGGCTAGCATAATATTATGTAATGTGTGGCACAACCCGAAAAAAAGGTCCAAGCTCAGCAAAAAGCTGCATACCTTAAGGTGGAAGACACAGTTCTTCCCGCGAAATTCAAATTTAATTTGGTTTTTCGCAATTTGTAAACTAATACGACAAAGTAGGCTTCTGGCATTCTAATTGCGACGATGGCAGTATCATCTTCACAGGTTTATATAAAAATCTTTACTTGAAAGTGTCCAGTTTAAGAAATTAATTAAAATATCGACTAATTTGTGAGTAACTCACGTCCAACTCAGTATTTTGATTAATTGCTTAAACCGGTCACTTTCAAGTAAAGATTTTTATGTAAACCTGTGAAGATGATAATTCTACTGGCGCAATTAGAATGCCATTAGCCTAGTTTGTCGTATTAGTTTACAAATTGCGAAAAACCAAATTAAATTTGAATTTCGCGGGCAGACTCGTATTATCATCCTTAATAAAAAGTATACAGCGCAATACTTGCTGAATGCTGATGCACCCGCAAATCATTCACGTGTATTTACGGTTTCGAAAAGCCCGTGGAAACAACTTGATATTTCGATATATTAAAGTCCATTTTCACCAAACATACTTAAATCATCCCCTTAAGTAGGAGTCTCTTTACGTAGGTTGCCTCTAATTATAATCCCTTACCCAATGTAATTTCCAACTTTCGATGTTCCCTGCAGGTTCGTAAAAAGTAAATTGACGGAAAGCGTCACCTAACTTAGCTTCTTCTTCTTCTTCTTTATCAACCGATAGACTTCCACTGCTGGACAAAGGTCTCCTGCATGGACTTCCACAGGCCTCGGTCTTGCGCCGCCTGAATCCAGCGGCTCCCTGCGACTCGCTTGATGTCGTCGGTCCACCTGGTGGGGGGTCTACCAACACTGCGCTTCCCGGTGCGGGGTCGCCACTCCAGCACCTTGGGACCCCAACGACCATCAGCTCTTCGAACTATGTGCCCCGCCCATTTCCACTTCAGTATCGCGACTCGCTGAACTATGTCGGTGACTCTGGTTCTCCTACGGATCTCCTCATTTCTGATTCGATCCCGCAGGGACACTCCGAGCATAGCTCTCTCCATCGCCCGCTGAGCGGTACTGAGCCTACTTATGAGACCCTTAGTTAGCGACCATGTCTCGGATACGTAAGTCATCACTGGCAACACGCACTGTTCGAAGACTTTAGTCTTCAGGCACTGAGGAATTTTGGACGAGAAGACATCTCGGAGCTTCCCGAACGCTGCCCAGCCGAGTTGGATTCGGCGGCTGATCTCTTTCTCGAAATTGGACCTACCTAGCTGGACTGTGTGTCCCAGGTAAATATACTCGTCGACAATTTCGAGTGCAGAGTTCTCAACAATTACTGGGTGGAGCGGTGCATGAGCATTGGACATGATTTTCGTCTTGCTCATGTCCATTTTCAGGCCCACTTCAGGCCAACTTAACTTGGGTAGCCCATAAAAGTTAGGGGACCTTGGTGAAAACGCATTAAGTTCGCATTTGTGCATTACTAATAATCACATAAATCTAAAATCTTCAATATGTTCTCTTAGACCCGATTTCACCAACGTTGTTTAAGTAAATTGGTACTGGCAGATTTTCAAAACAAAAACTGTCAAAATATCTTTACGCTCGGATAAGCCTTATTTTACGTTGGTGAAATCGGCCCATATTGTTTTAAGTTGAGGTAAGATTACCCAAGCAGTGAAAAGTGCAATAATTAGGTTTCTCATGCATTCTTCGTTATACTCGCATATTATATTGCTTCTTAAGCAAATGATTGATGGTATTATTTATTAAAGCTGTACCAAAGTTTTTATCAAATTCTCAATCTTCTGCTCTACCCCATACTAAGATTCTGTAAGACACATACGTAAATACTGTAAAAAGATTCCGTAAGACACATACGTAAATACTGTAAAAATAAATAATTTTTGCAGTTTCTACATCAGTTAAGAGTCAAATCTTTCTAACAGCGTACCATAAGCCACAGAAGTCAGAAATAAGTTCGCCATTAAGAGTTGCTATATGAGTGCTCCATTGAAGCCATAAATCTAAGGTTATTACTTATTAGTTATCCAAGGTTATAAGGAGAGCATGTCAAGTCCCTCCAGGCTGCAACCACTAACATCTGATATAACTTTAACCACCTCACGAGCAACTGGGGGCCGATCGCGCTATTTTTTTACGACTGAAACGTAACTGAACTGCAAACGAACCGCAACTTTTTGAACGTTTCGTATCGCGCTAACAATTTGACAGCTAGGTGACACTCAGTTGAACTTGAGTTGGAACGCAACTGCTGTCAAACGAACGTTTTTGCAACAGTTCAATAGACGCTACTTTTTTATAGTTGAAGTTCGATCGCAACAGTGCAATACAGTGTTTACAAGTGTAGTGTTTATTTGGATTAGATATTTTTATATTAAGATATTTTTATAAACTTTAGCGCAATACCGAATGCGACAAAGTTGAATTGCACTTGCACCACAATCGCAACTGATCCATAACTGAACTGTAAACGTTTCGTTGACATTGCAAATAGCGCGATCGGCCTCCTGGTCCCTAATCGTTTCTTTTGCGGAAAATGTCCATCGCTGTAAGTATTATCGCAAGAAAATCCCTAATAGCACTATTGACTTCGTAGAACTGACAATTGAGAAGCCCACTATATTTTGTGGATTTAGTCCTTACTAATATTATAAATGCGAAAGTGTGTTTGTTTGTTGGTTTGTTGGTTTGTCCTTCAATCACGCCGCAACAGGGCTAGGGATCGACGTGATTTTTTGCATGGGTATACTAAGGTCCTATAGGTCCTCAAACCTGGAGAGTGACATAGGCTACTTTTTATCCCGGAAAATAAAAGAGTTCCCGAGGGATTTTAAAAACTAAATCCACGCGGACGAAGTCGCGGGCATCACCTAGTTATAAATAAAATTAATTACAGAAGTGAAATTATTATGAAGCTTTTACCCGCGGCTTCGCTCCCGTCATCTATCAAAAGTAATCTGAAGTGGTGATTCCCATACAAAACTACCAGTTTAGTTTTTTCGATTTTTCAGACCTTTTGCCCACTGCGTTTTAACCCCCGACACAAAAAATGGGGTGTTATAAGTTTAAGGTGTGTATATGTGTGTCTGTCTGTTCCCTCGTAACAGCCTCACCAATGGACCGATTTTGATGCGGTATTTTCTGTTTGAAAGCTAATGTAATCGAGATGGATCTTAGCTATAAATTATGAAGATCTGCTCAGGTAGGCGTTTGAAGATCAGCTCATTTCCTTCTTGATTAAAAGGTTTTACAAGCTTTCGCTGGTGCGATTGATTTGAAATTTGTTGTACTGTTACTTCGGATTATTTCCAAGGCATGATAACCTTGAGTTAATGCTGCAGCATCAAGTTGTCTGCGGGATACCCAACTCCTCAGCAACTTACAGCAGATATAGTGTGTTTGGGCTCATTAGAATGTTCTCAATGAGAAGGTGTTAGATGATGATCGAGGATCGAGGAGGATGATCTGACGTTTAGAGCTGTAAACTGGATAACAGGATGTCAGGTATATCGTGCATAGGGTATGTTCCCTTTACGTCGAGTCGGAAAGACTATTTGTTCTTGAAGAATCGTGATTTTTACGCTTCCTATTCCCTATACGTCGATTTTGGTAAAGTACAGTTAAAACGAAAATGAAAAGAATTCAGTCTTCTTCTTCTTTATCAACCTATAGACGTCCACTGCTGGACAAAGGTCTCCTGCATGGACTTCCACAGGCTTCGGTCTTGCGCCGCTTGCATCCAGCAGCTCCCTGCGACTCGTTTGATGTCGTCGGTCCACCTGGTGGGGGGTCTCCCAACATTGCGCTTCCCGGTGCGGGGTCGCCACTCCAGCACCTTGGGACCCCAACGAATTCAGTCATATTAATATAAATTCGTATTTGACATCTTCTTTGTCAACCGATAGACGTCCACTGCTGGACATCATCATTATTTGGCATAACACAAAGTCCGGCCATAGATCCGCATTTACACTTTTCGTGTAATCTAGTTTAGCCTGTACTGTCCCTTGACTGGGCAACGGCCTCCCTACGAATTCTCCACCTCACCCTATTCTGTGATCTAAGTTTTATTATTATTTAACTGTGATGTGATCAACTATAGCTATCAAACTAACCTAAACTACCCTAACCTACTAAAGCTGGAACCACATCTGTGCGCATCGATTCGCATTTTGTCACCCTATTCTGTGATCTGAGTTTTATTATTATTTAACTGTGATGTGATCAACTATAGCTATCAAACTAACCTAAACTACCCTAACCTACTAAAGCTGGAACCACATCTGTGCGCATCGATTCGCATTTTGTCACCCTATTCTGTGATCTAAGTTTTATTATTATTTAACTGTGATGTGATCAACTATAGCTATCAAACTAACCTAAACTACCCTAACCTACTAAAGCTGGAACCACATCTGTGCGCATCGATTCGCATTTTGTCACCCTATTCTGTGATCTAAGTTTTATTATTATTTAACTGTGATGTGATCAACTATAGCTATCAAACTAACCTAAACTACCCTAACCTACTAAAGCTGGAACCACATCTGTGCGCATCGATTCGCATTTTGTCACCCTATTCTGTGATCTGAGTTTTATTATTATTTAACTGTGATGTGATCAACTATAGCTATCAAACTAACCTAAACTACCCTAACCTACTAAAGCTGGAACCACATCTGTGCGCATCGATTCGCATTTTGTCACCCTATTCTGTGATCTAAGTTTTATTATTATTTAACTGTGATGTGATCAACTATAGCTATCAAACTAACCTAAACTACCCTAACCTACTAAAGCTGGAACCACATCTGTGCGCATCGATTCGCATTTTGTCACCCTATTCTGTGATCTAAGTTTTATTATTATTTAACTGTGATGTGATCAACTATAGCTATCAAACTAACCTAAACTACCCTAACCTACTAAAGCTGGAACCACATCTGTGCGCATCGATTCGCATTTTGTCACCCTATTCTGTGATCTAAGTTTTATTATTATTTAACTGTGATGTGATCAACTATAGCTATCAAACTAACCTAAACTACCCTAACCTACTAAAGCTGGAACCACATCTGTGCGCATCGATTCGCATTTTGTCACCCTATTCTGTGATCTAAGTTTTATTATTATTTAACTGTGATGTGATCAACTATAGCTATCAAACTAACCTAAACTACCCTAACCTACTAAAGCTGGAACCACATCTGTGCGCATCGATTCGCATTTTGTCACCCTATTCTGTGATCTAAGTTTTATTATTATTTAACTGTGATGTGATCAACTATAGCTATCAAACTAACCTAAACTACCCTAACCTACTAAAGCTGGAACCACATCTGTGCGCATCGATTCGCATTTTGTCACCCTATTCTGTGATCTAAGTTTTATTATTATTTAACTGTGATGTGATCAACTATAGCTATCAAACTAACCTAAACTACCCTAACCTACTAAAGCTGGAACCACATCTGTGCGCATCGATTCGCATTTTGTCACCCTATTCTGTGATCTAAGTTTTATTATTATTTAACTGTGATGTGATCAACTATAGCTATCAAACTAACCTAAACTACCCTAACCTACTAAAGCTGGAACCACATCTGTGCGCATCGATTCGCATTTTGTCACCCTATTCTGTGATCTAAGTTTTATTATTATTTAACTGTGATGTGATCAACTATAGCTATCAAACTAACCTAAACTACCCTAACCTACTAAAGCTGGAACCACATCTGTGCGCATCGATTCGCATTTTGTCACCCTATTCTGTGATCTAAGTTTTATTATTATTTAACTGTGATGTGATCAACTATAGCTATCAAACTAACCTAAACTACCCTAACCTACTAAAGCTGGAACCACATCTGTGCGCATCGATTCGCATTTTGTCACCCTATTCTGTGATCTAAGTTTTATTATTATTTAACTGTGATGTGATCAACTATAGCTATCAAACTAACCTAAACTACCCTAACCTACTAAAGCTGGAACCACATCTGTGCGCATCGATTCGCATTTTGTCACCCTATTCTGTGATCTAAGTTTTATTATTATTTAACTGTGATGTGATCAACTATAGCTATCAAACTAACCTAAACTACCCTAACCTACTAAAGCTGGAACCACATCTGTGCGCATCGATTCGCATTTTGTCACCCTATTCTGTGATCTAAGTTTTATTATTATTTAACTGTGATGTGATCAACTATAGCTATCAAACTAACCTAAACTACCCTAACCTACTAAAGCTGGAACCACATCTGTGCGCATCGATTCGCATTTTGTCACCCTATTCTGTGATCTAAGTTTTATTATTATTTAACTGTGATGTGATCAACTATAGCTATCAAACTAACCTAAACTACCCTAACCTACTAAAGCTGGAACCACATCTGTGCGCATCGATTCGCATTTTGTCACCCTATTCTGTGATCTAAGTTTTATTATTATTTAACTGTGATGTGATCAACTATAGCTATCAAACTAACCTAAACTACCCTAACCTACTAAAGCTGGAACCACATCTGTGCGCATCGATTCGCATTTTGTCACCCTATTCTGTGATCTAAGTTTTATTATTATTTAACTGTGATGTGATCAACTATAGCTATCAAACTAACCTAAACTACCCTAACCTACTAAAGCTGGAACCACATCTGTGCGCATCGATTCGCATTTTGTCACCCTATTCTGTGATCTAAGTTTTATTATTATTTAACTGTGATGTGATCAACTATAGCTATCAAACTAACCTAAACTACCCTAACCTACTAAAGCTGGAACCACATCTGTGCGCATCGATTCGCATTTTGTCACCCTATTCTGTGATCTAAGTTTTATTATTATTTAACTGTGATGTGATCAACTATAGCTATCAAACTAACCTAAACTACCCTAACCTACTAAAGCTGGAACCACATCTGTGCGCATCGATTCGCATTTTGTCACCCTATTCTGTGATCTAAGTTTTATTATTATTTAACTGTGATGTGATCAACTATAGCTATCAAACTAACCTAAACTACCCTAACCTACTAAAGCTGGAACCACATCTGTGCGCATCGATTCGCATTTTGTCACCCTATTCTGTGATCTAAGTTTTATTATTATTTAACTGTGATGTGATCAACTATAGCTATCAAACTAACCTAAACTACCCTAACCTACTAAAGCTGGAACCACATCTGTGCGCATCGATTCGCATTTTGTCACCCTATTCTGTGATCTAAGTTTTATTATTATTTAACTGTGATGTGATCAACTATAGCTATCAAACTAACCTAAACTACCCTAACCTACTAAAGCTGGAACCACATCTGTGCGCATCGATTCGCATTTTGTCACCCTATTCTGTGATCTAAGTTTTATTATTATTTAACTGTGATGTGATCAACTATAGCTATCAAACTAACCTAAACTACCCTAACCTACTAAAGCTGGAACCACATCTGTGCGCATCGATTCGCATTTTGTCACCCTATTCTGTGATCTAAGTTTTATTATTATTTAACTGTGATGTGATCAACTATAGCTATCAAACTAACCTAAACTACCCTAACCTACTAAAGCTGGAACCACATCTGTGCGCATCGATTCGCATTTTGTCACCCTATTCTGTGATCTAAGTTTTATTATTATTTAACTGTGATGTGATCAACTATAGCTATCAAACTAACCTAAACTACCCTAACCTACTAAAGCTGGAACCACATCTGTGCGCATCGATTCGCATTTTGTCACCCTATTCTGTGATCTAAGTTTTATTATTATTTAACTGTGATGTGATCAACTATAGCTATCAAACTAACCTAAACTACCCTAACCTACTAAAGCTGGAACCACATCTGTGCGCATCGATTCGCATTTTGTCACCCTATTCTGTGATCTAAGTTTTATTATTATTTAACTGTGATGTGATCAACTATAGCTATCAAACTAACCTAAACTACCCTAACCTACTAAAGCTGGAACCACATCTGTGCGCATCGATTCGCATTTTGTCACCCTATTCTGTGATCTAAGTTTTATTATTATTTAACTGTGATGTGATCAACTATAGCTATCAAACTAACCTAAACTACCCTAACCTACTAAAGCTGGAACCACATCTGTGCGCATCGATTCGCATTTTGTCACCCTATTCTGTGATCTAAGTTTTATTATTATTTAACTGTGATGTGATCAACTATAGCTATCAAACTAACCTAAACTACCCTAACCTACTAAAGCTGGAACCACATCTGTGCGCATCGATTCGCATTTTGTCACCCTATTCTGTGATCTAAGTTTTATTATTATTTAACTGTGATGTGATCAACTATAGCTATCAAACTAACCTAAACTACCCTAACCTACTAAAGCTGGAACCACATCTGTGCGCATCGATTCGCATTTTGTCACCCTATTCTGTGATCTAAGTTTTATTATTATTTAACTGTGATGTGATCAACTATAGCTATCAAACTAACCCAAACTACCCTAACCTACTAAAGCTGGAACCACATCTGTGCGCATCGATTCGCATTTTGTCACCCTATTCTGTGATCTAAGTTTTATTATTATTTAACTGTGATGTGATCAACTATAGCTATCAAACTAACTTAAACTACCCTAACCTACTAAAGCTGGAACCACATCTGTGCGCATCGATTCGCATTTTGTCACCCTATTCTGTGATCTAAGTTTTATTATTATTTAACTGTGATGTGATCAACTATAGCTATCAAACTAACCTAAACTACCCTAACCTACTAAAGCTGGAACCACATCTGTGCGCATCGATTCGCATTTTGTCACCCTATTCTGTGATCTAAGTTTTATTATTATTTAACTGTGATGTGATCAACTATAGCTATCAAACTAACTTAAACTACCCTAACCTACTAAAGCTGGAACCACATCTGTGCGCATCGATTCGCATTTTGTCCATACAAAACTGTCATTTTTAGGGTTCCGTACCCAAAGGGTACCAACGGGACCCTATTACTAAGCCTACGCTGTCCGTCCGTCCGTCCGTCCGTCCGTCCTTCTGTCAGCGGGCTGTATCTCGTAAACCGTAATAGATAGACAGATGAAATTTTCACATATTATGTATTTCTATTGCCGCTATAACAACAAATAATAAAAATTAAATAAAATAAAAAAAATTAAATTAAAATATTTCCATGGGTACATGGAAATATTTTTAATTAATTTTTTTTAACGGAACCCTAAAAGAGCGAGGCCCGACTCGCACTTGTCCGATTTTTCATAAAGTGTACGCATCAATTCGACTTTTCGATGCGTATACGACTCTATGAAAAATGATGAGTTTTGTATGGACAAAATCGGAATCGATCTGCACAGATGTGGTTCCAGCTTAAAGCAGAATCAGCTTTCCGAACCGGTGGGTAGATTCCTGACTTGTCATAAGAGCCACTAGTTGGCCTAAATGAAATAAATGATTTTAATTTGAATTTTAAAACGATTTGTGCAAAACAAAGTGAATCTGAATCTGTATACTGATAAACTTATCCATTGCATATACATGTATATATTGTTTTTGTAATAAAATGCATTGTAAATTAGATCTCTTGTTTAGGTGTGTGGTGAGGTGTGACTCAGCCAACTCCAATGACATTTCGCAGAAATCGATCAATTCAATTCACCTCGAGCGATTAGAGAAGTTGCAAGATCATCAAACTGATGGTGACATCACTGATCGAAAACGTTTCATGACCCGTTCACTGATGTCTGATTAGATGTAACTTTCAGAGAAGTTTTTAACAAAGCACCATCTTATGATATATTGCATTGTTAGTAGATATGCATTTGTAGAACTTGTCTCATTGTGGAAACACTGCATACATAGCATAGTATCTATTGCATTGTAAACTTGTTTTGAAAAGAGCAACCACCGAGTTTCTTGCTGGTTCTTCTCGGCAGGAAGGGCATTCCGAACCAGTGGTAGAGTCAGACGATTCAGAAAAAAAATTTATTCTATTCTATTCATCTAATTCATCCAGTCATATTTTATTTTTTACTAGTTGATGCCCGCGACTTCATCCGCGAGGTGTTAGGGTTTTCAAATCCCACGGCAACTATTTGATTTACGGGATAAAATGCATAAGTTACTCTCCAGGTCTTCAACCAATACCCATGCTAAAAATCAGGACGAGCCATTGCTTTTTTGCTGCGTGATTGAAGGACGAACCAACAGACAAACACATTTTCACATTTATAATATTAGTGAAGATAACCACGAAAAATGTTAAAAATAGAGAATACGTTAGTTGAAGAGTAAAGCTTAAAAAAGAATTTGTATCGTTTTATGTTGTTAATACTTAGTTAGTTATAATATGGTCTTTATGTATTTAAATCCGCTATCATTGTACGAGTATGTCCGGGTGAAGGACTACCTTCCCGTAGCACGGGGGATTCTAGTATGGGGGACAGGCACTGCTGAGCTATACCATGGTATTACCTATGGAAATAGCTTGTATATTTTTTGTTTAAACAATAAAGAATTGTATCCCGGAAAAAATGGGATTCCGTGAAATTTTTTCCAACCTAACTCCATGCGGGCAAAGTCCTGGGCAGAAGCTATCTTATAAATATACATATATAAAAAGTTGATGACTGACTGATATTATATCAACGCGCCTCTCAAACCACTGGACGGTTCGAGCTATTTAGCATACAGCGAGCTACTATGACGTAGGCATTGGCTAAGAAACGATTTTTGAAAATTCAACCCTTTAGGTAAAAAAGTGTATCTAATTTAAAAATTTAAAACACCCTCGACATGTGAATCTATGGCCGGACTATGTATGATATACCCGACATCCTGTTACCCAGTTTTCTGCTCCATCATCAGATCCTCCTCCTCTATCCTTGATAATCATCTATCTTAACACCTATACTCATTAAAACCATTCTAATGAGCCCAAACACACTATATCTGCTGTAAGTTGCTGAGGAGTAAGTTGTAAGGTGTGAGTGGGTATCCCGCAGACTATGTGATGCTGCAGCATCAGCTCAAGTTTACCATGCCTTGGAAATAATCTGAAGTAGGTAACAACATTACACCTTTCAAATCAATCGCACCAGTGAAATCTTGTAAGACTTTAATCACGTAGGAAATGAACTGATTGTTGATCTTCAAACGCCTGAGCAGATCTTTATAAATTATAGCTAAGATCTACCTTGATTACGTTAGCTTTCAAACGGAAAAAACCGCATCAAAATCTGTCCATTGGCGAGGCTGCTATGAGGTAACAGATAGCCAATACATCAAACTTATAACACCCTTCTTTTTATGTCGGGGGTTAAAAAATCGAACTTAATGTGAGCGAATCCGCGAGTAAAAGCTATCATCATCATCATCATCAGCAACCCATCAACGGCTCACTACTGAGCGCAGATCTCTCAGAGAAGGGTTATAGGCCATAGATCACCACGCTGGCCCAATGCGAATTGGCGGACTTTATAAAAAACTAAAGTCCTCCTGTATTATAACATAGTATTTATATGTCATAGCTACAATGCAAGCGGTCAACTGTGTTTATCAGTCAGCACTCGGCTACGTGATTGTTTGTGATAAAGGCACCAAACAAATAATTGTATTGGTCATTAAGTTTGACTTGGAACTGGGGTACTTTGTAAGCGATAACGCGGCTTGGTTTACTTTTGACTCGTTTAAAAGGCTTACTCGCTTAAAATCATCTTTTAACAGTCTTTTTTAACCGACTTCAAAAAAGGAGGAGGTTATCTTTTTTTTATGCACGTTCACCGATCACTCGAAGACTCCAGAACCGATTTGGAAAATTCTTTTTTTGTTTGAAAGGGTATACTTCCCAGGTGGTCATTGTCATTAAAATTTTATCAAAATCGGTCGACTGGTTCTAAAAAATCAACAATAAGATAAATACTTTGTAGTGGCGCGGATGTTTGAAGTGGAAGAAGTCGGTTTTTTAAAAAGAATTTTTTATATTAAATTATTTTTTAATATAATACTACTAGCGCTTAATTAGCGCTTGACTGCGATCTCACCTGATGGTAAATGAAGATGCAGCCTAAGATGGTGCGCGCTTGCCTAGAAGGCACCTACCTATTCACTCTTGATTTAAATAATCTAATATTTTTATTAGAATTAATTATTTTTTTAAGTTTAATCCTAGTTTTCACCATCCATATGTAAATCATCCCCTATGTGTCTCTTACTCAGCTCAGGCTCAAGAAAAAGAATATACTAAGCATACGTAATACGTATTAGGGTACTGTACCCAAAGGGTGCCAACTGCCAACGAAGCCTATTACTATAAGCCTCCAATGTCCGTCCGTCTGTCAGCGGGCTGTATCTCATGAATTGCTAAAGGTTTACTTGAAATTTTCAAAGAACGTGTATTTCTGTTGCCGTTATTACAACAAATAAAAGTTTCACAATAAGAAAAACATCAGACTAACTATAATTTTATTGAAAAGCCATAACAAAAGATAACAATACAGGTATATACCCTTGGATGTCAGCTCATTTAAGCGAATATATTATCGAACCGCTTAAGCCACAAGCTTATATATCTCACGGCCATTAAAATGTACAGTCTGAAATAAACGTTGACATCATAAAATGTAAAGAACCTGGTATTGATATACTATAACCCAGATATATACCTAGTACCTACCTATATTTTCAAATAAACGTAAATACGAGGACGATTGCCAACTCTATATGCGGTAAAAAACGGCCCATTCGTAGATTGCTAAAGCAACATGAAAACAGAATTGGCTTGGTACAATACAAAGTTGTTTTTGTTCCTACATTCAAAATATAGGAACGATAGATAGATAGATTGAGACATCATGTTACCATTTTTCCATTTTTTTGCCCTATTAGCACGTAAGTTATGATAATGCACTCCGAGTGTTGCTATTCTAAAATGTACCCAATTATCAATTTTATATTTGTACCTCTTATAAACTGTAAAACTGCAAAATATCATATTTTGTTTTAATTTCTATGATTTTATACTATATTTTGGTATAGCGCACAAGTACCTGGCCTAAGATGAAACAACCCCTTTTGGCGGTATGCCTTCAGGTTCTACTTTTAATAAGCAGATTTGAATTGACAGGCCTAAAACTTAAGGCTTAACTGGTGAGAAAAGTGGTAAAGTGGGGTAGTATAGGCAGTGCGTACGTAGCTCGTGAATTACACAATATAGCATACAAATTATGCAACTGAATGGAAAATCGAGGATTTCTCATTTTCCATAGTACGAGTATTACTTGAAAGGTAAGGCGCAATAGAACTTATCGTATATCAGCGGTTCAACTACAAATGTGTAAGAAAAAAGACACTTCAATTTACTTTTAGCGGGCATCAAAAATATAAAGTGACTTAAACCAAAGCTTAAACCCTTCTCATTTCTCCAGACTGCGCGACGTGATACGCGCCTTTAAACAAGAGAAGAAGAAGAACTGTGCATCTTCAAGTTTTTTTATGTCGTCGGAATCTGGACACAAATTACATTAGGAGCGCATAAAAATAACCACCGAGACGTTCGGTCTATAACCTTGTGTACCGATGTTTCCCAAGTTACCCGCTAGATGGCGTGACATGTCGCGAAAATTGTTTAAACCAACATCGTAAATCTTTCAGGTTATAGGTATTAATGATTTTTAAACGTTATTTCCTTTGCAACTTAACTCATAAAAATAACAGGAATTTACCGCTCTATAGAGTAACTAAGTTATATTAAGCCGTATCTAAACTTTATTTGTAAGTACATACGATAATAATTAATGTTTTACAGGTTATGTCTATAAATATGACAGCAATGATTTACATAGCGCTTGTGGCAACTATGTTTTAGCATCAAACTACGTAACATTGGATTATATAAAACAAAAGCAATATCTTATCTTATCTATCTGTATATGCCTAATCTAATGCGTGGAATACGTGGATGTTATGTAACGGATTTTATGCGTAGTAAATCGTTTGATATAGATACTTAATTTATTAATTATTTTTATTTAAGATACTAGTATTTAACTAATTAATAAATATTGCAGTAGGTACCAATATGTTAAGAGCTTTTGGTTCCAATTCCTATTTTTGTCGGTATAAGGCCGAAATGTGTTGACAAATGACAACTACCAGCTCCTAAATCCTGAATAGCTTGTTTAATAGTCTGGTATACACCGATAAAACCGGGTAGGTATAACCTCACGAAAATGAAAATTCTTCGGTAAAAACATTAAATTACTCGTCCTAAGTTTAGATTTCCTATCTACGAGTATGTATCATTCATAATTTATAAATTCCTAATGTATACAAAACACACATCCACACCCACATTCATGCAAATAATGAATTTAATTAAAGTTTACAATTGTACGTCTATTAGGTACACTTGGGAAATCTTGTGAAATATATTAGGTAGGTATAGGTTCCATTACGTGTAGGTACTTGGACAGTTACGGAAAAATAGATAGATTTGAAAACAAAAACTTCTGTATCTTGCAAATTATAGCTTACCAAGATAATAAACAAAACTAGGTACCTAGGTACCTAGGTACCTAACTAGGTACCTAGGTACCTAGTTCCTTAAGTTTCAAGGATAAAATGTAGCCTATGTGATCAGCCAAATCAGTTCATTCGTTGTGGCGTAAAAGAGTAACATCCATCCATCCATCCATACATCCATCCTCATTCCTCACAAATTTTCACCTTTATAATATTAGTAAGAAAAGTAGGAATATTAGTAGGATAGTAAGAATCGTTCGTAAAGCCGGTTTATGTAATTGAACTGTGAATAATCCATCAATTGGAAAGTATCGGCGATGACGTAACCTTTACTAAACCACCTACGCACCTACGTCCTACATAATAGCTGGTTAGAAAAAGTAACGCCAGAAACAAAAACCTAATATAATAAAAACTTTGTTCATAATACCTTTGCCGGGTGTATCTAGAATAAAAAAATCATTTGAAGAGGCTCCGAAAATAATCTATCAACAAAAGGAACAACAAGATGGCGACGCGGACGAGGCGCGTAGCGTTTCTGAAAGCGTCGTCTACGGGTCGTGCGTCCCTCTCTCGCGTAGCGGCTACGCGCGGGCACAACAGGGAAGGGTATAGTACCCCGTGGGGCCTCGTGTCAAGGTGACGTACCCCGCACGCACACATGGGCGCTGTGCGCTCGCGCAACGAGTTTGTCCCAATTTGCGAATTGCGTTTTGTTTTTTTCCTACGCTTTCCGCGATTTTAATTGCTTTTAGCCTCGTGCATCGCCTAGGTAATTGAATTTGCGGACATATTTTAAATAGCTAATCTATATATATAAAAGAAAGTGGTGTTAGTTACACTATTTATAACTCAAGAACGGATGAACCGATTTGGCTCAAAATTGGTGGAGAGGTAGCTTAGAACCAGGAGACGGACATAGGATACTTTTTATCCCGTTCGACCGCGTTTCCGTCAAGTCAATATAAAACCTGTTATAACAAAAATGCATCTGACATGGAATAAAAAAACGAAAATGACAGTGGAAGAACAAAACGTAAATGACAGCTAAACGTTATTGTATTTGGTTAATTATGGTAAAAACAATTATAAAAATTATAGTTTAACGTAATTGATAATATCATCAGTAATATGTTTTCTCTTTGAATCATCATTAACAATGCCGCGAGCAAGACGATCAAATGTTTCCTGCTACAAAGCTACGGATTGACGTGATTTATTGGATAGGTAGGTATAGTTGAGAACCTGGAGGGTGACAAAGATTTCCCGCGGGATGTTATGAACTAAATCCACGCAGACGTAGTCGCGGGCATCAGCTAGTAGGATATATTATATCAGGACGACCTGTTTACCTTTTAATTAAGTAACCAATTTGATTCAATTTTATTAAATTCATGATATTGTATGTGACAAAATGTTTGCATGTCCATTGTATGGCGAATTGTGGATCGTTTTAATGAATGTCATTTATTTTACTGCACATTACTCGCACGATTGCAGATTAAACCTTTTTTAACCGACTTCCAAAAAGGAGGAGGTTCTAATTTTTTTTTTTCTATGTATGCCCACCGATTTCTCCGGGATTTCTGAAACGATTCGCGTGATTTTTTTAAATCGACAGAGAATGTTTGCGAAATGGTCCCATAAAAATGTTCACCTTCAACTCCTCAAGCCTGATAGCAGCTGCAGGGATATTGCTTACCTAAATTAAAGGGATTTAGGAAATTTCGATTACAAATTTATATTGTAGGTAACAAGTATGGACTAAATCATAGAGCTCCAGGTTCTAGCTCCTCATTCCTGATGCTGCAGGGTAGAGCCTATCTAAAACTATAGGGATTTAGGAAATGTCGATTATGAATTGATATTGTAGGTAACAAGTATGGACTACATCATGGAGCTTCAGGTCCTAGCTCCTCAATCCTGATGCTGCAGGGTACTGCCTACCTAAAACTATGGCGATATAGGAAATTTCGATTATGAATTGATATTGTAGGTAACAAGTAAGGACTACATCATGGAGCTCCAGGTCCTAGCTCCTCAATCCTGATGCTGCAGGGTAAAGCCTACCTAAAACTATGGGGATTTGGATCTTATGAATATACTACACTTAAAATAAAAATTCTTTTCAAAAAAACCGACTTCTAACGCCACTACAAAGAATAAAAATAATTTTAGTTTGTCCACGTTAGTTGAAGTCGGGCGGGCCTAAATACAAACTATGAAACCGCTCGCGATGCTCGCTCGACTTCTACAAATGAGTCTCTCATATTGTGTAGCGTCGCGCATCGGTTTCATAGTTTATATTAATGGACCGGGAGCCAGCACGTTTCAGACCTTCGTTATTTTATAAAAGCTGAAAGTTCCTCTGTGTATGTCCCAAATAGAGATCAGAACGATCCCCGACTATGAAGTTTGGATCTTGGTGGCTTTGGGAGATATCAGGTAGTAAAGGTGCATAAATTCTGAGTATACTTTCGTCATAGTAGAAAAGCTGAGTTTTACATATGTTACTTGGGGACCTATCAGAAGATGTTTCCTCAGCAGTCAGACACTTCCGATAGTTCCTCCGCGTGTCAGACACCCTTAAACTATAGTAAATTATGAGTATACTTTCGTCATAGTATAAAAGCTGAGTTTTATATATGTTACTTGGGGACCTATCAGAAGATGTTTCCTCAGCAGTCAGACACTTCCGATGGCTCTTACGCCCTGTCAGACGCTTTAAAAATCTGCCGTAGGAAGGTAGGTAGGCGAACTTTGATGGTCGATGGATGAAACAATCAACTTTTACGGGATATAAAGTAGCCTGCGTGTTAATCCAGGCTATAATCTATCTTCATTTCAAATTTCAGCCAAATCGGTTCATTAGTTGTGGCGTGAAGTGAAGACGCAATACGTGAATTTCGGGTTTTCAAAATATTTCGGGTACCATGAATTTTTACGGGATAAAAAGGAGCCTATAAGTTAATGAAGAGTATAGTCTATCTTCGTTTCAAATTTCAGCGAAATAAGTTCATTAGTTGTGGCGTGAAGAAGCAATACTTGAATTTCAGTTTTTCAAAATCCTGCGGGAACCATGGACTTTTTATGAGATAAATACTAGTATATGTGTTAATCCAGGGTATAGCCGATCTACATTCCAAATTTCAGCCAAATCGGTTCATTAGTTGTAGCGTGAAGAAATAATAGCTGAATTTTAGGTTTTCAAAATATTTCTGGAAGCATGAATTTTTACGGTATAAAAAGTAACCTATAAGTTGATGCAAAGTATAGTCTATCTTCGTTCCAAATTTCAGCTAAATCAGACCATTAGTTGTGGCGTGAAGAAATAATGCGTGAATGTCAGGTTTTTAAAATATGTCTGTAACCATGAATGTTTACGATATAAAAAGTAACCTCTATGTTGATGCAAGGTATAGTCTATCTTCGTTCTAAATTTCAGCTAAATCAGACCATTAATTGTGGCGTGAAGAACTAATGCGTGAATTTCAGGTTTTTAAAATATTTCTGGAACAATGAATTTTTCTTAACTAGTTAGGAATTTGAAATTTTGGTATATTATGAACTATATAGTGTTTTTAAACAGCAAATACTGAAAACACCGATTTATAATGCGGTTTGTAAGTTGTGACCAAAACAAACGAGCATTTTTTCCCCATATGCTAGTTTAGTACTTTCTAAGAACTAAGATATCTAAATTTATGTATCAAGTTTAAAAAAAATGATTTGGTCATATGTACGGAACCCTAAAAGAGCGAGGCCCGACTCGCACTTGGCCGATTTTTTACATTTTGGATTAGATGTAGTACCTATCTACATTAAAACCAGTAAAGCAGTGATAGCCTAGTGGTTAGGACCACTAGGCTAGGACTGTGGTCTCCTATTCGGGGGTCGAATTCCGAAAAGTCGAAGTCCGATCCCGGGCACGTACTTATCTCTGATTTTTCAGAGCTATGTGCCACATGCTTCAACGGTGAAGGAAAACATCGTGAGGAAACCTGCACGCCTGAGAGTGAGAACTCAGAAGTTTAGCAGTTCGCTTTGGACCAGCGCGAGCGTGGTGAACTATGTATGGTCCACCCTTCTCCCTTCTTCTTATGACCCTTCTCTGAGAGGAGACTTGCACTCAGTAGTGAGACTTAAATGGGTTGATCATCATGATGATGATGATAATTTTACTGATATTTAATGTTTGATAGAATAATAAAGTTGTTATCGAATTCCCATAACAAGAAAACGCGTTGCGCGGTTTGTGGTCAGCGATAAGTGATAACACCAGTTTGTTTCCAATTCAACGAGCTTGCGAACAACCGAAACCGTTATAAAACCATAACATAGTACCTACCTACATGTACTCGTAAATAGTTTAGTTTCCGCACAGAGTATGATGATAGGGATAACACCAGAGTTAGATTTAGACCTAAGAGGATTTTAACTGCGGTTTCGGTTGGTAAGTACCTACTATTATTATAAATGCGAAAGTGTGCTTGTTTGTTGGTTTGTTCTTCAATCACGCAGCAGCGCAGCGGAGCAACATAATTTTTTGTATGGGTATAGTTTAGGACTTAAGGAGTGAAATATAGGCTACCTTTTATCTCGGAAAAATAGAGGGTTCCCGCGGGACTTTTAAAACTTAACTCCTCGCGGACGAAGTCACGGGGAAAAGATAGCTTAAAATATTTCACAAACATGGTTTAAATGGTTTAAATATTAGGTATTTATGTATGTGTATAATCTTTACCCATCGCCTCAATACAGATCTATTTTCTCTCAAATGAGAAGGATTTTATGCGATAGTTCACCACGCTGGCTAAGGGAGAGGGCAGACTGGCTACGTTTTTAGGGTTCCGTACCAAAATGGTAAAGTAGCCAGTCTACCCGCTCCCAAAGTGCGGATTTCAGACATGTGTAGTAGAACAACTATAGTCCACCCATCCCCAGTGTAAGTGTGAGATCTATATGGCACTCTCACTCAGCTCAGACTCAAAGCTGAGTTAAAACGAGACAGATTTATGTCTGAACATATTTGTGTCTATCTATATCACTTTAACTCTATCTTCAGTCTTGAGCAGAGCTAGAGTATGATCTATAGATTTCAGGCTAAGTGAGACAAGTATTAATGTTCATGACGGTTCATGCGTCTTCGAGTAATCGTTGAACATAAGTTGAACATACATAAAAAAAAGTGAAAAAAAAAATCCGACTAATTGATAATCTCCTCCTTTTTTGAAGTCGTTTGAAATAGCTTGCACTTGCACTATTGAATAAAAAACCAATTAGTACCGAATTCAACAAAAACCCTCGACTCGCCTCACCCTGATACCACCTCAAGCGTGAATTTCATGAAAATGCTCAATGCCGCAGTTGTCGGTAACATGTTTAACTGTTTACATGATGTTAAAATAAATAATATTAATACTTATAGTGCACCCGACCGAATTCGGACACGAATATATTATAGTGCACAAGTGTCTTCGCAAACACAGGTGCACTCTCTATGCCCTCACTCTTAAAACGGGTGGGGATGAAACCTTTCAGTTTTCAGTCCACACCTTTAACCTTCAAACTATTGAAGCAATTGTTGTTCATTTGATTAGTTTTGGTAAGAATTTAGTTCGCCAAATTCAGCCAATGGTGCTTTTTGAATCGTAGAAAAAAATATCTGAACTGAACTAAGTTGAGGTATCTAAACGTAGGCTGAAAATAAAATTATAGAGCACACTCTGACTTAGCTCGCACTTGAGACAAAATTAAAACGAGACACTAAAATATCCTCATATAAAGTCTCGTTTTAACTCTATCTTCCGGTCAGAGTCTGAGTAAAGTGTAAGCACCCTCCATTGATTTCAGCCTCTGAGATCTCTTTTTAACCCCCGACAAAAAAGAGGGGTTAAAGGTAAAAAGTTGTAAGTTTGATGTGTGTATCTGTGTCTTTTCCCTCGTAGCTCCCTAACTAATGCACCGATTTCAATACGTTTTTATCTGTTTGAAAGCTTATGTAATCGAGGTTGATCTTAGCTGTAATTTATGAAATTCTGCTCAGGCATTTGAAGATCATCAGCTCATTTCTTACTTGGTTAAAGATCTTAAAAACTGATGCAATTGATTTGATATCTGTTGTATTGACACCAGATATCAAATCAATTGCATCAGTTTTTAAGATCTTTAAGTCTTACGTAAGATCTTTACTTCGGATTATTTCCAATTTTCGTTGAGCTGATGCTACAGCATGAAATAGTCTGCGGGATACCCAACTTTCAGCAGATATAGTGTGTTTGGGTTAATTAGAATGGTCTCAATGAGTAGTGTTATATAGATGATCGAGAATCGAGGAAGAGGATCTGATGATGGAGCAGAACACTGGGTAACACGATGTCAGGTATATCGTACCTACATAGATAGATCCTACATAGATCCGGTCATAGATTCACATGTCAGGGGTGTTTTAAACTTTTAATTTACAGTACTTTTAGAACATTGTATTAAAGATAGCATTGGAGTTTTAAAGTTCATGCTGTCAATTTAGTTTCGGATTTTGAAATATTCTCGCGTGCTAATTTCACTCATGGGACCGGGAGCCAAGACGTTTCAGACCTTCGTTATTTTATAAAAGCTGAAAGTTCCGCTGTGTATGTCCCCAATAGAGATCAGAACGATCCCCGACTATGAAGTTTGGATCTGGGTGGCTTTGGGAGATATCAAGTAGTAAAGGTGCATAAATTCTGAGGATACTTTCTTCATAGTATAAAAGCTGAGTTTTACATATTTTACTTGGGGACCTAGAAGATGTTTCCTCAGCAGTCAGACACTTCCGATAGTTCCTCCTCGTGTCAGACACCCTTAAACTATAGTAAATTATGAGTATATACAACTAATGAACCGATTTGGCTGAAATTTGGAATGAAGATAGATTATAGCCTGGATTAACACGCAGGCTACTTTATATCCCGTAAAAGTTGATAGTTTCATCAAAGTTTGCCTACCTACCTACCTACGGCAGATTTTTAAAGCGTCTGACAGGGCGTAAGAACCATCGGAAGTGTCTGACTGCTGAGAAAACATCTCCTGATAGGTCCCCAAGTAACATAATATATAAAACGCAGCCTTTATACTATGACGAAAGTATACTCATAAATTACTATAGTTTAAGGGTGTCTGACACGGGGAGGAACTATCGGAAGTGTCTGACTGCTGAGGAAACATCTTCTGATAGGTCCGGTCCCCAAGTAACATATGTAGAACTCAGCTTTCATACTATGACGAAAGTATCCTCAGAATTTATGCACCTTTACTACCTGATATCTCCCAAAGCCACCAAGATCCAAACTTCATAGTCAGGGATCGTTCTTATCTCTATTGGGGACATACGCAGAGGAATTTTCAGCTTTTATAAAATAACGAAGGTCTGAAACGTGCTGGCTTCCTCTCTGTCATACTCGTATACGTATTCTATCAAAGTTGTCACAGAAATTATCTAAATAGAGACGCAAAACCGCGCCTGTTAGCATCTGAATAGGGTAAGAGCAATGAATGCAATGAAAGAAATGCAATAACCATGAGTCTCGTATTACGGGGCTAATTGCGGAAGTAATGCAAACTTAGGCCATAGCCTAAGAATGCAAGTTACGTCCTACCACGTAAGTTACCGGCAACTCGTCTGTACCCTTAAGAGTAGTGTCTAGTGACGAAACGCGACGCGAGTAGGTATTTTCCAAAATGCTATCTGTTTCACAACGCTTCGCTGCCCGACCCGCATCGTGCGATAGAGTTGTAAGTCCAGGAGTTATTTGCCTAAATTTTATTCTTGAAATATTGTTTCGGGTCATAACGTTTTTACCCCCCTAAACGTTTACAAAATTAGACAATTTTGGTCTCATTAGATTCAGTACACCTTAATCTAGGTTCGTACGTTTCATTTTTTTAGTATTTCAGTTTAGTTAAATTTAAAAAAATAAAATTAGTCGAGGAAGTTTTTGAAGTGAAAACTTCTTTAGCGGCGTTGAGCACTTTTCTGTAATGGGTATAAAATCATAAACTCGCGTCAGGACACGTGACCCTGATCGAAAAAGCGTAAGACGGATGGAGAGTAGACAACTATTACCTTTGATTATTTCAGACGCTTCGTCATCGCTTGGTTGGTCTAGTGGCAAAGGGACCTGAGTGAGTTTCACTCAGTCCCTTCGCTGGTTCAGGGTTCGAATCCTACCTTCGGCTTACGTTTTTGTTTGTTTTTTTTATTTTTGTAAGAACTGTAAAAGTGTAACTTGAATTATTTTAATTATATTTATCAACTAGTAGGGCGCGTGGGTGCGCGGCCCGCAAGCGGACCGCGGTTTTTCTATCGTCAAGTGGACTTTCAGGTCTTGATCATTTTCTATCAAAAAACCACTCTTCTATCTTTTATACTCTCCGAGATAGACACCGTTGAAGTTTGTATGGCCGCCATCTTGAATCCGCCATTTAGGATTTTTTTCAGCTCACTGCCAATTGGATGAGGTTTCGAGTGACTTTTGTTCGAGCACCCCCACCTATCGTCATTACCATGGCCGTGCTCCTCACCCACCTTCCAAACCCTCGATCATCATATCTCATCATTTGTCAGAATGAGAATTCTTTTATAAAAACAAATTTTGAAAAGAAACCGTATCAAAGTCTTGCATAGTTCTCAGCTTCAAGTCTATTCAATATTCGCCATATATTTTGTATGGAGAAAAAAAAATTCCGCCATGTTGGATTTTTTTCTATTCATCAAATAGATCTTTGGGTCCTGATCATCTTTTGCCAAGAAACCACTCTTCCATCTTTTATACTCGCCGAGATAGATACTGACGAAATTTGTATGGCGGCCATCTTTTTTCCGCCATTTTGAATTTTTTTTCAGCTCATTGCGAATTGGATGAGGTTTCGAGTGACATTTGTTCGAGCACCCTCCACCTATCTTCGATACCCTGACCGTGCTCTTCACCCGTCTCCGAAATCCTCAATCATCAGCTCTCTCCATAATTTTCCTCCGAATGAATTTTTGTCTTCTATACGAAACCATAAGTGAAAAAAAAAATTTTCATACAAAATTTTACAGGAGAGGTGATCAATCAGTCAGTGAATCAGTGAATCAGCACGAACAGCTATATATATATATTAATTTAAAGAAAGAAAATTTCCGTAACCGGAGGTGGGTATGAACCCGTACTTATTTGGTAAGTAGGCGGCGCGGCGCCTGTATAATAGAGCCACGGCAGGTATGATAAGGATGTCGAAATTAATTACTGTATATGTACTGCCGAAGCTAGTACAATTGTCGTATATAAATACGGCAATTGAACTGACTGCGCCATCTATGATGATGACCACAAACTTCCATGATTAATATTTTACGACGTAAGACAGCTGTTTGTTACTACTACTCTTGAAGTTCTTTATATTTCACTTAGATGTCGTAAGTGTGCTATATTTATTATTTTATTATTATTTATTATTATTATTATTTATTATTATAATTTATTATAATTTATTTATTATTATAATTATTTTTATATTTATATCTTTTTTAAATTTTATATTTATTTTTAATTATTAGCAAATCTAGTTTTCACTTCTATCGGCAGTCAATATGACTGCCAATTTTTTTTTTTTAGTCAAAAATATGGATATTTAGTCACTAATAACTTTTAACATAAGCAATATTTCTTTAAATTAAAACGTACGGGCATAGTTTTTCATTGTATCTGCAACATTTCAAAAAATTATGAACATTGGACAACATTTACGGGTAGCAAAACGTTATCGCTTTTTGTATGAAAATTTTCAACTAGACAATCCTCTTAATGCGAGCTTGCACTCTCAAATACGTTAATCGATCTCGAGAATTTAAACACTGTAATGTTCACCAATTATTCGAAGACGCCTGAACTGATTTCGAAAATTCTTTTTTTGTTTGAAAGAGAATTTTTCCCAAGTGGTGCCAGTTTTTTATCGAAATCGGTTGTGGTTTTTAAAAAATTTACAATAAATTACATACTTTGTAGTGGTGCGGGCGTTTGAAGTCGGTTTTATAAAAATATTTTTTTATATTAAATTATTTAGTTACGCAGTTTAAGGCATAGATGCATTTTTTTCGTAAATATAAAATGCGTATAAAAACAATATAATTAGGGAGGGGGGTAGGGAAACAGCTGTTCTTTGATACAAAACTGAGACTATGACTTTTCTGACTCAAGCGGATATAGATATAAGCGACAAAATGAATCTAATTCCTAAGGCGTCAGTTACACGAGAAAAGTTTCTAGAATGCGAGCGGCAAGAATTCGTTTGCGATAATCCTATGGGATAACTTTCCGTACAATTGTCGCTGGCGATCATACATTACATTATTATTTATCAAGAAAGGTTAGAATTATTTTGCTATAATCCGCCAACAGATAAAATCTGTATGGTCAAACATGCAGTTACAAGCTAAGCACCGCTCACCTTCCCAAGCAAGCAAGAAAGCAAAGTTCCCAAGCAAGCAATGCCACCACCACTCACATGCACCACCACACAATACTTTTACACTAATCTCGACGCAGATGTCGACTTTTCAATGCAGTATTGCAGCAATACTGCATTGTAAAGTCGACATCTCCTGAGGATGCTCCGGTGTCGGGGCGAAACGTGCGTCGAGATTAGTGTAAAAGTCTTGTGTGGTGGTGCATGTGAGCGGTGGCAGCATTGCTTGCTTGGGAACTTTGCTTTCTTGCTTGCTTGGGAAGGTGAGCTGTGCTTAGCTTGTTACTGTATGTTTGACCATACAGATTTTTTCTGTTGGCGGATTATAGAAAAATAATTCTAACCTTTCTTGCTAATCGTGAACTTCCGCAAAGTAACGCCTGCTTCTATCCAATATTATTATTTATGACAAAAACTCGTATCAGTTAAGCTAAGCTCGATTACAAGAAGTGTCGATCGATCGCATTCGGGAAATTTTCCTTGAGTAACTGAACCTTAAGTCAAACAAAACAATTAATTTTAATTTTACAAAGTTTCCGGTCAATACGCTTGCTGTAGATGATAATTCTTCTTCTTCCTTATTCTTATTCTTTCACTCTTGGCAGAGTGGTCGGGGTTATGGTTTGGACTTCACAGCAGCTCTTACGATCTCCTTCCAGCGATTTCTGTTGGTGGCGTCACGGGAACACTCGGAGACGGATATATTTGTGGTGGCACGGATTGAATTCGTCCACCTAGTAGGGGAGCGACCACGTGGACGTGTGCCCTCGACTCGACCTTGTACAACGAGGTGTTCGATGGCACCAGTCTTCCGTGTGATATGCCCAAAGAACTTAACGGCGGGATCTTCGACATCGACCTATTTTTGATTGAATCGTAAACAATGAAATATTCTTTGTTTTGATCGGTTAAAAATATATGTTGTAGTTTAATGTATGTTCTTAATTCTTTTGTGGTTCAAAACTCTATATTTACAACTTCACCCGATCAAAAATAATTTCGAAAACAGTGTAATTTTTATCGTTTTTCAGGTCGTGTTCATAGAATATTAAAGTTAGACTAAAAAAACAAATTTCATAAAATAGGCAAACACTTTTAGAAGATTCTTTTGTGATTACTTTTTCTCTAAAAAATTTGTATTTTTTTAATCACGACGTTTTTACTTTTTATATAACAAAGTGGCTCGTGCGCTTCACTTCAGTAGCCCGCAAAGTATCATCGAGGAAGGACGTATCGCTTTCGCTGGCTCGCTGCGATCCCCCCCCGCTGATCAAGCGATCTATTGCATAGATACCTATTATTTTCATTCCGTATTCATTTATCATAGATTAAATCAAATCAGAGGGTTAATATTGTTGTAATTTTTAGTATTTATTAATAAATCTGTAAATATTAATATTATAGGTTTTAGGTTTAGAGTCTTATTGTATAGATAGTGTTAAACTATAATATAAGAATAATATAATAAGGTAAATATGGGGAATAAAAATGGAAGAAAGAACAAAATATCTTGATTTAAATTACGAAAACTTTCGAAATTGATATCTGGGGTTCCAGTGCTAATAAAAGAGGTAACCATCGTCTAAATAAGAAAAAAATGCGGCCATTTTCTTTTTTTTTGTTATTGGACCGATTTCTTTCAAAATTGATATCTGGGGTTCCCAGTGCTAATAAAAGAGGAAACCATCATCAAAATAAGAAAAAAAGGCGGCCATTTTCTTTTTCTTTGTTATTAGATCGATTTCTTTCAAAATTGATATCTGGGATTCCCAGCGCTAATAAAAGAGGTATCCATCGTCAAATTAAGAAAAAGTCGCGGCCATTTTTATTTTTGTTATTGGACCAATTTCATTCAGAATTGATATCTGGGGTTCCCAGTACTAATAAAAGAGGTAACCATCATCAAAATAAGAAAAAAAAGCGGCCATTTTCTTTTTCTTTGTTATTGGACCGATTTCTTTCAAAATTGATATCTGGGGTTCCCAGTGCTAATAAAAGAGGTATCTATCGTCAAAATAAGAAAAAGTGGCGGCCATTTTATTTATTTTTGTTATTGGACCGATTTCTTTCAAAATCAATATCAGAGATTCATCATACTCATGAAAAAGGTCGCCGTCGTCAAAATTAGAAAAAGTGTCGGCAATTTTTTTTTATACTATAAACATTTGTCAAATATTAAATAGGTGTTTCTTCTTGTGTTCTAGGTGTTATTCTTTGCTATTCCGATAAGGAATTTCATCCCAAATAGGTTGGGGGAAAAACTTTTCCATTTTTTTGTTCGGGCAACGGTTACCACTGTGTCATAACAGGTAAATGTTGCCAAAACTTGCCCAGGGATCTTCAGATATTGATTTTGAAAGAAATCAATCCCATAACAAGAAAAAATAAAATGGCCGCCACTTTTTTTGGTTTTGACAATGGTTACCACTGTTATGAGCACAGAGATCCTCAGATATCGATTTAGAAAGAAATCGGCCCCATATTAAGAACAAAAATGGCCGCCACTTTTTCTTGGACAATTGTTACCGCTTTTATGAGAACAAGGATCCCCAGATACGGATTTTGAAAGAAATCGGTCCAATAACAAAAAAAAGAAAATGGCTGACATTTTGGCAACGGTTACTATTTTATAAGCACAGGGAACCCCAGATATCGAGTTTGAAAAAAATCGGTCCAATTACAAAAAAAATGGCCAAGGAACTTCGTCCCAAACAGATTAAGGAAAAACTATTCTATTTTTCTAATTTTGACATCGGTTACCACTGCTATGAGCACGGGGATCCTCAGATATCAATTTTGAAAGAAATCGGTCCCATAACAAGAAAAAAAATGGCCACCACTTTTTATTATTTTGACGATGGTTAACTATTTAATAAGCACAGGGAACCCCAGATATAGAGTTAGAAATAAATCGGTCCAATAACAAAAAAATGGCTAAGGAACTTCGTTCCAAAAGGTTGGGGAAAAACTTTTCCATTTTTCCAATTTTGACATCGGTTACCACTGCTATGAGCACAGGGATCCTCAGATATCGATTTTGAATGAAATCGGTCCCATAACAAGAAAAAGAATATGTCCACCACTTTTTCTAATTTTGACGATGGTTACCGCTTTTATTAGTACAAGGATCCCCAGATATGGATTTTGAAAGAAATCGGTCCGATAACAAAAAAAGAGAAAATGGCCGACATTTTGGCAACGGTTAACTATTTTATGAGTACAGGGAACCCCAGATATCGAGTTTGAAAGAAATCGGTCCAATAACAAAAAAAAATGGCTAAGGAACTTTGTCCAAAATAGGCTGGGGAAAAAATTTCCATTTTTCTTATTTTGACATCGGTTACCATTACTATGAGCACGGAGATCCTCAGATATCAATTTTGAAAGACATCGGTCCCATAACAAGAAAAAAAATGGCCACCACTTTTTCTTATTTTGACGATGGTTACCTTTTTATTAGGACTGGGAATCCCAGATATCAATTTTGAAAGAAATCGGTCCAATGACAAAAAAAAGAAAATGGCCGACATTTTGGCAACGGTTATCTATTTTATAAGTACAGGGAACCCCAGATATCGAGTTTGAAAGAAATCGGTCCAATAACAAAAAAATGTCTAAAGAACTTCGTCCCAAATAGGTTAGGGAAAAACTTTTCCATTTTTCTAATTTTGACATTGGTTACCACTGCTATGAGCACGGGGATCCTCAGATATCGATTTTGAAAGAAATCGGTCCTATAACAAGAAAAAAGAATATGGCCACCACTTTTTCTAATTTTGACGATGGTTACCGCTTTTATTAGTACAAGGATCCCCAGATATGGATTTTGAAAGAAATCGGCCCAATAACAAAAAAAGAGAAAATGGCCGACATTTTGGCAACGGTTACGTATTTTATAAGTACAGGGAACCCCAGATATCGAGTTCGAAAGAAATAACAAAAAAAAACAAAAAAAAATAAGTAGGTAAATGTACCTATGTACGTAATATGCAAAATAACAATCACACTTATATAATATAAATGTATGAATAAAAAATAAAATAAATGTTTCTAAAACTTACAAGTGTCCCTGTACTGTTAGGTACAATAAAGTTATTTAATCTATGATGTAAAATTTGGGGTGAGTGAGTTCATTTGAAAAGCGCCTACGCGCACCTCACCGCGCGGGGACTGAGGTTGCTCTAAATGCCTACTGCGCCCGGAGATCCTGCCCTTAAGGACTCGCAGTTGTACAAGCGACGAAAGCCTTTGAGTTATCTTCAGCTCTTTCTCAAGGAGCTGAAAATAACTCAAAGAGATGATGATTATTTATTTGCAATTTGTAAGTTGTTTGGCTAATGTCCCGTCACACTCACTGCTGCTACGGTTTTGTGGCAGAAATGTGTGAGATGTGGAGATGTAAAGCGTTATCGAGGTTTGCAGCTACTACAAACTCGCGCTAAATCCAACCACTGAGTGTAATAAGCACTTCCAAGATAAAAACCGGGAAAATGCTCGAGAGTAAATACTAGATCGAGGACTTTCTTTTTTTATATTCAAAAAAATAACCCAAACAAAGTTGACAAGTTCTAAATAAATTCAAGCTAACTTAGAAACAAAAACATAATAGAAACTATAAAAATTACATCAATAAAAACAAATCAGTATTTAGTCAGTTACGGAGTTAATAAGTGTTCCTTTAACTTCTTTTCTTTTGCGCCTAAACTATTGAGCTGATTTGGATTTATTAGATGTCATTTGTCAATCTATTCGTTAGGTATTGAGGGCCCCATATACGGTACGATTGATCTTTACAATTCGTCGAATCGATTGATCGAAACGACGAATCGATAGTGTATGTCAAGATCGATAGTGATTTACTTAATCGAAGACGATACCGGAAATCGCAACACCCATGCAATCATGAATATCTTAACGATGAATTGTCAGTGTGTGGCTCTTTGCGATCAACGATTCGATTTTTGTATTTTAGGCTTTGAGTATTAAACCAACAATTTCGACTAATAGTTTTTCAATTTCAAGAAGCAATGTTGCTGTAACTTGGTATTTGAAACATATGAAACCACGAAATAACTCTAAACTCTGAAATGCTGATTATGCTGTATCTATTTTTAAGGAAACATGATGTAGTCCTAACAGTTAATCCTAAGTCCTAGTACTTAATATACTTTTTAAATTCAAATTCAAATTCAAAATTATTTATTTCATGTAGGCCAACCTGTGGCTCTTATGACACGTCAAGATTCTACCACCGGTTCGGAAAGCGGATTCTGCTGAGAAGAGCCGGCAAGAAACTCAGCAGTTGCTCTTTTCAAAATAATCATTTTACAATATTAATAAGTAGCTATTACATTGTAATAAGTTTTTATACTATCTTGTGGGCAGCTGGATTGCAAGCTGATTTAACCCGTGCATCTTTATTAGAATAGAATATGACATTTCCACAAAACGTACTACAATTCAATTCATGTCAAAGACGGGCAGACAGAAAGTAGCCCCATTCCCGCCGGCGGCACCCGTTCACGAGCATGACGCATGATCCAGCCATTGCTTCGCTCGACCATATTTTAGAAATAGATACATCGTAAATTTCGCTTTAAACATAAATAAAACAAATGATGTTTCATTAAAAATGCTGTATGTTTATTTAAACAAGATTACTTAAAAAATCAATGTGTTCAATATTAATACCCACTACGTACTCAAATAAAAATTAAATGTCTCTCAACTTAATAAACAATATTATTAAAAATTATAAAAACCTATGACAAAGTACAGCACTCCCTGGTGGCTTATAACCTTAAATCATAACTAAACAGCTGCTCTAAGGTGATATACTGTGGTACCTACAGCATGCTTTCAGCATGAGATTGAGACTATAGTGACGGAGTAAATACCTTGGTATCTACAAAATCTGGTAATAATCAGATAATCCTAAGTCCTTACAGTACACCTAAGTGCACTGCACTGCTAAAAAGTATTGATAACTTTTTTGAAGTATCTGTATAATATTGAAAAATAGATTGTGTCTTAGTATTTACAGCATTTTTGAGTACGTTTAAAAATATGAATAACAAAAAATATATAATATAAACATGCAGAGAAGGTCAACATAGTATCTTAGAAAAATAATGTCATAGGAAAACGAAAATCCGATAATCCGACGCAGTATCTTTTTCTTCCCAATATATAAAATAGTTATTTGTGTTATATGGGGCCAAAGGAATTTTTTGTTCCCCGAGGGCGTTATTTTGAATTCAGAGCGAAGTGAAGGATTCTATAGTAGACTCCCGAGCGCAGCGAGGGATTCTAAAGTAGAATCCTGAGCGTAGCGAGGAATTCAATATACGCCGCCCGAGAACAAAAAATTTTGGCCCCGAATGACACACACTATTTTTCATCATTACCTATGAGAAAAAGCTAGGAGTATCAATCAACCTATTATGTATAGAGTATAGACATTACCAATACGTATATAGAAAGTTTAAATACGTAAATAAAACACAAATATTTTTTTATAAAATAATTAAACATTAATATTATTTATGTTGGAAGTATGGGCGACTGGGCGTATATGTCTAATCGACAAATTTGATCACGTGACTTATCGTAGACAACAGCTTCTCAAATATTTTTGAATTTCGACACATTTTTGAATTCTCTCTTCTGATTGGTCCACTTTAGTGCTTTAGTATGCTAAAGCACTATAACGCGAACCAATCAGAAGGGAGAAATGAAAAGTCCCATGGGGTTAAAATTAAATTTTGCTCCCGCTGTCATCTGAAGCCAATATTCGTTTTTGGAATAGGTATGATGAAAAAGTCATTTTGTTATTTTTCGAAATAAGCTAGATCGCTTTCCAGCGTCAATATAGTCCAAATCTTCTAGCTGTATCTTTACGCAAGTACTAAAAGCCTACAAAGAGTCAATCTAATATCAAAGGCATATTATGACTAAAATAACGGCAAGAGCCTCGTTTCCTAGCGCTTCTATATAGGTACCTACCATGTTAAAGATCTCGAACAAAAAATTTACTCTCGAATAAAGTAACTCTGTTGTAAATAATTATTAGAAGAACTTACAAAAGTCGATAATCGATAGTGTCAAATCCCTAAAATGCTTACACATATGATGCGATTGTTTCATGTAATGATAGAGCGTCCCTGTGTGTGAATGTGATTGTGTGCATATACTTTAAGGTAGTGTTTGCTAATTATATTGTGTGCGTGCATAGCGACGTGATGGAAAAATGCACCTGTAGTAAGCAAGTTTTCATGTGTGCTACCTCGCCCCCCACCGTAATTGACAGACTTTTTTGCAAATAAATTAGGGGTCAATTCCACTCCTGTGTTGGTTTAATACTCAAAGATTTTAGGTGATACTAGTTTCAATAATTTTAGGTACGTAGGTTTCGTCATTCTCATATAGTTGTGTCAATCTTTTGGATATAACCTTAATTCCTTTAAAATATTTACATGCGACTACTGATTTTGCTTTAATAGCCATTTCTTAACCAACACTTTTCTAGGTTTCCTTCTTTTCTTCTGTAGACGAATCAAAGCTACCGCCATAAAGGTAAGGAAAAGAAGTTCGTTTTCCATTTTACGTATTGAATTATTTGATCAAGTCTTTATCGTTCCATTTTTAACAAGTAAATCGTCATGATCTGCTACAGGATTTTTATTATTTAAGTTTTAATTTTAATTTAATTAAATTATTTTAGATGGCTGTACTGTAAAGTTAGTAAAATGCAGATACCTCGTTGTTCTACGTTTATAACGACATGATCGATCGTAACGACCAATTTTTTCATGTGTGAACGGCATTTTTAAAGCGATCGTCACGATTTTCTTAAGATTGATCGAAGCGACGAATCTTACCGTATATGAGGCCTTTTATGGTCCGGGTGACATAGGCTGAAAATATATACGAACAAAATTATTATTATGTTAAATCCAATTTTCCGTAGTTGGGTCAGTTTTTCAAAAACTTTATCCTTGTTGACGATGTCGATATTGAAAATCGCTCTCAGGTGTGCAGCCCTGCCACTGTCTAAAGTTATTCCATTGATCGTTATCGTATTAGATGACATTAGCGTCAAAGTAAAATAAACCATAACTGCATTGGATTAGAGCTAAATTTCGTTTATGCATTCTTATACGTTTATGTATATACGATACGCTCCATAACGGTCAATATTACAAACGGTTGTACTGAATTTGTGACTTTAAACCGATACAATCAAGGATTATTTCAATTTGACGCTAATGTCAATGAATACGAATACGATCAATGGAATAACTATAAGACAATGGGGGGCTGGTTTCCTCACGATGTTTTCCTTAACGGTAAAACATGTGATGTTTAATTTTATAAGATTAAGTAGGGATAATATCATCCGAATTCCACAAGCGACTCATATAAAGTTGAAAATATATCTGAAGCAGTCTTATAGCGGTACATACGTGTAGAAACAATAAGTATGGCTGCCACAGAGCTGCTCTCTCACGCATTCTCTAACATCATTGAAGCATTGCGCGCCACTTTGGGTGAAGTCGCGCAATTTATGACGCGTGATGCTGCGAGAAAGCGACCTGCTCCATACGCGAACTCCAAAAAACTCTCGTATTTAGTAGTCACACAAATACGAGATGTTTTGTAACCGACTCGCGATGCTCGCTCGACTTCTACAAACGAGTATCTCATATTGTGTAGCGTCGCGCATCGGTTTCATAGTTTGTATTTAGGCCCGCCCGACTTCAACAAACGTGGACAAACTAAAATTATTTTTATACTTTGTAGTGGCGTTAGAAGTCGGTTTTTTGAAAAGAATTTTTATTATTTATGACGACGTCTGGAAAGTGGCAGGCGTCGATCGAATGCGAAAGACCGAGGATAGGCAACGTTGGCGCTATCTAAAAGAGGCCTATGCCCAATATAGTGGATGCAGTTTGGCTGATAATGATGATGATGACTAAGACTTCAAAGCCACCAGGGTCTCCACGGCGAACGGAACGAATTTGTTACTTTTCAATAAGGGCGTTTTTCCTCGAGGCACCGCACGGCACGACAAATTGCGGCGAAGTCTCCGAGCGCCATATATTTCTAACGACCGTTTACTTATTCAACGACACCGCACAGACATAACAACAATAAAAGACATCAAAATTCAAAATTCGAAATTATTTATTTCACGTAGGCCAACCTGTGGCTCTTGTGACACGTCATGACTCTACCACCGGTTCGGAAAGCGGATTCTGCTGAGAAGAGCCGACAAGAAACTCAGCAGTTGCTCTTTTCAAAATAATCATTTTATACTATTATTATCCAGCTATTACATTGTAATAAGTTTTTATACATACTATCTTGTGGGCAGCCGGATGCCATGCCGATTTAACCCATGCAACTTTGTTAGAATAGAATAGAATATAATATTTCCACAATGAGGGGAAGTTCCAAAAATGCATATTTACAATTCAATACATGTTAAGATTGGCAGACAGAAAGTAGCTCCATTCCCGCCGGCGGAACCCGTTCACGAGCATGAAGCATGATCCAGCCGTTGCTTCGCTTGACCATATTTGGGGGCGCAGCTTACCGCATTCAGCCATTTTGCAGCTGAAACTCTTGACGTGTAATTTTACTATAGAAATCCGTCAAAGTCAAGGTATACGATGGAGATAGACAATCAAAGTTACAGCGCGGAATATTCAGCACGGAGCCGGATATGTGACGTCACGCAGTAAACCCATTTTCCCGCCCACTTAGGCCTATAACTTTTTGTTTAAGGTGGATTATACGGGTCTGCCCGCGAAATTCAAATTTAACTTGGTTTTTCGCAATTTGTAAATTCTAATTGCGCCAGTGGCAGTTTCATCTTCACAGGTTTATAAAAAAATCTTTACTTGAAAGTGTCCAGTTTAAGAAATTAGTCAGAATATCGGCTAATTTGTGAGTAACTCACGTCCAACTATCGAGTTGGACGTGAGTTTTAATTTTGATTAATTTCTTAAACGGGTCACTTTCAAGTAAAGATTTTTATATAAACCTGTGAAGATGATACTGCCACTGGCGCACTTAGAATGCCATAAGCCTACTTTGTCGTATTACACTAGCGGCACGCTATGATGGCCGGTTTGACGTTTGTCCGCTCATGAAGTTCCGTATTAATTGATAACGACTTTGAAGGAAATAATTGTATTACTTTATTGACGATAGTGATGTGCAGAGATTCATAAATTTTATCGAATGTAGTTTTAGGTTTAGGACTCAAAATTTATTTATTAAATTGATTTCTAAAATGTATACAAGTGTAGAAAAATCAGTTTGCACCATTTAAGGGGTGAATGTACTTGTGAATATGAACAATTTTCACTATGTGGACAAACCTCTGAAATCGCAAAAAAATATCAGCTGTTTCATACAAAAGGTAAAATTTTTATTTTTATATGATATATACCACAACTCGGCATTTGGTTTTCTAAATTGAAAATTTTTAAAAATGGAATCTAATACGATCGTCACATAGGATCGCTGGCTAGCACAACTACTACCTCCGGCAAACTCGCGTCAATGCTCAATGCAAAACAAAGCAGTTTCGAATTGACGTTGCTTCGAAAAGTATAAACTGTCAGTGCAATGCGATTGTGATATAGTTTTGACCTGGCTTTGGATTTCAAATATTGATACTGCATTACTGTTGACCCTTGCTCGTTAATTTGGACTCTGTTCAAGCCCTTTGTTGTGGATTTCGTCGATATGACCGAACGTACGCAGAGAACTGTTCTAAATAGTCAGACACGTGAGTTCGTAATACGCCTTCGTAACTATTTCGATCGTGAAGCTCAAAATGGAGGGCCAATTTTACCTATAACGTCAGTGGTTGAACGCGTAGCTGATGCGCTTAATATTGGACAACGAACTGTTAGACGGATAACTAAAAAAAAATATGGCGAGACTGGCACAGAAGAAAATAAACTTCACACACCAAAAAAGAGAAAACGAGCAAAACCAGTCGTAGGCATCGATAGCTTTGATGCCGATGCTATCCGAAGACATGTTTACGGCTACTATTTACAGAAGGAGTATCCAACAAGAAAAAAGTTGGTGCATTCACTGAAGGAAGCTGGATTATTCTTCGGTGGGGAAAGTTCTTTAACGAAGATTTTGAAGACCATTGGATTTCGATACAAAAAATGTAACAAACGCAAAATATTGATGGAAAGATTTGATATAGCGATGGCAAGGTATACTTTTTTACGGCAAGTGAAAGAAATCAAAAATTGGCAAAATGTTGTGTTCTTGGATGAAACATGGCTTAATGCTAACCATACTGTAGGCCGTTCTTGGAACGATGACACAGCAGCATCTACTTCCAAAGTTCCTGTAGGAAAAGGATCGCGACTTATAATTTGTCACGCCGGAACCATCAACGGGTTTGTCGAAGGTTCTCTCATGGCTTTTGCGTCAAAAACCACTGGAGACTATCATGAAGACATGAATGGAGAAAAGTTTACTGAATGGTTTACCTCAATGTTGTGTAGCCTCCCTGAACCATCTATTATAATTATGGACAACGCCCCATACCACTCGATGCAAATTGACAAGCCACCTGCCCAATCCCAAAAGAAAGCTGATATCGTCGCATGGCTTCGTAAAAATGGCGTAGATGCAAACATGAATATGTTAAAAGCGGAATTAGTACGTCTTTTAAAAGAAAACAAACCAACCAAGATCCGATACGTCATTGACGAAATAGCATTAGAACATGGGCACAGAGTTATACGGTTACCGCCTTACCATTGTGAGTATAATGCGATTGAGTTGGTGTGGGCTCAAATTAAGGGATATGCTGCAAGACACAATACAGAACCCCCATTTACCACAAAAAAAATGCTAAAATTATTAGAAGAAGCTTGTGAACATGTGACTAAAGGAGACTGGGAAAAGGTTGTGAATAGAACTGTTAAATTAATAAGGGAAGATTATGAAAGAGATGTGAAAATAGATAATATTATAGAAAACGAACATATAATTATTAATGTAGGTGATGATAGCAGTGACGACAGTGAAAATAGTAGTATGGACGAATCTGATTAATTATGGCCTTTTGTGGCACCTTTTTTGGTATCTTTTGTATTCATATGTTTCTTGTGTGCATATAAAGTATGTATATTCATTTTCATTCAAATATTCAGTTCGTTCAAATAAATTAAATAAACATATACATTTTTGTTTTATTAAACCTATTTAATCAGGTACAAAAACAAAACTTAATTGTTTTTTGTTCGAGAATAAATTGACATTCCACATCACTATTGTAATGTGTCAAACCGGCCATCATAGCGTGCCGCTAGTTTAGTCGTATTAGTTTACAAATTGCGAAAAACCTAATAAATTTGAATCTCGCGGGCAGACCCGTATAATCAGCCTTAAAGAGATAATTTAATAATTCTTTTACTATTGTTTACCTACCTACTTTGAGTATTTAAATGCAGGTTTGTTGCATGTGTTGCAAAAAAAAATTGGAAATCTCGTCTCTTTAGAAATACCTAGTTTCATTATTTTTGTACCGTTTTGTTTTTTTTATGAAATGAAATGGCACACACCATCCAATATACCTTCTGTTTTTAAATTACTCACATTTGACAAATAGTTTATTTGCCAAACACACATTACATTGATTGATGTAGTTTTAAATAATCCCTCATTTTGCCATTTAAGCATGGCGTGCAAAATTACAGTTAAGTTCTACTGTTTAGTTAAAAAAAAATTAGCTAAATTAACTTATTTAGCTTATATTTCGATTTAAAATCACAAAAAAAAATTTTCAGTGCTGAAAATGCGAGTACTTATTCGATATCTACGTATCGCTTTGAATCAATAATAAAGATATTTCAACCGTCTTAATACCATATATAAATAAAATATAAGTATGATTATAAGATGATGCATACCGTAAATAGATAATAGGAGCTGTCCTCGATATCTTTTATGTAAATATCGGCTATATTTATGCAGATAGACTACGCCCGTCCCGCATACAAAACATCGTCTTAGTTTATAGCACAAATATACATACACGCCTTTACAGAATCGTATGCCTTATAAAACGTAGCTGCTTGATGTGCTTTCTAATTTCTTGAGGTTACTACAGCCCTGGGGCATGTAAACTGGGGGAAGAAGCTCGAAAATCCCGGATTTTTGTCTTATTTTAGGTTTCGGTTTAAAGACATTTAGGGCCATTTTTACCACCTTCTGATAAGTGCCGGATAGCTTATTCGCATATTTTGTCTTTGTCACTTGACATAAAGTAAGAAAGGGACAAAATTTACGGTTAGGCCATCCGACACTTATCAGAAGGTGGTAATACAGGCCCTTATTCTCATAAAGACTTCAGTCACTTACATGAGAACTTAATTTAGAGTAATGCAATTACAAGCTTCGCCATTATGTACATTTACTCATAAATACTCATTCAATGCATTAGTTTTAGTTCAAAGTTATTTGTATTACTCATAATGTAAGCAGCTAATTCAGTCTTAAATGCATTAAATGAGTGTACATTCTTTATGTGTGCAGGTATTCTGTTATATAAGTTAGCTCCTTCATGGGTAAGGGTTTTTCTGCCGTAGTTTGTTCTAATTTTAGGTAGGGCAAGGAAACTGGATCGACGAGTTTTAGTTTTAATTTTTGTAAACGTGATATTAGTGTGGATTGTTTTGTTTATAGTTTTCCTGATAAAAATACATGTGCTGTATATATTTATAGTATACTAGCTGATGCCTGCGACTTCGTCCGCATGGATTTAGTTTTTAAAAATCCCGCGGGTTTTTAAAAAAACTCTTTCATTATCCGAGAAAAAGTAGCTCTCCCGGTCTGAGGAACCACTACTACATCCATTACTATACTCATGCAAAAAATTGCATCAATCCGCTGTTCTGTTGCGACGTGATTGAAGGACAAACCAACAAACAAACACACTTTCGCATTTATAATATCAGTAATGCTTTATTATAACACTTTTTATAATTGTCAAATTTTTTACCATACTTAACCAAAGACAAAATTACGTTTAGCTGTCATTTACGTTTTGTTATTCCACTGTCATTTGCGTTTTGTTATTCCATGTCAGATGCGTTTTTCTTATACCACGTTTTATAGTGACATGACGGAAACGCGGTCGAACGGGATAAAAAGTATCCTATATCCGTCTCCTGGTTCTAAGCTACCTCTCCACCAATTTTCAGCCAAATCGGTTCATCCGTTCTTGAGTTATAAATAGTGTAACTAACACCACTTTCTTTTATATATATAGATATTTTCTTTTTACTTCCCATCTTACTAATATTATAAATGCGAAAGCGCGTTTGTTTGTTGGTTTGTTCTTCAATCACGCTGCATCAGAGCTACGGATTGACCTGATTTTTACATGGACATAGTTGAGGACCTGGAGAGTGATATAGGCTACTTTTTTACCGGAAAATGAAAGAGTTCCCGCAGGATTTGAAAAACTAAATCCACGCGGACGAAGTTGCGGGCATCAGCTAGTAACCTATATAAAACTTGGAAGGAAGGAAAAGAAAGAAAATGAAAAGAAAATTTGTCGTATCCAGTCCTAACAAACGTTTTTTTGGATGTCAACTGCTGGACATAGGTCCCCTGCATGGACCTCCACAGGCTTCGGTCTTGCGCCGCCTGAATCCAGCGGCTCCCTGCGACTCGTTTGATGTCGTCGTTCCACCTAGTAGGGGGTCTGCCAACACTGCGCTTACCGGTGCGGGGTCGCCACTCCAACACCTTGGGACCCCAACGACCATCAGCTCTTAGAACTATGTGCCCCGCCCATTTCCACTTCAGATAAAAATTTATAAAATAATTATATTATTATGTATGAAAATAATCTTGTCAGTTTTAATCCATACTATAGGGCCGATTTCACCAACGTAAAATAAATCTTATCCGAGTGTAGATATTTTGACAGTATTTTCAATACAAAATTGTCAGAACGCCCAATTCATTTCACGTTAAAACGTCACTCAGTTAAATCAGCCATTAATGTTATAAAGGCGAAAATGACTCCGTCTGTTTGCTACGACTATGTATTTCATGTCTACAACCGACCGATTTTAATAAAAGTTAAGAACATAGCTTGCATCTTGAGGAAGGACATAGGATACTTTTTATTCCGACATATCGAGGAGTTTCCACGGGATTTTTCAGAAAACATTAATTATATCAACGCGGTCAAAGGCGCGTGAATCAGCCAGTTTATCAGTGAAAACCAATTTTATACGCGCACTGTACGTATCCAATATCTTGGAGTTTACCTGCGAGATCAACTCGGAAATAAAGAGAACCTAAAGTTACCGACATAGCTCAGCGAGTTGCGAAACTTAAATGGAAATTGGGGCTCATTCCTACTACCACCCACTAGTTCAAACCTTACTAGAATAGAATGGAATAGAAATATTTTTTATTCAAATAAACTTTTACAAGTGCTTTTGAATAGTCGATGAATCTACCACTGGTTCGGAATGCCGTTCCTGCCGAGAAGTACCAGCAAGAAACTCGGCGGTTACTCTTTTCAAAAGAGTTTTCAATAGGTACTATGCTATGTATGCAGTGTTTCCACAATAAGGAAATAAGGAACTCTTTGATCTTCCGGGATAAAAAGTAGCCTATGTCACTCTCCAGGTCCTCAGCTATACCCATGCAAAAATCACGACGATCCGTAGCCCTGTTGCGGCGTGATTGAAGGACAAACCAACAAACAACCACACTTTCGCATTTATAATATAAGTAAGGATGTTTCGAACTGCCTAGTAAGTACATATACTTCCGAATATAATCCAACAGTTTTTCACAATCGGTCAATCATAATGTCTTGTAAATAAATGAATAAAAGATCGATCGGTTTTCATCCACCTAACTCGTAGATGAAATGAAATGAAATGAAACTTCATTTGCTGAATATGAGTACAGTATAGTTAGATGTTATGAAGGCGAATAAAGCACGGCAATCGCTTATGCGCTGATGTCGGAGCGGACATTTTCACGCTGCTCGTGTCGATGTAGTGTAGCGGTGACGTCACAACAAAGGCACACGGGTTGAGTGCTTGCGACGTTGCCGCGCAGCTGCACTGCAAGAATGCGGCCGCGTTGCCAAGTCGCGTCTCGATGTGGCGAGCGATAATGCCACAGTAGAATTATGTAAACAGTAGGGAAACTACCTACAAAGTACAAACGTTCGAAACGGCTCACTCACACAAACATGCGCATCGACGAGACGAAGAAGCGGCACTTACTACTGACAGTCCCGCGAGGACCGGTATTTGGTCTCGTCGATGCGCATGTTTGTGTGAGTGAGCCGTTTCGAACGTTTTGTAGGTAGTTTCCGTACTTTTTAAATAATTCTACTGCGATAATGCGGAGTGCATTGGGCGGCTGAGCGTCCGCGTCCCGTCCGCCATTTTGTTTACCTGCCTTTACTTTTATTTAAAAACATTTATATCGGTATAGTAATGTAATATATCGTCGGTATAATTCATTAGTGGTACATTTGCGAAATCAGGTGTTTTGAGTTATGTACATGCGAAATGGTAGCAAATTGAATAATCTTTCCGAAACACGAATTTTGGTTCTAATCGACAGAAAAAACGTAATCTGGTAGAGAAATTTTGATTTTGTCAATTCGAGGTTTCCCATAAACTTTGAATCTCAATTACTTACTCGAAACAGTATATTTTGAAATGTTCCAACCTTTGAGTATTAAACCAAGTTCCAACCGACACTTACCTGCTTATTGGTTTATTGTATCTATATCTTATATACTTATAAAAATCTCGTGTCACGGTGTTTGGATGAACTCTGAAACTACTCTTCTGTGAACCCAGACAATTTTCAAATGTCACCACTTCACGATCATCGTGAGTTGGCACCTATTCAGAGCAAAATTCGCATTAAAAAGGTCTCTGACACCATGTCAGAGGATAACTGAGTGCGAAACAATAAAAAAAAAAAAACTGAAACTGCTGAACAGATTTTGATCAAACTTCGTAACTATCTGTAATTTGGTCCAACTTGAAAGATAGGATAGTTTTATTAGTAGATAGTAGTAGGAGTAGAATATTTGTTTTATTTAAGTATATAGATAAGTTGGCGGTACGAAGTTCGCCGGGTCAGCTAGTTAATAAATAAAATTGAAGTGTCTGTCTGTAATCTCAAAATAACTGCCTCTTATTAAGCACATAGGGTTATTTGAACGTACCCAACCATTAAATAATATTAAACAGGCTGAAGGCTTGTACAGGCAATTTCTTTGCGTCTTACTAAATAAAGGTTTATTAACCGACTTCAAAAAACGGGAGGTTATCAATTCGACACGTATGTATGTATGTAATATTATTGGAACTGCAAAATATTCACATATTATGATAATCTATTAGGGCTTCCAAACAAATATATAAAATATAGGTGTATGTATGTTTTTCCACGCATTTCTCCGAAACTATTAATCGGATTGTGATCATTCTTTTTAATTTTCTTACATTTACTTCAGCTTAGGTAACAGTAAAGGTTTCATCAAAATCGATTCAGTAGTTTTCAAAATATGGACTTTTTTTCTGTTTAGTTATTCTTTGTTTCGGTATATTGTGGTAGACTCTTGACTTATCATTAGAGCCAAAAGTTGGGCTACGGGAAATATGTAAATATAATTTTTGAGAAGACTCAATCGATACACATCTACTAGACACTTTTTGTCTTGTAAGTATCTAAGACTTAGGCCGAGTTCTGTAGATCATACTCTGGCTCTCCTCAAGACTCAAGATAGAGTAAAAATGAGACACAAATATGTCCCGACATAAATTTGTCTCGTTTTAACTCGGTCTTGAGTCTGAGCTGAGTAAGAGTGCCATCTTCAATCTCACCCTTAGATTCTAAGTAGTAAGTATGTGTCCAGTGACTCCCGAGTAACCCACTTGCGAATTGAGATTGTCCATCAACCTATTGAAGGGTTTTCCAAAGCTCGCTGTGTTTCCCGGTGCGGGGTCACATTTCGTCTAATTTTCCGGATACAGTTTTTAAACTTTTATCCTTATGGCGATTGGAACTGCACCGTTGCATTTATGTTCAACTAGCGGATGCCCGCGACTTCGTCCGCGTGGATTTAGTTTTTGAAATCACTCGGGAACTCTTTAATTTTCCGGGATATAAAGTAGCCATAATTATGTCACTCTCAAGGTCTTCGACTATGACTATCCAAAATATCACGTCGATCAATAATTCTGTTTCTGCGTGATTGAAGGACAAACAAACAAACACATTTTCGCATTTATATTATGTATGAAATAATATGATTCTCCGTTTACAGTTTTTAACCCCCGACGCAAAACGAGTGGTGTTATATATTTAACGTGTGTGTGTGTCGTCTGTTCCCTCGTAGCAGCCTCCTCAATGGACCGATTTTGTTGTGGGTTTTTCTGTTTGGAAGCTAATGTAATTGAGGTGGATCTTAGCTGTAATTTATGAAGTTCTGCTCAGACGTTTGAAGATCATCAGCTTTCCTACTTGATTCTTTAATCAGCCCCTTTGGTCTTACAAGCTTTCACTGATACGATTGATTTGGGTGGTCTGTTACTTCGGATTATTTCCAACTAGCTGATGCCCGCGACTTCGTCCGCGTGGATTTAGTTTTTAAAGTCCCTCGGGAAATCTTTGATTTTCCGGGATAAAAAGTATGTCAGTATGTCACTCTCCATGGTCCTCAAATATACCCATGCAGAAAATCACGTCGATCTGTAGCTCTGTTGCGGCGTGATTGAAGGACAAACCAAAAAACACACTTTCGCATTTATAATATCAGTATGATGCATGGTAACCTTGAGCTAATACTGCAGCATCAAGTAGTCTGCGGGATACCCAACTCCTCAGCAAATTAAATCAGATATAGTGTGTTTTTCATTAGAATGGTCTAAGTGAGTAGGTGTTAGATGATTGAGGATCAAGTAGGAGGATATGATGGTGGAGCAGAAAACTGGCTAACAGGATGTCAGGTATATAGTACATAGTCCGGCCATAGATTCACATTCAAGCGCCGGATTCAAGCGGCGCAAGACCGAAGCCTGTGGAATTCCATGCAGAAGAACTTTTTCCAGCAGTGGACGTCTATAGGTTGATAAAGAAGAAGAAGAAGATTCACATGGCGGGGTTGTTTTTCAAATTACACTTGTTAAACTTTTATCCTTGTGGAGATTGGAACTGCACCGTTGCATTTCTGTCCGATTTTATTTATAGTTACCTACATTCATGAAAGGTGGCGCTAGCGTAGTGTGTTAATCTAGTTATCAGAGTCACGTTTCACTCTGCCACGTGAAACAGTTAGGTATACGTACTTTACTACAACTTTTGTGGTGGCTATCTTGGAGAAAACTGGTTTGATCACTAATTGGAATGTTGCCTATGCCAAAAATAAATTTTATTTTCCTTCCCTTTTATGGCGTAAGCACCCACAAAGAAAAGGTTTTTTGAAATTCCACCCTCAAGAGAGGATTAAAAATGGCGTAAAATTTTGTATGGGAGTCGTTTTTCAAGTTGTATCCATGAAACTTGGTATTTAGGCTTTTGATTAAAAATGAAGAAATATATTATGTATTTTTTCACAGTTTTTAAGTTCCGCCCTTAAGGCGTTAAGGATGAAAGTTTATATGAAAGTCCTTCATTTTTCAAGTTATTTTTCAAGTCATATATGCATGAAACTGATGAATGTGTTTCACAGTTTTTGAAAATTCCACCCTACAAGGAGTTAAATAGGGAATGAAAGTTGGCATGAAAGCCCGTGTTTCAGTTTTATAACGTATACCGAATAAACAAGGGGTTCCCGCTGAATTTTCATAAAACTTAAATCAACGCAGACGAAGTCGCGGGGGCAAATGCTAGTTATGTATATATTTCAAAGCTCAGATACCGAGCTAAGAGCATAATATTCTCTGGGTATTCAAATATGGTTGAGCGAAGCAATGGCTGGATCATGCGTCATGCTCGTGAACGAGTTCCACCGGCAGGAATGGGGCTACTTTCTGTCTGCCCATCTTAACATATATTGAATTGTAAATATTCATTTTTGGAACTTCCCCTCATTGTGGAAACACTTCATACATAGCACAGTACCTATTGTAAACTGTTGGTTGTAAAGTGGTTCTTCTCGGTAGAAAGGGCATTCCGAACCAGTGCAGTGGTGGATTCATTTGACAATTCGAAAGCACTTGTAAAATTTTATTTGAATTTGAATAAAAAATATTTCTATTCTATTCTATTCTATCAAAGAGCATGCTGGAGGATACCGCGGCTGGAGGAGTTGGTATGCGTCGTTAAGCGCAGAGTGCACCGGAGTCCGTCAGGCTGCGGGTGGCTGCTGATATGAGCCGCTGTCGTACGCTGGTGGACTCTTGCGTTATCGCAGGGATCCTGCTTGACACCCTGCCGTCCACCGGTGTGCGTTGGCCATTTAAAATAATTAGTAGCTCATGTCCGCGACTTCGTCCGCGTCGATTTAACTTTCTGCGATTAAAAATAGCCTTTGTCACTCTTCAATTCCTTAACTAAACCCATGCAAAATTAAGTCAAGCGGTAGTTCTGTTGTGGCGTGATTGAAGGACAAACAAACACTTTTATACACTTTTGCATTTTTATAATATTTGTACTAGATTTTGCTAGCGGCTTCGCTCACGTTAAGTTCGATTTTTCAAACCCCTATTTTACCCCCTTAGGGTTTGAATTTTCAAAAATCCTTTCTTAGTGGATACCTACGACATAATAGCTATCTGTATGCCAAATTTCAGCCCGATCCGTCCAGAGGTTTGAGCTGTGCGTTGATAGATCAGTCAGTCAGGCACCTTTTCCTTTTATATATTTAGATACCTAGTAAGGACTGTGAAAATTTTGGTGCAGGATGAGCCATTTTAATGTGCAGCATCTATACATATACGTGGATACTCGGTATTTGTTTTCTCGTACGTGACGTCCGCCGCTGATGGAATATATTTACGCGGCATGTAATGTTTAGAGGTCATATGAAAGTTGCACGCGGCTCACATCCTATTAGTACGGCAGGCGATCGAGCGCCCGTTGTTGCGAGAGTGAGAAACTTGAATGATTTATTGTGATTCTTAGCTGTTTTACACAATAATTACGACTTTACCAAGTGACGGGATAACCTGCGTGGAATTGCTTTTATTGGTCCTTTCTATTTTAGAACTTGCAATTTTTTTTTCTATGCAATGAATCTATGAATGAATTATAATTAGATATAATTAGGTATGCTTTTGTGGAACTTCCCCTCATTGTGGAAACACTGCATACATAGCATAATAAATAGCTACTATATTCGACCGAGCGAAGCGAAGGTCTTTGAGTCTACTTGAGTGAATTTGCACTTGTCCGTCCGTCCGTCCGTCCGTCTGTCAGAGCCTTATAACTTCTGAATTACTGAACGTGATTACTTCAAATTTAGATAAAATATGTAAACCGATGGCCTCCAGCCGAAAATGGCTTAAAAAGTTATAAAAATCTTTATTTCAGGGGGGCTCTCATAGAAGCGAATGCGAAGAAAAAAAAAATTTTTGCGTTTCATAAAGTTACAGTACCTTATTTTAAAGATAATTTGGAACAGAGTACAAAAGTATTTTTTTTTTAATTTTTTTCCTAAAATTGACGAAATGGGGGGCTTTCAAAGTGGAGATTATATTTGACCTCACAACGGAATAACCATTGAAAGCTGGGGCTTGAAAGTTTTATAATTTTAGCGTAATATCATGTACTTGAACAACAAATACTAAAATTAGATAAATGTAATAAGGAAACTAAATTATTTAACTTTTAATGAGCAGCAACAACAGAACTTCACAATGATGTCAATAGATGGCGCTCTCATCTCATATAGCAAATGCAGCTATATGTAACATATTATTCAATTAAAATTATTATTTAGTCATTTAGCAAACATCAATAAAACTTCACGTTGCAGTTTGTTTTTACATGTTTTCTGATCGTGTCGATAGTTGACGCTGTGTACAAGTAATTTAATTTGAATGTTCCAAAAAACTATACCTAAGTTTGATTGAGGCCTTGAGGATTTCACTATAACAGTTCCCTAACCTTTACGGGCTACCTATGTTAAGTTAGTTGACACTTTCTGTCAACTTTGTTATTACGAACCTCTACGGGACAACTAAAGGTGAAAATGACATTGGGATGTTAGGATTGTATTTAGGGGCTACCTACGTAAAGAGACTTCTACAAAGGGGATGATTTAGGTATGGTTGGTGAAAACGGGCATAATAATAATGTCAATTTTGATCGTCATGTATCTATTGAATGAATAAGTAATTATGGGAAACCGTTACCGCGAGGTCTCAGTTCGGGGCGAACCACTAGTGTAAACTTGTTTTGAAAAGAGCAACTGCCGAGTTTCTTGCTGGTTCTTCTCGGCACGAAGGGCATTCCGAACCAGTGGTAGACTCATCGACGATTCAAAAGCACTTGTAAAAAAGTTTTTTTGAATAAAAAACATTTCTATTCTATTCTATCGTAGTGGTTATGATTGTGGTCTATTTTGGGGGGTGTCAGGTTCGATCCCGGGCCCGCACCTCTGATTTTTCGAAGTTATATGTGCGATTAAGCAATTATATATCAGTTATCACATGCTTCAACGGTGAAGGAAAGCACCGCGAAACCTGCACACCTGAGAGTTCTCCGTAATGTTCTCAAAGGTTTGTGAAGTCCGCCAATTCGTATTGGGCCAGCGTGGTGGATTATGTCATATAACCCTTCTCTGAAAGTAGACCTATGTCCAGTAATGAGCCGATGAACCATCAACGGCGGATGATGATAGTTTTAGAACTTATTCGTAATAATTAACATAGATTTTGCCGTACGCCTTATTCGCGTTTAGTTAGATTAGTTTAGAGAGAAACCTCTGTTTTTCCGGGATGTAACAACATAATATGTTACTAAGTCCTCATCGCCTTAGGATCCCAACGTCCACGAACCCAATGCTTCTTTCGTCGGTTTCTTTTTTGAATGTGAATTTGGCATTGTGTTTTATATTTTCACAGTACAATATAAGATCTCGGTAGCCTTGTGGTTTTGTTTAGTCGCTAAACAGTTAAAAGTCGATGGTTTGAATCCCAGCTCGACAGACTGAATTTTCTATTTTCAACTAGCTGCCCGGACAGACTTCGTTTTGTCAAAAGTTAAAAGGATTTTTTTTTTTTATTTTTTATTTTATTAAAACCTTCCGTGGACCTTAAGGAACATACAAAAAAATAAATTAACCGAATTGGTCCATCCATTCTTGAGTTATGCGCTTACCAACATTCATTTTTATTTATATAGATAGATTTTATTTTAAATAATTTCTACATGTGGAATTTTTCCCTAATTTTTTATAACTTAAAAATAAGTTATACCAAGTTGATCCAAGGACGCTTTATAACTTATTTTTAAGTTATAAAAAATTAGGGAAAGGTTCCACATGTAGAAATTGTTTAAAATAAAATTGAAAATGGAAAATTCGGTCTGTCGAGCTGGGATTCGAACCATCGACCTTTGGCTGTTTGGCGACTGTGGAAACCACAAGGCTACGGAGATCTAATATTGTAGTGTGAAAATGTGGAACACAATGCCAAATTAATTAATCGAAAGGAACTTCGTTCCATCCGGGTGTCCCTTGACACCTCTCATGTTTTTTTTTTATTAAATGAAAATATAATAAGGTTTTAGTTTTGTACAATTAACCATACTAATATCATAAATGCGAAAGTGTGTTTTTTAGTTGGTTTGTCCTTTAATCACGCCGCAACAGAGCTACGGATCGTCGTGATTTTATGCATGGGTATAATTGAGGACCCGGAGAGTGACATAGGCTGCTTTTTATCCGAGAGATTATTTATAAAAACGAGTTCCCGAGGGATTTCAAAAACTAAATCCACGCGCGACGAAGTCGCGGGCATCAGCTAGTAATTCATAATTGAGTTGGTTGAAGCACTGTGATATTAACATCAATGCTCTCCTTATGTGCTAACAAAACAAATATCTCCTATAACTCTGAAGGTAACTCGGGTTCAACTACGGATCTCCTCATTTCTGATTTGATCCCGATGGTATCTTATTACAACTATTCTAATACTGTTGCTGTTGTTTTTTATTATTATTTTCCAGTGGCTCCCTGCGACTTGTCTGATATCGTTGGCCCAACATCTTGGGGGTCTGCTTATACTGCGCTTTCCAGTGCGAGGTCGCCACTCCAGCACCTTGGGATCCTAAGGACCTTAAGGATCCTAAGGTGCTGGATCTTAAGAGGGCATTTGGTCGGAGAGACTTTTGAAAATTAGGTATTTGAAGAATCTATTGCTGTCGCTCCGCGACCGCTCGGCCGCGTCGGCGGCGTCCGACCGCCCTATTCATGTGTGTGTAAGTTGACAGGGTGTGCGTGCTGTGAGGCGCGCCCCCGCTTCGCGCGTGTGACGTAATCGAGTCGCATGAGCGGTGAGCCGTTGCTGATTTTATATTATGACCAAAATCACATATTTAGGTATCTTAGTTCTTAGACGGTACTAAATTATGAGGAAAAAATGTTTATTTGTTTTGGTCACAACTTACAAACCGCACTATAAATCGGTGCTTTCTGTAATTTTGTTAAAATACACTATAATATACTTAGTCCATAATATACCTATAGAAATTTCACTCCTTCGACTCCTTTTTAACCGACTTAAAAAAAATCAAAAAGAGGAGGTTCTCAATTCTACGCGTATTTTATTTTTATTTTCATTTTTTTTTGTCGATATTCATCCATATCTCCAGACTCCATCAAATCTTAACTGATTTCAATATTTTTTTTTTACTTGAATGGGCGTATCTGCAGGTCTCATTTAAATTTGGTGAAGATTTGATGAATATCTTCGTAGATGGAGGACGGAACTCCTCAATAAATGAGAGGAAATCGCTCGCGATCAGAGTATGTGTAGACTTATAATCATGCCTAGTACATAATTAACATACCTACATACATAAGCTAAATTTCTATTCATCATCTTATTTTTACAATCTTATATTTATCTTGCAATGCAATGTATGTTTAGTTTAGGTCAAGTCTTGCAAGATGTATTAGAACCATTCCCGGTTTCCGATTGAGCTGAAAAAGTGCATGTACATATAAATCGGATTACAATGCAATATTATTGTAACATGGAGCTGATCTGATGATGGAGGCGGAAGATGGATATGAAAACGATATAACACCATGGAGTTCGGGCTCCTTTGATTCGTCTTGAGAAGTACTCTGGTCCTAGATAATATCCAAGGTCTGATGATGAAGCTGAACGGTGGTTATGAGCACACTGTAATGAAACTACATAACCATATTATTTTAGGCTCGTTTCATTCGTATTGATAAGCAGTCTTAAATGATATCCATGGAATGGCTCTGAAGATGGAGCTGAAACTGCAGCGAGGATATCCAGCACACTAGTGCACACTTGAAAAATAATAGCAGATATGTCGTGTTTGGATTCGTTTTGATCAGTATTTGATTCTACATAAAATGCAATGGTGCCACCATCGAGCTGATCACCTGATGCTGCAAATTTGGTGAAGATCTGATGAATATCTTCTGTGATAGTGAGGACGGCACTCCTCAATGAATAGAAACAAATCGCTCGCGATCAGAGAATGTGTAGATTTATCCTATGAAGCTACACTTCTTCTTCTTCTTTATCAAACTATAGACGTCTACTGCTGGACAAAGGTCTCCTCACTCCTGCATGGACTTCCACAGGCTTCGGTCTTGCGCCGCTTGAATCCAGCGGCTCCCTGCGACTCGTTTGAGTCGCCGCAGGGAGCTGAAGCTACACTAAAAAGCTTAAAATAATAATATATAAAAATTCTTTAAAAAAAAACCGACTTCAAACGCCACTGAAAAGTATAAAATAATTTCAGTTTGTACACGAATATTGAAGTCGGGCGGGCCTCAATAGAACTATGAAACTGCAACGCTAGCCTGACTCCAACATACCTGTACCGAGTACTATTATATTCTGTGCTTGGACCTACAAACTAAAATTTTGGCTAGCGTGGCGCATTCGTTTCATCGTTTCATCGTTTCTATTTAGGTCCGCCCAACTTCAACATACGTGTACAAACTGAAATTATTTTACACTTTTCAGTGGCGTTTGACGTCAGTTTTTTTTTCAAAAGAATTTTTATTATTATTCATGTATGGGAGCCCCCTTTTATTTTTTAATTTACTTTAATTTTTATTATTTCGATAGTCCTAGTATAGTGCGTCAACTAGCACTTTTAGGTATTTTGACTTTTTGATGGATTTTATGATAAAAGATCTTATTTATCAGCCTAGGTCACAAAACTTTCAAAAATGCAAATAGATTAGAAGATAATCTAACGTATACTGGTTCAAGTTGAGCATTTTACGATTTCTGTACGTCGTAAACTGAGGTAACTACAGGATTCCTGTATTATACGTCGAGCGGTGCAACTTGTAATTGTACCTTTCCATGTACAGTTACATCAGTGTACAGCGTTTTCTAAGATGTTTAACTTCTACAAACGGTGACTTGGTCCAACTATTTATTCCGCTCAAGTTTATAATCTACGTCAGAATCGTGTTATTATGAACAAGAATTTCAATATAAGTTTTAATAAGCTTAATAAATATAAATCAATTTATTTAAACACAAAACAGATTATGACAATTAAAACAAAAATAATGCATTGAAGATTTAGAACTAGCCCCTGTTTCAATTAAAAAATGTGTGTACATATTATATATTTTTTGATCTTGTATGCCATGAAGTTGCATAATATAATAATAAGATAATGAAAAGTAATTTTTATTATCTTGCTTAGCTTTCTTGTTTTTCATTTTCAGAAGAAAATGAGGAAAGAGAAAGCTTTTTTAAGAAAATAATATTGCGAGAAAATTAAAAGAGGAGGAAGAGGGAAATAAAGTGGTCATGTTTTGAAAGTTTAATCTAAGTACAAAAATGTTTAAATATTATAGCAAGCTTTGTTTACAAAATTGAGACTAAGAATATGGTACGGGTGTGGTTTTAGATAAAGGTATCAAAGATTATCGTTTCCTGGTCTGACAATAGGTATAATAGAAGAAAATTTAGAAGGCCAGAATCAAAACAAATTAGTATTTTCTTCTTCTTCTTCTTTATCAACCGATAGACGTCCACTGCTGGACAAAGGTCTCTTGCATGGACTTCCACAGGCCTCGGTCTTGCGCCGCCTGAATCCAGCAGCTCCTTGCGACTCGCTTGATGTCGTCGGTCCACCTGGTGGGGGGGTCTGCCAACACTGCGCTTCCCGGTGCGGGGTCGCCACTCCAGCACCTTGGGACCCCAACCCCAACCCCAACCCCAACAACATTAGTATTTTAGCCTGTTACAAATTTTCTGGCTGTCTGTCACACCCAGAACGAAGGAAACTTGCTGTTTCCTTGCATGCCTAGATAGAAAATCAAACTAAAGATAAGCTAATTTGTTCACCCTACCTGTGGTAGGTGTACTGCCATTCAATGGGCTAAAACAGATGGAAGGCTCTATGAAGTCACTGACATTTCAGTGACAATGATTCTGGACTATAATGCACATCTAAAACCTACTTCCATGTCTAAAACACTGCAATAATTGACAGATGCGGGTGACGGAAGCTAAATATCATGGATTAAAATCTGTAAAATTATAATAGAAGAAAACGGGCAATGAAATGATGAAAATTTGTTTTAATTACAATTTTGAAAACCATTCTAATAACCGGATTGACTGCCAAAATAAACCAAAGAACACATTATATTTGCGCGAATATAAGATCTAACTAATAAAAATAGAAATAATGAAACCACTTTTCACGGAATAATATGTTGCGTTCTTTTTCGATAATTTATTATCTGACGTATTGGAAGCCTTACAGCCACCATAACTACGGGTAATATTAAAGATTGTTTGGTTATTCAACATGACATCTGGGAGTTAATTACCTTAGTCCTATGCATGATGATGGAAGCTGTAAATAGAAGTAAGTTAACTTTTCTTTATTTTTACGTTTACGATACTGCTATGCTCATAAAAGTTTGAAAAAGAGTATGTTTGACTCTACTTGAGAAAGATTAAAGCATAGTTGTAGAAAACGGGCCTCACATGTTTTTTAGGGTTCCGTACCCAAAGGGTACCAACGGGACCCTATTACTAAGCCTACGCTGTCCGTCCGTCCGTCCGTCCGTCCGTCCGTCCGTCTGTCAGCGGGCTGTATCTCGTAAACCGTAATAGATAGACAGATGAAATTTTCACATGTAATGTATTTCTATTGCCGCTATAACAACAAATAATAAAAATTAAATTAAATTAAAAAAATTAAATTAAAATATTTACGTGGGTACATGGAAATATTTTTATTTAATTTTTTTTAACGCTCGCACTCGCACTTGGCCGATTATTATTAAAAATTCTGGTTTAATCTAGACCTAGTTTTAATCTAGTAATATTATGTACATGGATATTTTAGAATTAAATAATTAATGGGCATTTTGATTAAGACAAGATAAGATTTCAAAATTCAAAATTATTTATTTCACGTAGGCCAACCTGTGGCTCTTATGACAAGTCATGAACTCATGACTCTACCACCGGTTCGGAAAGCGGATACTGCTGAGAAGAGCCAGCAAGAAACTCAGCAGTTGAACATTGCTAAACATTGTTTTCATAGTTTTTTGTATGAAAGAGATACTCCAGATTTTTATAAAAGTAATTAGTACTATGATGAAAAGTAAATAGAACTATGAAGAAAAGGTTTTGGATTTTTAAAAGGAAATTTTGGAATATTTAAAGGAAATTTTCTTTTGTTTTGAAATAAAAAATATTGCCTTTATAAGTCATATAAAGATTTAAAAAAATGTTGATTTGTATTTGCAATATATAAAACCAATATGAAACAGAAATAATATTATTTTATGCTATAATGGCTAAGCTTAGTTGCTTATTATATGCACATACGCTAATATACTACGCATATTTGTGGTATTAATAATTCGTAATAAGCTGGATCAACTACTTTATTATCAATTAAATCCTAGTTTTTTAATCCGAAAATCCATAAAATTACATCAAATCTATTATTTCAATGTTTGGTTAAGTAAATTACTTTTTGGAACGTAGTTCCTTATCGCGCGGTGCGGAACTCGGAAGGGGGCTAGACGGATCGACACTTTTTTGAAACCGACACTTTTTTGTAGGCTTGTGTTTTTCGGTATTGTGTTCGGTATTTTCGCGGTACAATATTGGGTCTCCGTAGCCTAGTGGCTTCTGCAGTCGCCTAACAGTTAAAAGTCGATGGTTCGAATCCCAGCTCGACAAAATTCCACATGTTGAAATTATTTAAAATAATTTCTACATGTGGAATTTTTCCCAAATTTTTTAAAACTTATAAGTTTAAGGATTCGAACCATCGACTTTTGGCTGTTAGGCGACTGCAGAAGCCACAAGGCTACGGAGACCCATTATTGTACCGCAAAAATACCGAACACAACAATGCCAAATTCATTAATCGAAAGGAACTACGTTCCATCCGGGTGTCCCTTGACACCTCTCAAGATTTTTTTATTTAAAATTATCGCTTTTAGCTACACACATTGTATACTAGTGTAAGTGGTAGTTAGCTCAAAAAAGGTTGTTTCGTTTGACGTCTATTGAATCAAATACAATTTAACAGAAAATTTAAATATTAGATTTATTATTTAAATACCTAATGAACCAAATAATTATCAAGAAACAAACATGAAAAAGTCATAATGCTAGCACAAATAATAAAAAAGTTCTAAACATTGTATCTTTGACACGCTCTCCAGTAAAAGTAGAATGTTGCAGATGACTTACAATACGTAGTGAGCCATCGATTTGTTGTTATAGCCTCCATAGACACACTCTTGTCTGTGAAAATTTCAACTGTCTACCTATTACAGTTTACGAGATACAACGGACCGACATGACAGCGGTGGCTTATTAATAGTCCCATTGGCACCCTTTAGGTACGGAACCCTAAAAAACAGCTTTTAGTAGCTACATCATCAGACCCTGGATATCATCTAGGACCAGAGTACTTGTCAAGATGAATCAAACGAGCACAAACGCAATAGGGTTACGTCGTTTTAGTACAGGGTGTTAAGAGAATTTTAGCTATCTATGCCTATCTAACTTACTGTTTTGTATTTTTTTTTTGTAATAAACATAATTAACTATAAAGACATGACATTAAATTTATTTTGTATGCATTACCTACTAGGTATAAAAAGTATTTGTATTCCCCACTAAAGAGCATTATTATGCAAAAAATGTAACGGGTTATCGATAATAATTTACAACACTATTTTATCTATGTTAATTTCAACTACTAGTGCATCACTTTTCCATGTATATTATAAGCAGACGTCCCGCGACCCCGCCCTCAAATTCGTGCGATAAGGACAACTGCAGATCGGACTGAATAGTCTAAGAAAAAAGCCATAATTCGAGGTTTGGCTCTCTACTATTTTCTCCTCCAATATTGGACCGATTTAAAAGATATTTCATAAACTGAATAAGAAGGATATATACTGTGTCCCTATGTTTTTCTTTTTTCATTAATACTTCTCAAATTTGTACACTAGGCGTCTGTTGACAGCGGTCTAAACAAGAAATTTTGAGCATTTTGTAAGAGCTCTAGTGCTTATAAAGATAATGTATCTTCAAAAAGGAAAACATAGGGACATAGAAGAGGTCGATATTTATTTTATTGTAAAAAATCATTGCTCTAAGGTCATAAACCAGAGAGAAAACAGGCGAGAGCGTTTGTAATATTTTGTATGGAGAAAAAACCACTAGCATTCGCTCTTAAGGATGGTCTTCCAACAATAAAAACATTCCACTTCAGCTTCGCGACTCGATTGTTTATGAAAAAAGGACATCTTTTCCGGTGAAAAAATAAACTGACTCCAAATTGCTATTAAAATTCATTGAAAGACCTTGCCCTTAGGGCCTAAGGTCACACGGCCCACATAATAACTGCACCACCTACGTTATATTCGATTTGTTTGAACTTGCGTACTTTTATTTCCATGAACTCGCTTCCCGCCCACGGCAATTTTCACCGAACACTGTGTTCTTAGAAATCGACCCGTACCTACACCTTATTTGGCTTTAGAGGACGCTTCTAAGTATTTCGAATTGTCATTTCTAAGTCTTTGAGTCATATTCTGTAAAACGAGTACCTAACTATAGATTATAGGCTGGCTATCACCCTAAAAACAAAAGCCATGCCGCTAATGCCCGTTTTAACCAACGTTCCCTAATTTTTACGTGCTACCTAAGCTAAGTTAGGCGTCACTTCAATTTCGTTTTCACGAACCTTTAGGAAACACCTAAAGGGGGAAATGACTTTAGGTAAGGGATTGTATTTAGGGGCTACCTACGTAAAGTCAGTACAAGTCGTACCTACCTAAGTCATGTCTTATAGTGAGCATTCGTTTGAATATTAGTTTCAATTCGATGCCTTAACATGGGTAGCATAAGTATGTCACGCTCTCTTTAAACATTTCTGTGGTGTTGTCGTGTGATGCGGGTTGTTACGATCCCTCAAATATGGTTGAGCGAAGCAATGGCTGGATCATGCATCATGCTCGTGAACGGGGATACTTTCTGTCTGCCCGTCTTAACATGTGTTTAATCATAATTAGGTATGCTTTTGTGGAACTTCTCATTGTGGAAACACTGCATACATAGCATAGTATCTATTGTACTGTGGACTTGTTTTGAAAAGAGCAACCGCCGAGTTTCTTGCTGGTTCTTCTCGGCAGGAAGGGCATTCCGAACCAGTGGTAGACTCATCGACGATTCAAAAGCACTTGTAAAAAAGTTTATTTGAATAAAAAACATTTCTATTATATTCTTTTCTATTCTAAAGAGACTCCTAGTGGACAGTTGGTGGTTGATGGTTGGTGAGAGTGATTTAATATACCTGTACGATGCCAAGAAACGAGACTATTGCCTATAACCGATGGGTTAAGAAGAAGGTTCAGGGTTCCTCAGCGGGCGACGAAGAGAGCTATGCTGGAGTATGCCTGCGGTATCAAATCAGAAGTGAGGAGATCCGTAGGAGAACCAGAGTTACCGACTTAGCTTATCGAGTCACAAAGCTGAAGTGGTATTTTGCGGGGCACATAGTACGAAGACCAAAGGGCGTTGGGGTCTCAAGGTGCTGGAATAGACGAGCCCGCACTTAGAGGTGCAGCGTTGCTAGACCCCCATTAGATGGAAGGACGTTTTCAGCATATCTCGTATTAAGTCTGTCTCAATTCCGAGCCAATAGAACGCTCTATACTCTATACTTAGATTTCAGTCTTAGTTCGTCTTTATCGTCTTCGTATATCTATCTATACGTCTCATAAAAAGACTTGTGCTGAGCCTGACTGACCGAACGATCAACGGACAGCCTAAACCACTGAAGTAAGAAACTTGAAATTATGACAGTAGCTCAGTTTTGGCAGTAGGTAGTAAGGTCCTGGGTACCTGGAGCACTTCGACTATCCGTTGTGCCAGATCTTTTTTTCTCACGCACTACCAAACTGTGGAACCTACTCCCATCGACTGTGTTCCCGCTTAATTACAACTTGGGGTTATTCAAGGGGCGGACCAACAAATTCCTGAAAAGCCGGCAACACATTGGTAGTGCCTCTGGTGCTACAAATGTTCATGGGCGGCGGTAATCGCTTAACATCAGGTGACCAGCCTGCTCGTTTGCTCGCTATTATAAAAAAAAGGTAGTTGTTGGCTCCTTTTAAGACGTAAACTCCACTAAGAAAGGATTTTTTTAATTCCATCCCAAAACCGAATAAATAGAGTATGAATATTTGTATGAAAGCCCGTCATGTTTCAAATTATATCTTTGAAACTCGGTATTATGCATTTCGATTAAAAATAAAGAAGTACGTGTTTCACAGTTTTCGAAATTTCCACCCCAAAACTTAATTGCACGCGGACGAATTCGCGGCTGTGTAGCCTAGTATTGTATATTGTTGGTTTAGTGCCTATGTATCATTTAGTAAAATAGGTTATATATCATTACGTAGGAAAGGTTTTCCTCGCTCCACACATAGATGTCGCCAGCGGTAGACTCCACGCTATATCGCACATGACCTAAACGCCCCCGCGCGTCAATAAACTAATACATAGCGTCATTTACATTGCCCAGCTCATGTATACGACGTTGTTATGTGTTTGTTGTTTTCGGATATTATGCGCATTAGTATAGATCTGCTTGCTGCGTAAATTTTTTAAGACAAGTTAGCCCTTTACTGTGATTAGAATAAGAGCCATTTAGTGCTGATTTTGACGTTTCTGACGTTTATCCTAGAAATAAATTGGGCGTTCTGACAGTTTTTGTATTGAAAATATTGTCAAAATGCCAAATTTACCCTCGGATAAGACTTATTTTACGTTGGTGAAATCGGCCCTAAATTATTTAAATTGAATTGAATATACACTTTTCAATTAATCCATTTTACAAAGATCGTAGCAGTGATAGCGTAGTGGTTAGAACATCATCATTAGCAACCCATCAAGGGCTCACTACTGAGCGCAGGTCTCCTCTCAGAGAAGGGCTATAGGCCATAGTCCACCACGCTGGTCCAATATGAATTGGCGGACTTCACACACCTTCAAGATACATTATGAAGAACTCTCAGGTGTGCAGGTTTCCTCACGATGTTTTCCTTCACCGTTGAAACAAATGATATTTAACTGCTTAAACGCACTTGACTCCGAAAAGCCAGAGGTGCGTACCCGGGATCGAACCTGCGACCCCCCGAATAAGAGACCACAGTCCTAACCACTAGGCTATCACTGCTGCTGGTTTATGGTTAGAACAATGGCCTCTTATTCGAGGGGTCGCATATTTGATCCCGGGCACGCACCTCTGGCTTTACGGAGTTATGTGCGTCTAAGCAATTAAATATCACATGTTTCAACGGTGAAGGAAAACAACGTGAGGAAACCTGCACGCCTAAGAGTTCTTCATAATGTTGTCAAAGGTGTGTGAAGTCTACCGATTCGCATTGAGCCAGCGTGATGGAATATGGTATAATACGACTCTTGAGAGGAGACCTGCGCTCAGTGTTGAGGCATTTATGGGTTTATCACGAGTCATGATTATGATGATGATGAAATTCTATGCACTTCCTGCCCTCCCGCCATTAGAAAAGCAGGAACCACAAGCAAAAATATACGCATAACTAATACGCAAAATGCTACGCACTTCGCGCGTTTCACTCCGACATTGTAGGTGTAAACTGTAAAGTGTATTTCAGTGAGTTTAAGCAGGCACACAGATCTAGCGCATGTTTGAGAATTTCTAAACGGGAAAACCATAATTATATTGATTAGTTAGATTTTAGTGACTCACCTTACAAATTTTCCTGTTACTCCCGTTTCTCATATCCATGGTTTAATTTTATAAATACGAAGGTTTTTAGTTTTATAACTGCCTCTGTAGCACCATTTTGCACAACCACTGAAGCGATTTTGATGACATTTAGCACAGTCTGTGCAGTTTAGTCAGTCTGTGCACAGAGCATGCATTCTAGAGACGAACTACCTATACATTTTTTTCAAATAAATGTATGTACATTTGTAAATTAAAAATTTAAATCATACCTGATACATGGCATCAATGGCCATGAGTGTATATAACGTGTGATATAATATCCCATATCCCCTTAGCATCAGAAGGCTGAAAAAGTGCTAATATTCCATAAACGGATGGTCAGGTTTTCATAAAATAAAATTTAGAACCATCCCAGTTAAACCTGGTTTTAAATAAAAAGAATCGCATTGAAATCGGTCCATTCGTTTGAGCGCTGCAATGATTGATAGACATAATTACGGACAAATCTTAGAGCCTCAAATCTCAATAGACCAATAGCTAAAGGTGCGAACTGAAAACCGAAAAGGTTCACGAATCGATCCTCACCCATTGCACTTTTATCGTGCCCACTCCTGACGCAAGCTTGATGCTTAGGTATTTGGAGGGGAGAGGGGAAGATTAGTCTAGTTCATCATGTCTAATATTCTTTTTATAAACGCCCTTATAACACCCTTCTTTTCCCGTCGGGGCTAAGTTAAATAGATATTTGATATAGGTATAGTTATTTGAATTCAAGCAAAGTAATTTGCTATCCAGTTTCCTTCCTTCCTCCGTGATGAAATCTCCGGAGAATTAAGCCTATTAAGGCTGCCTACCGCTGTGGATTCACTTGCTTTATTACGTCAGTGAAATGTTCAGATTTCAAATATTTCAGACAGTAGATACGTGCGATTATCTTTTAAAGTATATAACCATAAATTAAAAAAAATATTGGTCTAATTCCGTTAGACTTTGTTATTATAGTAGTTATTTTCTTTGTGGGTTCTCATATTTTTGAGTACCAATTTACAATTATGAATTTACCTGTATATATGCTTAGTTCGTGCATACTCATACATACCTGTACAAGTTATCATAACCCCGCCAAAAATATTTTCATGTAAAATGTTGCCACGACGAGTAAACGAGTGCTCACGCACTGTAAAACAGTTATCAGATCTCATGTAGAGCCAAGCTTCTAACTCTACAAGCCCTAACTTCACAAACTTTACAACTTAGTTAAAATACGTGGCTTGGCCGTTTCGCTACATTCAAATAGACGTAAGGTGAAAAATTTATTCACTGTTCATTACTTTTTAATATATATATAGCTGCTGGGGCTGATTGACTGATTCACTGATTCACTGACTGACTCATTGATCACCTCTCCTGTAAAATTTTGTATGAAAATTTTTTTTTTCACCGATGGTTTCGTATAGAGGACAAAAATTCATTCGGAGGAAAAATATGGATAGAGCTGATGATTGAGGATTTCGGAGACGGGTGAGGAGCACGGCTAGGGTATTGAAGATAGTTGGGGTGTGCTCGAACAAAAGTCACTCGAAACCTCTTCCAATTGCCAGTGGGTTGAAAAAAAATTCCAAAATGGCGGATTCAAGATGGCGGCCATACAAATTTCGTCGGTGTCTATCTCGGAGAGTATAAAAGATCGAAGAGTGGGTTCTTGGCAAAAGAGGATCAAGACCCGAAGGTCTACTTGATGAACAGAAAAAAAATCAAGATGGCGGATTTTTTTTTCTCCATACAAAATATATGGCGAATATTGAATAGACTAGAAGCCGAGAACTATGCAAGACTTTGATACGGTTCCTTTTCAAAATTTGTTTTTATAAAAGAATTCTCATTCTGACAAATGATGAGATATGATGATCGAGGGTTTGGAAGGTGGGTGAGGAGCACGGGCAGGGTATTGAAGATAGGTGGGAGGTGCTCAAACAAAAAATACTCAAAACCTCATCCAATTGGCAATGACCTGAAAAAAAATTCAAAGTGGCGGATTCAAGATGGCGGCCATACAAACTTCAACGGTGTCTATCTCGGAGAGTATAAAAGATGGAAGAGTGGTTTTTTGATAGAAAATGATCAAGACCTAAAAGTCTACTTGCCGAGTAGAAAAACCGCGGTCCGCTTGCGGGCCGCGCACCCACGCGCCCTACTAGTTAATATTATAATATATATAGCTCGATTACCACTCACTGACTGACTGACTGACTGACTGACTCATTGACACGATTGTTCTCCTAGAAAGAGACGGAAAACGATACAATGATGTAGGGGAGATATGTCCGGGTGGGGGATTCGAGTGGGGAAAAATTATGACATTTCGGAAAAACAAGATGGCGGCCGACGTGATTTTAGCAACTCTTTTGTTTTCCAACCGATTTCTTTGAAATTTTGGATTATTGTAGAAATTAGTAAACGATTAACAGAAAAAGTGAAAAAAATTAAAAAAACAAGATGGCGGCCGAGCTGTGACGTCTCAAATTTCCACCCCTCTCCTGTAAAATTTTGTATGAAAAAAATTTTTTTCACCCATGGTGTCGTATAGAGCTCAAAGAATGTGACTCGGAGAAAGGTGGCGAGAGCTGATGAGTGAGGAGTTCGGAGACGGGCGAGGGGCACGGCCAGGGTATAGTAGATAGGTGGAGGGTGCTCGACCAAATGTCATTCGAAACCTCGAGCAGTTGCCAGTGAGTTGAAAAAAAATTCCAAAATGGCGGAAAAAAAATGGCGGCAAATTTTGTCCGTCTCTCTCTCGGAGACTATAAAAGATGGAGGAGCGGTTTCTCGACAAAAGATGATCACAACCCGGAGGTCTACCTGGTGAGTAGGAAAAAAATTCAAGATGGCGGATTTTTTTTCCCCCCCATACAAAATGTATGGGGAATATTGAAGGGACTAGAAGTTGGGAACTATGCAAGACATTGATTTTGATAGGTTCATAGGGATTTTTTTCTTTTTCTTTTTTTCATTTTACATTTGTTTTTTTTCTTTTTTTTCATTTTTTTTTCTTTTTTTTCTTTTGTGAATGAGGAGCACGGCCAGGTTATTGCAGATAGGTGGGGTGTGCTCGAACAAATTTTTTGGCAAAAGATGACCAGAATCCGAAGGTCTACTTGATGAGTAAAAAAATCGCGGTCCGCTTTAGCGGGCCGCGCACCCACGCGCCCTACTTGTAGTAATAACACTTCCCGCGAGCTGCTTTAGCAGCTCGCGCACCGAGCGAAATAAATAAAGCCGAACAATCGCGGTCCGCTTTAGCGGGCCGCGCACCCACGCGCCCTACTTGTAGCAATAACACTTCCCGCGAGCTGCTTTAGCAGCTCGCGCACCGAGCAAACGCTAGTTAATATATATATAGCTGCTCGTGCTGATTCACTGATTCACTGACTGATTGATCACCTCTCCTGTAAAATTTTGTATGAAAAATTTTTTTTTCACTAATGGTTTCGTATAGAAGACAAAAATTCATTCGGAGGAAAATTATGGAGAGAGCTGATGATTGAGGATTTTGGAGACGGGTGAAGAGCACGGCCAGGGTATTGAAGATAGGTGGGGTGTGCTCGAACAAATGTCACTCGAAACCTCATCCAATTCGCAGTGAGCTGAAAATAAATTCAAAATGGCGGAAAAAAGATGGCCGCCATACAAATTTCGTCGGTGTCTATCTCGGGGAGTATAAAAGATGGAAGAGTGGTTTCTTGACAAATGATGATCAGGACCCAAAGGTCTATTTGATGAATAGAAAAAAAATCCAATATGGCGGATTTTTTTTTCTTCATACAAAATATATGGCGAATATTGAAGAGACTAGAAGTTGGGAACTATACAAGACTTTGATACGGTTCCTTTTGAAAATTTGTTTTTATAAAAGAAATCTCATTCTGAGAAATGGTGAGATATGATGATCGAGGGCTTGGAAGGTGGGTGAGGGGCACGGCCAGGGTATTGAAGATAGGTGGGAGGTGCTCAAACAAAAAATACTCGAAACCTCATCCAATTGGCAGTGAGCTGAAAAAAATTTCAAAATGGCGGATTCAAGATGGCGGATACCAATTTCATAGGCATCTATCTCGGAGAGTATAAAAGATGGAAGAGTGGTTATTTGATAGAAAATGATCAGGACCTGAAAGTCCACTTGACGATAGAAAAACCGCGGTCCGCTTGCGGGCCGCGCACCCACGCGCCCTACTAGTACCTATATATAGCTGCTGGGGCTGATTCACTGATTCACTGACTGACTGACTCATTGATCACCTCTCCTGTAAAATTTTGTATGAAAAAATTTTTTTTCACTGATGGTTTCGTATAGAGGAAAAAAATTCATTCAGAGGAAAAATATGGAGAGAGCTGATGATTGAGGATTTCGGAGACGGGTGAAGAGCACGGCCAGGGTATCGAAGATAGGTGGGGGGTGCTCGAACAAATGTCACTCGAAACCTCATCCAATTCGCAGTGAGCTGAAAAAAAATTCAAAATGGCGGAAAAAAGATGGCCGCCATACAATTTTCGTCGGTGTCTATCTCGCGGAGTATAAAAAATGGAAGAGTGGTTTCTTGGCAAAAGATGATCAGGACCCAAAGGTCTATTTGATGAATAGAAAAAAATCCAAGATGGCGGATGATTTTTTTCTCCATACAAAATATAAGGCGAATATTGAAGAGACTAGAAGTTGGGAACTATTGATACGGTTTCATTTCGAAATTTGTTTTTATAGAAGAATCCTTATACTGAACAATGAGATATGATGATCGAGGGTTTGGAAGGTGGGTGAGGAGCACGGCCAGGGTATTGAAGATAGGTGGGAGGTGCTCAAACAAAATATACTCAAAACCTCATTCAATTGCCAGTGAGCTAAAAAAATTCCGAAATGGCGGATTCAAGATGGCGGCCATACAAATTTCGTTGGTGTCTATCTCGGGGAGTATAAAAGATGGAAGAGTGGTTTCTTAGCAAAAGATGATCAGGACCCGAAGGTCTATTTGATGAATGGAAAAAAATCAAGATGGCGGAATTTTATTTCCATACAAACTATGCAAGACGCAGGTTGCTTTTCAAAAGTTTTTATAGAAGAATTCTCATCCTGACTAATGATTCGGAGAAAAAATATGGAAAGTAATGCTGATTGAGGGTTTGGAAGATGGGTGAGGAGCATGGCCAGGGTATTCAAGATAGGTGGGGGCTGCTCAAACAAAAATACTCGAAACCTCATCCAATTGGCAGTGAAATGAAAAAAATTCAAAATGGCGGATTCAAGATGGCGGCTATACAAATTTCAAAGGTGTCTTTCTCAGAGAATATAAAAGATGGAAGAGTGGTTTTTGATAGAAATGATCAGGACCTGAAAGTCTACTTGACGAGTAGCAAATACGCGGTCCGCTTGCGGGCCGCGCACCCACGCGCCCTACTAGTCTGTTATAAAATAGTTCTTATAGTAGGTGTAGGTCGCTCGTAACAATATGACCGAGATATTTAAATTTCTCCACGACCTTCAGAGGTACACCGTCGAGACATACCGGTGGCACATGGCGTGGCCTCCGTTTCGGTGCCTTAAATACTAATATTTCACTCTTATTTGCGCTATATTTTAGGCCGTGCTCCTCCGCATATGTCTCGCAGATGGAAAGCAGTTTCCTAAGCCCTGCTATAGAAGGATCACCATCATGTCGTCAGCATAGCTTATGTTGTTGACACATATGTCATCGGTGTGGCTGCTCAGTCGTTCAATCAGTTGGTCAACATACAGGTTGTACAAGAGTGGAGAGCTTAAACCACCCTGTCTCACACCGCATTCCAGCCTGTATTCATCCGACAGAGCACCAACATACCTCACCTGGTTACACTGGTTATACCTACTCATAAGTTTCTCTAGTAGAGTTTCATTTCCTGAACCATTTCTGTTTTCCCATAATTTTACCCTAACGTACATCGTATGAAACCGCAAGGAAACTTTAGAAATCCTGAAATTTTGTGAAAACTTGAAACGTATAGTCAAGTCATTTACCACTACGCGTAATGTCCCCTAAAGTTGATGCTGTCAACAGACTCCTACAGTTTAACGGAGTAGTAAAATTAATGTTCATGTAATCGTTGTTACCTAAGTTTAATTACATCCTCATATATACCTACCTCCTTTATAGTCTCAATAGGTTTAAGTCGCGGGCAACTGGTCGGTCGACGGTTTGATCGCCGCCCGTTTTCATCGTTGCACTATTATCGTAACACAAGCGTTCCGCTTATTTGGAGAGGTAAGAGGATATTGGTCAAGTTCAGCTGGGCTAAAGTTCTTTAAAACATTACTAACTTAACTATCAAAACTTAACTAACTTACTTAGGGCCTGTATTACCACTTTCTGATAAGTGTCGGATAGCGTAACCGTAAATTTTGTCACTTTCTTACTTTATGTCAAGTGACAAAGACAAAATATGCGAATAAGCTTCCGACACTTATCAGAAGGTGGTGAAAATGGCCCTAAGGGTTGATTTTCTCGCGAATTTATGTGCATATGTGCCGCCCGCATCCTTAGCTACGTATGCTCAAATGCTTTTCCTGAAGTTTTCCTGATGTGTATGCATACAAATTGTATGTATGTATGTATGTAAATAAAACAAAGAAGGAAATATTATTTTGATTAATTCCTTTACCGGGAGCTCGCTCGCATCTATTTATACGTAGTGCTGACCTTTGATCGCCGCCGATAATTGTATTTGATGTGACTGTCGTTATCAAATGCGCCACGTTTCATTCCAATGCTAAATTCTTTAACAGCTACTTGTAAGATAATAGATAAGTAGCAAGTAAAGGTTAGAATTATTTTGCTATAATCCGTCAACAGAAAAATCTGTATGGTCAAACATGCAATTACAAGCTAAGCACCGCTCACCTACCCAGCCAAGCAAGAAAGCCAAGTTCCCAAGCAAGCAATGTTACACTACTCTCGACGCACGTTTCGCCCCGACACCGGAGCATCCTCAGGAGATGTTGACTTTACAATGCTGTTTTGACTAACAATTCTAAATTGGAAAGCTCTAAATTGTCTATCCCTTTTCATATAACATTGTGGAAAGATAGTACTTGCCATATTTCATCACCAACGTCGCGTGACGTTATACCGAGGAATAAATTGTGCGTCCTGACAGTTTATGTACTAAAAAAACTGTCAAAATATCAAATATACGCTCGATAAGACTGGTTACGTTGGTGAAATCGACCTTAAACGTACATTTTTAACCGACTTCAATAAAGGAGGAGATTCTCAATTCGTCGGAATCTTTTTTTATGTATGTTTACCGATTACTCGAAGACGCCTTAACTGATTTGGAAAATTATTTTTTGTTTGAACCAAGTGGTCCTATATTTAAATTTTATCGAAATCGTTCTAGCGGTTTTTAAAAAAATCGTCAATAAATTGTATACTTTGTAGTAACGCGGGCGTTTGAAGTCGCGTTTTTAAAAATATTTTTTTATAAGTAATTAAATTATAGTCAATCAAATCAAATCTTAAACCGGACTACTCCCTATATTTTATGGTCAAAGTTTTTGCCTGACTACGGAAAAGACAAAAGGAAGGGAAAATAATGTATGCGTGAATGTACCTATGTTTGTATTTACATATTTTCCACAGTAGCTCTTAATATTGAGCTGATTTTGATGACTGAGGTGTCAATCGATTCGTTATTGTGGCCCGGTTGGCATATAGGCTACATTTGCCACGAACAAAATGAATGTGACTGATGTTACCTTAGAGTAACTCGACTAGCTTTCGTCTTGTGATTATAAAATGAGGAGTCTTTGAGTATTAAACCAACACTTTAATACTCAAAGTGAGGAGTGGATAGTGATCAAGACTATTTTCAATCAGGAAAGCTTTAGAGTTCCTGCGTTTATTAACTGTTTCTAAGTAATCAGAAAAGAATGACAGACAGGGCAAGCTTGTAAATCCTTACTAATATAAAAAATGCGAAAGGGTGTTAATTTGTCCCTCAATCACGCCACAACAGAGGTACTGATCGACGTGATATTTTGTATGGGTATAGTTGAGAACCTGAAATGTGAGATAGGCTACTTTTTATCCCGAAAAATTCTGAAGTTCCGGCGAGATTTTCTTGGAAACTAAATCAACGCGGAGGAAGTCGCAGGCATCAGCTAGTAAAATCATTCATCACCATCATCATCATCGGCAACCCATAAACGGCTCACTACTGAGCGCAGGTCTCCCAGAGAAGGGTTATAGGCCATAGTCCACCACGCTAGCCCATTGCGAATTGGCGAACTTCAAACACCTTAGAGAACATTATGTGGAACTCTAAGGTGTGCAGGTTTCCTCACAATGTTTTCCTGCACCGTTGAAGCTTGTTATTGGAACGTAGTTCCATATCGCGCGGTGCGGAAGGGGGCTAGACGGAAAAAAATTAAGACAAAATTGAACCGACACTTTTTTGAATGTGAATGTGTTCATTATTTTCACAGTACAATATAAGATCTCGGTAGCCTTGTGGTTTCGACAGTCGCTAAACAGTTAAAATTCGATGGTTCGAATCCCAGCTCGACTGACTGAATTTTCTATTTTCAATTTTATTTTAAATAATTTCTACATGTGGAATTTCTCCCTAACTTTTTTATAACTTAACACAATGCCAAATTAATTAATCGAAAGGAACTTCGTTCCATCCGGGTGTCCCTTGACACCTCTCAAGTTTTATTTAATTGCTTAGCCGTAAAATCATAAATCAATGGAAAATAAATTAATTAATCATTCACAAAACTCAATAACACATTCTAAATGGAAGCAGCTGCCCATAAAACATCGTTGAATATCGTTAAGAGTCGACGCGAAGGCTGTCTTGGTATTCTGCCAGGAGTTTATTTTTGTAGCGAAAGTGCGCATGCGCAGCGCAGAGCCCGTTAGCCGGCGGGGAGTGCCGACGGCGCCCGAGCGCGAGCGGGCTAGAGCACGTACCACATGGCTGTTGGAGTGCAAATCATGCCGTGTTTGATGCGTTTTAGCATAGCCGTCTCTATCTCCTGTAGGGAGCCATGAAGTGAATGTGGCAACGTCGCAATTTACTGCCACTGGTAGGCCCATGGGTAAAATGAAAAATCAGTACGAATGTATAGATCAGTATAGACTTCGGTCTTCGGTGTTGATAATTATTTACTTATACTAATTAGCTGCTTTATTTTTAAGGCGTCCACATGAATGAGAACTAACATATTAAATAATTACATAATTTTGTGTTTTTAGAAACATCGAAAAGTGAATTGAAAAGGTAATGATGTAACAAAGTTACAATGTAAACGACATTATGGTACATATCTTTGAAACTACTGACCCGATCTTGATGAAATTTGCACCGTTCCCTAAGTTAAAAGATTCTTAAAACAATTAAGGAAGATATTTAGATAGGTAATGATAAAGTAGGTAGGTATATCAAAAAATAAAATAAAACTTCTTCACAAAGCGAATATTCTCTTTATTTAATGGTTTCTTATTATTTAGCTTGTTTTTATTTCATTGCCTTTTTAAGAAGAATCTACCACTGGTTCGGAATGCTGCTCTAACCCTAGCGAGAAGAACCAGCAAGAAACTCGGCAGCGTCTATGCATTATTACTTAAAAGAAAAAACAATATTTAAGAGTATTATCAACTTCAACATAATTTAGACTACATCATACAATCACTATGAAATAGCCGATAATAGCAAAAATTTAGTTAAAACAATGTCATAGAGTCTTTATAGAGTAAAACATATGTTTATAAAAAAGTAGACAACTTTAAAAGCAAGTATAAAAATAGTCAACCTATTTAGTCAACAAATGACTTAATAAAATCTCTATCTAATTCCTCTTTTAGGTAATACACAATATAATTTTTTTTATAAAAATAGTCAAAGAAATTACATTTACAAGCAAGTACAAAAGTAGTCAACCTATAGTCAACGCAATAACTTGTAGGTAAAACACATACATTATACTTCATACTAATATTATAAATGCGAAAGTGTGTTTGTTGGTTTGTTCGTATGTTTGTTTGTCCTTCAATCACGCCACAACAGAGCTACGGATCGACGTGATTTTTTGCATGGGCATAGTTGAGGACCTGGAGAGTGACACAGGCTACTTTTTATTCCGGAAAATCAAAGAGTTCCCGAGGGACTTTAAAACTAAATTAATCATAACCTAGTTTCTTATAAAAATAATCAAAGCAAGCACATTTACAAGCAAGTACAAAAGTTATAGTCCATATCTTACTAAACTACTGAACTGATTTTGATGAAACTTGCACTGATCGCTAAGTTAAAAGATTCTTAACCCAATTAAAAGAGAATTACTTGTTGCAATTTGATTTCAAATTTCTGAGAAATACGTAGACATACATAAAACACTTATGAAATTTGACATCTGTTTTGAAACCTACAGAGATAAACTTATATGAATATTGTACATTTCAAACAATATTATATACATACAGGTCGAATTGATAACCTCCTTTTTTTAAATTGGTTAAATAAAAATAATAATAGGTATGTGCAGTAACTATTCTATCTTAATACTAAACCAAAGTGTTTAATTTACGTCGTTTATAATTAATTGTCTTGTCAACATCATTCTTATGCTTAGTATAAATATTATTTAGCATAATGTTTGCCAAGATATTTGCAGCAATGCTATAATATTCTTTATTCTGTTTTCCACATACACTACACACTGCTGTAAAGTCTACATAAAAAGTATCAGCTTGAAGGCTGTACAGTGTTAAATTATGAAGTAAACTTTTGTGTTGCACAAATTCCAGGAAGGATACTTCTAAATCAACATCATTAATAATATATTCCAAAATTGCTGTCATGTGATAATAAATAAACATGATTTGGTCAGTCGGTGCACATAAACCCCCTCTTTGCAACAAATTAAAATATTCATCATTTACCGCCGTATTTTCATCAATATAAACATTTCTACAATGTTCACAGGAAAACCGATTTAGTAAAATATGTGAAACATAACCACATACATAAATTTGAGACGAAATATCGATTTCACATGCTTCCAAATAATTACTGCAGTTTATTATAAACATAAATTTCTCAATATTAACTTCATCTTGAAAACATTCAGCTGATGTACAAGATTTGAGAAAGACCAGATCTCGCTGCTTTAGTAAGTGTTGAAGTCTTATTTTTTTTTCAGACTCAACAATTTGTCTGTAAGCTACATTATAATTACATCCAGAAAGTGACCTGTACCTACTAAATCTTTTTTCTATATTGTCAGTTTGAAACTTCCCAAGAAGTATGTACACCACAAAATTAAAATTTTCAAAACAATACCTTGAAATATCAATTATGACAGATGTGGTATGCAACATAGCTTCATAAGTATCTCTTGTCAAACCTACACAAGTTTCTAAAGATTTCCATTTTCTTAGCCAAATACAGACTGACTTCAAAAACTTCAATTTATCATCATCCCTATGAAATATTGGCGTAGAGTTATGTTTTCTTAATACTTGACCTTTGACTGTGTTTTTCACATTCAATATATCCCACCAGTCCCTAATAATTTGTAGAAAATCTGATGTTTCCACATAACCCTCAGATTTTACAGCAGCGATAGTGGTATCATGAAAAATATTGTTTACTAACATGACATTTTGCCGTTCAAATGTATTAGGATTGAGAGATTTATTGTTTAACTTAAAAGCTTTTTTACACAACTTATTTTTTTCAGTCCTATATAATTCTCGCAAATGATGAAAGGATGCTTTTTTTATAATATTATCTTCATGTAAGTCAGGATATGTAAAAGTACAATTATTTAAATTTATCCAATTATTACGAATGTTTTTAAAGATATGAACTGGATCATACAAGACAAATATTTTTTCATCTGTATATTTAGGATTACTGAAGCTACAATTTGATTCATCTGTTAATAACTTAAAACAATTTTGGTTTACACGATTGTTATCAGAAATTATTGAAAGTACTTTCAGTCCAAATGATTGTATGAAATTTACAATGAGCAATAAATTTTCATACAAGAATTTCCCAGATATATTATGTACTGGTAACAACTTAACAACCTCTTTTTTGTTACCAAATGCAGAGCTAATCATAAAAGTCTGTACGGTTTTGGCAAGATTTTTTGGATTATTTTCTGCGTAACCTAGAATAGTTTTGGACTTATACTCTAGGCCACATTTTATATAAATTTCATCAATCAATAAATTTACAACTTTCTCCCTTTCTACCCACGTAGAGCATATTGATTTTAAATAACAATAGTTATTTTCTGGTGAATTCGGACACAGGCCAGTCATCGAAGTTATTTGCTGCAAATGTCTTGCAGTTGGCAAGATTAGGTATTGCCTCAAAGTATTATAGGCACAGGAGGAAATACTAAATATCACAAATGAAAATATAAGTGTAGCAACACTATATCTACGTTGCTTATTTTTTAACAATTTCATTTGGTCTAGAACAAGCTCTGCAGCAAAATTATCATTTTCAATATTAACTGCTTCGTTCAAATAATTAATAGACCTATCAAGACAATAGTCAAATGACTTTGTTGGTTCACAACTATTGTTATAATAACGAGATAGTATATTTTCAAGCTGTGACCATCTGCTTAGCTTAAGTTCACTAGGTAATATCCAGCTTAAATCTTCATGACGCATTAAATGGCCTTTTACATATACCTGAATGCTTAGATTTTCATCCACCAACACACTATTAACTACTTTCACACTGCTGTCACTGTCACCATTATTACTTTCAATATCAAGATTTAACAAATAGAAATAAATCCTCTTATTAGGTATCACTCGATATAACCATTTAGAGTCTCCTAACTTTTCTTGGAATTTATGCACTAAGTCTTCGAATGATGTAATTATGTCACTCTCTAAAAATTTAGACACCTGCTCCTCATGAAATAGTTCAGCTCGTTGTCTCCTTTTTTCGGGGTTGCTTCTTGGAGGTGGAGTGCTCTTCGACATGTATGATCGGAGATTATTGAATATATGGGGTATTGCACCCTCGACTAAACGTGGGTATTTCAATTGCTGTTTAAACACTTGTCCGTCACTTCCAATGACAATTTCCTCAGTCTGGATTTCATGGGTTGTAAAATGGTTGCTGCATACAACTGAGTGTTTTGTAGGTACCCAGTCTTTTCGAGGAATCGCACGTAACCACGCTTGAGAGAGATGAGCATCTTTCGGGAAAGAAAATGTACTTTTAGCTCCTTCAATGCGGATAACACTGGCGTAATTTGATTTGCATTCTGGCACACAGCATTTCCTTGGCATCTAAAATGGTTAAAATAACTTTTATAAACAAACAAAATGAAATAATATGAGTATTTCTTTTGTAGGTTATGTTTTCAAACCTAGATACTTATTTAAATTATGAGTCTGGCACTTAATTGTAAGTTACTACACATCTTTAATCGAAAATATCTTCATTAGTTACATTAAAACATATTGACAGTAGTCAGTCAGTAATAAACTTAACTTTCTTACCTTAGCAGCTTTGTTTATACTTTGCAGTCGATATAAAGTTAACCACGAAAACGGATTTATCTCGTCATAACTGATGTATTTCTAAAAGGTTTCTATCCACCTTGAGTGAAACCGTACATTAAACACCAAAATTATTGTATCTTTTGTTAATTAATTATGATTTAAATACAAAATAACACGACGCGAAGCAAAACCAAACACCAAACACAAACTTGTCAATGTCGACTGACAGAGCCATAGATAGACCTACGGCCTACCTGCGACGTTGCCAGACTTCTACTTCATGGCTCTCTAAAGGAGATAGAGACGGCTATGGTTTTAGCTGAACACTGCTATGTACAGTTGTAGCTTTCTGCTTGTACAATACATATCTTGCTAATGTTATCCGTAGAACGTGTTTGTGTTTGTCCTTCAATCACGCTGCAACAGAATTAAAAAAAAACCAAAATTATTTATTTCACGTAGGGCCAACCTGTGGCTCTTATGACACGTCATGACTCTACCACCGGTTCGGAAAGCGAATTCTGCTGAGAAGAGCCGGCAAGAAACTCAGCAGTTGCTCTTTTCACAATAATCATTTTACAATATTATTATGAAGCTATTAAATTGTAATAAGTTTTTCTACTAGTTATCTTGTGGGCAGCCGGACGCCAAGCCGATTGAACCCATGCAACTTTGTTAGAGTAGAATATAATATTTCCACAATGAGGGAAAGTTCCAAAAAAAACGTACTACAATTATTCAATTCATGTTAAGACGGGCAGACAGAAAGTAGCCCCATTCCCGCCGGCACCACCCGCTCACGAGCATGACGCATGATCCAGCCGTTGCTTCGCTCGACCATATTTGAGAGAACGTAACAACCCACAGCATAGAGCATAGATCGACGTGATTTATTGCATGGGTACAATTAAGAACCTGGAGAGTGATATATACAACATTTATCCCGAAGAAACAATGAGTTTCCGCGGGATTTTTGAATATCTCCACGCAGCAGGCAAAAGTATAGTGTTAAGTATAATAATTATCTCTAAATAGGTATATAGAAGTGAAAGCGTGACCGACTGACTGATGATCTCTCAACGAAGCTCTAACCACTGCTGAACGGATCGCGCTGAAAGGCATACCTACAGATGACGTAGGCATCCGCTAAGAAAGGATTTTTGAAAATTCAACCCCTAAGAGGGTCTGAAAAATCGAACTACGTGAGCGAAGCCGGCCCGGGCAAAATCTAATTAATTCTGCTCACCGGGGGTTAAGTGTTGATCCTAGTTTGTTTGAAAATCCGTCATTTTTGACGTTGTATTATCTAAAATTGATATTTGAGCTTTAGTTTAAGTGCCGATTTCACCAAAGTCGAGTGACGTTTAATCGGTGAATAAAGTGGGTGTTCTGACAATTTTTGTATTGAAAATACTGCCTGAGTTGGTGAAATCGGAAATAAAAAAGAAAAAAACAAATATTTCAAGAATTTTGAGAATTCCACTCTCAAGAGGGACAAATAGCTTATAATCTTTTTAAATAATAGCTTTTATTCTTTTAAAAAATAACAAGTGTAAATTAAAACGCCCCCGACATGTTAATCTTGGCCGAAATATGTAAGACTAGCTGATGCCCGCGACTTCGTCTGCGTGAACTTAGCCTTTAAAATGCCTTGGGAACTCTGAAAATGTAGCCTGTCACTCTCCAGGTCCTCAACTATAGGTACCCCTGCAAAAAATCACGTCGATCCGTAGCTCTGTTTGGGCGTGATTGAAGGACAAACCAACGCACTTTCGCAGTTATAATATTTCACCATATAAAGTGTAAGTGCATATAGTCAACGTGGTTTTTAGGGTTCCGTACCCAAAGGGTGCCAACGGGACCCTATTACTAAGCCTCCGCTGTCCGTCCGTCCGTCTGTCAGCGGCCTGTATCTCGTAAACCGTAATAGATTGACAGTTGAAATTTTCACATATTTTGTATTTCTATTGCTGCTATAACAACAAATAATAAAAATTAATTTAATTTTTTGTAACGAAACCCTAAAAGAGTGAGGACCGACTCGCACTTGGCCGATTTTTTTTACACAGGTAAAGTTAAGGACCTGCAAAATAACACAGGCTACTTTTTGTCCCGGGAGCATACATTTAAACGCCCGCGCCACTACAAAGTATATAATTTATTGTAGATTTTTTAAAAAACGCTCGACTGATTTCTTTAAAATTTAAATGGGACCACCTGGGAAGCCACCCTTTGAAACAAAAAAAAAATCCAAATCGGTTCAGGCGTCTTCGAGTAATCGGTGCACATACATAAAAAAAGATTCCGTTGAATTGAGATCCTCCTCCTCTTTAGAAGTCGGTTAAAGTAATAATAAAAATTAATTCAAATTTAACGAAGTTATGTAGTATAACAGTCAAAATAGTTCAACCCCTATCTCAGAGAACATACATCCATCCATCCGTATACGACATCTATACAAACATACATCCGTATACATCCATCCTCACAAACTTTCACATTAATAATATTAGTGGGATAATATGAGTAATAATAAGTAGGATAGGATATAGTTAATGTATTTATTGTTAGTAGGAGGAGATACATACATATACACATACATGCATGCATGCAAGCATACATACATACATACATAAGGACATACATACATACATACATACATACATACATACATACATACATACATACATACATACATACATACATACATACATACATACATACATACATACATACATACATACATACATACATACATACATACATACATACATACATACATACATACATACATACATACATACATACATACATACATACATACATACATACATACATACATACATACATACATACATACATACATACATACATACATACATACATACATACATACATACATACATACATACATACATACATACATACATACATACATACATACATACATACATACATACATACATACATACATACATACATACATACATACATACATACATACATACATACATACATACATACATACATACATACATACATACATACATACATACATACATACATACATACATACATACATACATACATACATACATACATACATACATACATACATACATACATACATACATACATACATACATACATACATACATACATACATACATACATACATACATACATACATACATACATACATACATACATACATACATACATACATACATACATACATACATACATACATACATACATACATACATACATACATACATACATACATACATACATACATACATACATACATACATACATACATGCATGCATGCATGCATGCATGCATGCATGCATGTATGCATGTATGTATGTATGTATGTATGCATGCATGCATACATGCATGCATGCATACATACATACATACATACATACATACATACATACATACATACATACATACATACATACATACATACATACATACATACATACATACATACATACATACATACATACATACATACATACATACATACATACATACATACATACATACATACATACATACATACATACATACATACATACATACATACATACATACATACATACATACATACATACATACATACATACATACATACATACATACATACATACATACATACATACATACATACATACATACATACATACATACATACATACATACATACATACATACATACATACATACATACATACATACATACATACATACATACATACATACATACATACATACATACATACATACATACATACATACATACATACATACATACATACATACATACATACATACATACATACATACATACATACATACATACATACATACATACATACATACATACATACATACATACATACATACATACATACATACATACATACATACATACATACATACATACATACATACATACATACATACATACATACATACATACATACATACATACATACATACATACATACATACATACATACATACATACATACATACATACATACATACATACATACATACATACATACATACATACATACATACATACATACATACATACATACATACATACATACATACATACATACATACATACATACATACATACATACATACATACATACATACATACATACATACATACATACATACATACATACATACATACATACATACATACATACATACATACATACATACATACATACATACATACATACATACATACATACATACATACATACATACATACATACATACATACATACATACATACATACATACATACATACATACATACATACATACATACATACATACATACATACATACATACATACATACATACATACATACATACATACATACATACATACATACATACATACATACATACATACATACATACATACATACATACATACATACATACATACATACATACATACATACATACATACATACATACATACATACATACATACATACATACATACATACATACATACATACATACATACATACATACATACATACATACATACATACATACATACATACATACATACATACATACATACATACATACATACATACATACATACATACATACATACATGCATGCATGCATGCATGCATGCATGCATGCATGCATGCATGCATGCATATTGGCGCATGATTGAAGGATAAATATGTGAAAAGAAGCATACTAATATCCCGCAGGAACCGTTTGTTTTCCAGGGATAAAAGTAGCCTTTGTCACTCTTCAGGCCCTTAACTTTACCTGTGCTAAAAAATAATCTAAAACTTCAATCTAAAACTCCGTTGGCGCATAATTGAAGGATAAGTATGTGAAAAGTAACATACGAATATCCCGCGGGAACTGTTTGTTTTCCCGGGATAAAAAGTAGCCTTTTCACTTTTCAGGTCCTCAACTATGCCTATCAAAAAAACCACTTCAATCTGTAACTTCGTTGGCGCATAATTGAAGGATTAATATGTGAAAAGTAGCATATGAATATCCCGCGGGAACTGTTTGTTTTCCTGGGCTTTTCAAGTCCTCAACTATGCCTATCCAATAAACCACGTCAATCTGTAACTCCGTTGGCGCCTTATTTAAGGATAAATATGTGAAAAGTAGAACACTAATATCCCGCGGGAACTGTTTGCTTTCCCAGGATAAAAAGTAGCCTTTGTCACTTTTCAAGTCGTAAACTATGCCTCTCCAAAAAACGACGTCAATCTGTAACTCCGTTGGCGCATATTTGAAAGATAAATGTGTGAAAAGTAGTATACTAATATCCCGCAGGAACCGTTTGTTTTCCCGAGATAAAAAGTAGCCTTTGTCATTTTTCAGGCTCTTAACTTTACCTGTGCAAAAAAATCACGTTAATCTAAGACTCCATTGCGCGTATTTTGAAGGACAAATGCGTAAAAAATAGCGATGCTATCCCGCAGGAACTGTTTGCTTTTCCGGGATGAAAAGTAGCCTATGTGCTATTCCAGACTATAATCTATGTCTGTGCCAAATTTCAGCAAAATCGGTTCATTCGTTGTCGCGTTAAAGAGTAACAAACATCCATCCATCCATCCAAACATCCTCACAAACTTTCGCATTTATAATATTAATAGGATATACCTACGTAGTAGTACCTGACATCCTGTTACCCAGTTTTCTGCTCCATCATCAGATCCTCCTCCTGGATCCTTGATCATCGTCTATCTCACACCTTATCATTGAGAGCATACTAATGAGCCCAAACACAGTATATCTGCTGTAAGTCGCTGAGGAGTTGGGTATCCCGCAGACTACGTGATGTTGCAGCATCAGCTCAAGGTTTCCATGCCTGGAAATAATCTGAAGTAACAGTACACCAAACTTCAAATCAATCAGCATCACCTCAAGTGAAAGTTAAAGCCAGATCTTTAATCAAGTAGTAAATGAGCTGATGATCTTCAAACGCCTGAGCAGATCTTCATAAATTATATTATAGCTATTAGATCCACCTCGATTACATTCGCTTTCAAACCATTCCGTTCGTTAGGGAGCTACGAGGGAACAGACAGACACAGATACGCACCTTACTACGTCAAACTTATCAAACTACCCCTCACTTTTTGTTGCGGGTTAAAAATAAAATAATTTAGATAAATGTAAAATGACGAATCTTCCTAACAGTACAAGCATCAGAGCTGAGCTTGCCAGCAAGTGTTGCTTCGTGGATGCCCCAATAAAGCTTTGAATCTTGGAATATTAATATTGAACACTATATTGATACTTGGAATATTAATATTGAACACAGCTGATACCTGCAACTTGGTCCGCGTGGATTTAGTTTTAAAAATCCGGAAATCCCGCGGAAACTCTGATTTTCCGGAATAAAAAGTACTCTTTATGTCAACTCTCCAAGTCCCATATATACCCAGGCAAATAACCACGTCACCAATTTTTAGTTTCCTTTCGGATTTCGCGAAACTTTAAAAAACTGTGTACCTACCTACCTTTTTTACTTTCAATCGAAAGCCAAAATACCATGAGTTTCATGGATATAACTTGAAAAATAACTTTAAAAATTAAGAACTTTCATACAAACTTTCACTCCCTATTTAACCGTCTTGGGGGTGGAATTTCAAAGTTATTGGGTGCCTATAACACAAAAAAAACTACTGTCATGTCTTTAGGACCAGCGGCTTAGGCTGTGCGTTGATATATCAGTCCGTCAGTCAGTCAGGATTTTGAATTTGATATAATATAATGTACACAGATATAGATATGTGTATTTATATATGTATAATTATAATATATCTTTGTACCCTCACGGGTGATTAAGCCCGGGGACATAGGTCCAACGCGTAGAGGCATAGTATATATTCGACCGAGCGAAGCGAAAGTCTTTGAGTCTACTTGAGTGAATTTGCACTTGTCCGTCCGTCCGTCCGTCCGTCCGTCCGTCCGTCCGTCTGTCAGAGCCTTATAACTTCTGAATTACTGAACGTAATTACTTCAATTTTAGATATAATATGTAAACCGATGGCCTCCAGCCTCAAAGTGGAGATTATATTTGACCTCACAACGGAATAACCATTGAAAGCTGGGGCTTGAAAGTTTTATAATTTTAGCGTAATATCATGTACTTGAACAACAAATACTAAAATTAGATAAATGTAATAAGGAAACTAAATTATTTAACTTTTAATGAGCAGCAACAACAGAACTTCACAATGATGTCAATAGATGGCGCTCTCATCTCATATAGCAAATGCAGCTATATGTAACATATTATTCAATTAAAATTATTATTTAGTCATTTAGCAAACATCAATAAAACTTCACGTTGCAGTTTGTTTTTACATGTTTTCTGATCGTGTCGATAGTTGACGCTGTGTACAAGTAATTTAATTTGAATGTTCCAAAAAACTATAGGTACCTAAGTTTGATTAAGGCCTTGAGGATTTCATTATAACAGTTCCCTAACCTTTACGGGCTACCTATGTTAAGTTAGTTGACACTTTCTGTCAACTTTGTTATTACGAACCTCTACGGGACAATTAAAGGTGAAAATGACATTGGGATGTTAGGATTGTATTTAGGGGCTACCTACGTAAAGAGACTTCTACAAAGGGGATGATTTAGGTATGGTTGGTGAAAACGAGCATAATAATAATGTCAATTTTGATCGTCATGTATCTATTGAATGAATAAGTAATTATGGGAAACCGTTACCGCGAGGTCTCAGTTCGGGGCGAACCACTAGTTTTTATTATAGTTATAATATATTTCTGTATACATAGTTTATAGTAGTTCCGTTGTTTTGTAGAAGCAGTGATAGCCTAGTGGTTAGTACTGCGGTCTCCTATTCGAGGGGTCGCAGGCTCGCCTCCGAGCATGCACCTCTGGCTTTTCTAAGTAACGGTGAAGGAAAACATCGTGAAGAAACCTGCACACCTGAAAGTTCTTCATAATGTTCTCAATGGTGTGCGAAGCCTGCCAATTTGCATTGGGCCAGCGTGGTGGCCTATAACCATTCTCTGAGAGGAGATCTGTGCTCAGTAGTAAGCCGTTGATGGGTTGCTAATGATGACGATTATTTTGTACAAAGAATGTTTCATTTATTCATTCATTCATTTTCAAATATATATAGCAGCTAGCTCAGACTATTCAGGCGGGCGGCGCGGCGCGGCTGGCCACGTGGTGACGCGGCCGCTATGTACAACGGCCAACGCCATGGCAGCTCAGCTAACCCCTCTGCCGACGCGCGTCTTTTTTCTCGTTTTATTATTATTACGACGTCTCGCTCGATCACCGCCGCCACCGATGTATCATCCTAGATATACAGCGTTATTAATTTACTGAAAATACATAGAATTAGTAGCTACTTTATCGACGGCAATAATATTTTTTGTACCATCTTACATTTTCTCCCAAAAATGTTATATTATCACAAGAAATGGGATAGGCACATTGATTTCTGTTTACGGGGCCGGCAGCGTAAATCTTGGTGGGAATGTTTTTGAGCATTACGAATGAGCTTATAACTTTGTCAGTTTTTTTAAGCTATTGCATAGCTTTTATCGAGGGCTTTGAGCGCGGCGACCGAATCAAGAAATTCCGTAACGAAAATAAACCTAACACCGTCGTTTCAGTTCGGCAGACTTCGGCACGGTGTTTGTGTGCGTGCTACTAGAAAATGCTATGCAATAAGCTTTACCGCGGCAGTCCCCGAGTGCCACACGTATTTTTTTTTTTCATCACACTCATATTCTCAGAATAATATCAATTCAAACATATTGTGTCAGATTTTCTATTTAACTTTATTTTTTATTTATTGTTAATTCCAATAATTTTGACCCCATCTATAGGCCGGTCCTTAGGGCTATTAAATACAGGTATGTGCAGAGAGGCAAAGAGTTACTTCTCTGTGTATCTCTGCTTTTATATCAATGACTGCCATACAAAAACTTCGTTATCTCTCCCCTACACGTGATAATCGCTTTTATTTAGGTCCCTATAAAGATTAGAATTGTATAAAATGTTTAGATGTAGCTGGTCGCCCATGGTACATCGGACGCGCTGTCGAGTTTATGATCAAGCTTGAATATGTTATGTGAACTTATGAAGGGCATTTGAGGTTGAGTGTACGGGTCTGCCCGCGAAATTCAAGTTTAATTTGGTTTTTCGCAATTTGTAAACTAATACGACAAAGTAGGCTTATGGTATTCTAATTGCGACGATGGCAGTATCATCTTCACAGGTTTATATAAGAATCTTTACTTGAAAGTGTCCAGATTAAGAAATTAGTCAGAATATCGACTAACGTCCAACTCGATATTCTGACTAATATCTTAAACTGGACACTTTCAAGTAAAGATTTTTATATAAACCTGTGAAGATGATACTGCCATCGTCGCAATGAGAATGCCATAAGCCTTCTTTGTTGTATTAGTTTACAAATTGCCAAAAACCACATTAAATTTGAATTTCAAAGGGCAGACCCGTATAATCCGCCATAAGCATTAACTGAGACTAACGGCAGGTATTAATAAGCTATCCAATTCAAAATTTATTTAGATCACCATTTTTATGTGCCTCCCTCGAATAAAAGTTTGGTATTGTATAGAAGCAGACGTTACTTTGCGGAAGTTGATGATTAGCAAGACCCTTAGCAACCTTTTCTTGCTAAAAGTTTGGTGGTCATATCATACGAGAAGCTTCTTTCGTCCTGTCATCTTATCAGCGATGTTCAGCGTTCGCCCACAATAAGCCCCCTTATTTAGCTGATAAATAAAAATCCGATTCCTTTTATTAAATCTAAAACCAGATTGCCTATATTATAGAACGTTTTATTATCTACTATCAATGTACAAGCAAAATTCTGCGGTGTCAAGGTACAAGGGCATGAGTCTTAAAACAACTTTTCAGCAGGGGCTACTAAAGAAAACGCTTATACATGTTAAAGGGGGATGAGTCTAAAAAATAATAAAAACCGGCCAAGTGCGAGTCGAACTCGCGCACCGAGGCTTCCGTACTCCAGACGTATTTTGTATTGCTTATTTCTTCGATTGAGGCTTACAAAAGCGCTAACGAATGTCAAAAATGTTACATCATTAAATAAATTACAAAATCTACAAAAATACAAAATCTAACACTTACACAAATAAATAAAATAAAATAAAATAAATTAATTTGAAGTCATAAAAATTAGATAGGTACCTATTAGGTAAGTATGTTAAAGAATAAGATAAATAATAAAAATTGTGTCAGAACTTTCAGAAGTATAATAGTATTCAAGTAAAACGATAATATTACATTAATTTGCTTATATATATTTGTATTAATCGTTAACTTTGTTTGTAGAGGTTTTTTGTTAATATCAAAAAACTGTTCGAGTTGGAGGATTGGTTTTATTTTTCCTGTAAAATATATATAAACCTCTATTGACCATAATTATTTCTGATTTTTCGATTGGTAAACTTCGGAGATAAGGGGTAACGGTATTTTTTTCGACATTTTGCACGATTAATCTAAAACTATTATGTATAAAAATAAATAAAAATCTGTTTTATAATGTACATATATATAATGTACATATGTTTCATTCATATGAAAGGGCTTTCTGTACATTCTTTCTTTCTTTGGCTTTCTGTATATCTGTACATTCTAAAACAGATTTTTATACCCCACTCCCTCCCCACAGTTGATACCCCACTCGGTATAGTCTTACTTCGAAATTTCAAACCCCCGATTTTCCCTATTTTTTAATTAAACTAAAAATGATTTTCGGCTTTTTTTCCCAGCGATATTGGGCCGCTATTTTGTACAATTATTCTAAATTTGAGGTCGATAGCTTTAATAGTTACTAAAATAATAGAATAGAATAGAATAGAAAATACTTTATTGCACAACAAGAAATAATGGTTGAAATACAACAAAAGAAAATAAGTACAAGGTGCAAAGGCGGCCTTATTGCAAAAGCAATCTCTTCCAGGCAACCCTTGTCTTGAGAGGAAAACACCAAAGACAATGGGATAGTGCAAGCTAAGATCGAGGAAAGTTGTAAACATTAAAGACTATTATTATTATTATTATAGACTATATTAAAATAAATAATATTATGACATAATATAATACAATACATAAATATAACATTACATGTATATCATACATAACAAAAAATATATGTGAAATAAAGTAAATATATAAATATATATATAATGTAAATATATATATAAATATATACATACATAAATATCCACTATATACACTTATGGTTTCATAGAAAGAAAATGACTTTTCAGACGCTGTTTGAAGATAGGGAGTGATTTGGAGTGTCTTATTTCGAAGGGGAGGGAGTTCCATAGTAAGGTAGCCTTATAGGTAAAGGACTGACCATAGGAGCGGGCATAACAGGTGTTAAAGGTGAGGCGATTATCGTTGTGCGATCTCAAATAGCGGCCAGGTGCATTAACACTGTTGAGGAAAGAAAAGCGTTCTTTAAGATAAGAAGGAGTAGCGGGATTAAAAAGAATTGAATAGAGAAGAGTAAGGATGTGCATGTCACGACGCTGCCTTATCGGAAGCCACTCAAGCTGGGCACGGTAGCAGGATACATGATCAAACTTGCGCAGACCAAAGATGAACCTGATGCAAAGGTTTTGTAACCGCTCCAGCTTGTTAAGTTGTTCTTCCGTTAAGTCAGGGTAACAGCAGTCAGCATAATCGAGTAACGGTAATAGAAGGGAATTAGCTAGAGAAGTTTTAGTTTTAATTGGTAAAAGGTTTTTCCAACGCTTTAGCGAACCAATTGTTGCAAATATTTTGCGACTCACTTCCGACACTTGTGGGATCCAGGAGAGAGTGTTATCGATTAGGAGGCCAAGATTTTTAACAGTACCGCTAAGTACCAAATGAGCCGCATCAACTCGAATGGGGGGCAAAGCGTTGGTATCCACCTTAACCAATTGCTCAGGACTGCCAATCACAGCTACCTGGGATTTACCAGCGTTAATGCTAAGCCCATAGGATTTACTCCATTCACAGATCCTTTGTAGTTCAGTATTTAACCTGTGTATGGCCGAATTGATGTCATGGGTAGGAGCAGCAACGTAAACTTGTAAGTCATCAGCATATAGATGAAATGATGATGAGAGAAGTTGAGTGACAGTATTAATAAAGATTGCGAAGAGGAGAGGAGAAAGGACACCACCTTGTGGAACGCCAGCTGCAAGTGATAGTGGAGAAGAGAATTTATTATTGAGAGTCACACACTGCCGGCGGTCACACAGATAGCTAGCAAACCAAGAAATAGTGTTAGAGGAAATATTAAAGGATTCTAGGACAGCTAACAGTAAATCAGAGTCAACAGTGTTAAATGCATTACTGAAGTCAAGTAAAGCAATGACAGAGACAAGTTGTTGGCCCATATTGTCACGGAGATCATCACAAACTTTGACGAGAGCCGTGGTAGTACTATGCCCTTTCCGAAAGCCAGATTGGAACGGACTAAGGATGTTATTCTTAGTTAAGTAAAGGTTAAGTTGCTGGCAGGCAATACGCTCGAGAACTTTAGAAAGGAAGGGTAGAATGGAAATAGGGCGATAGTTAGTATAAGAAGTTGGATTTTTAATCTTTGGAATAGGGATAACGTGAGCGTTCCGCCAGGCACTGGGAAATTTATTGGAAGCGAAGGAAAAATTGAAGATATGGGTGAGAATAGGCAAGACATTATCAAGAAGAAGTAAAATCATATTGCGATTTAAACCATCACAACCCACAGCGTCCGACTTGATCGCGAGAATATGTTTCTTTATGTCATCTTTGGAAACAGGATCAAATCGAAACTGTGAGCAAGATAAGGTAGGTAGTGATCTAAGATGATTTAGTGTCGAGGCTTTTGCTTGACTGTCAATGGGAGTGATTGAGGTGAAATGTTTGTTGAGTGCATCAAGATCGAGATTGTCTGGAGTAACTCGTTGTTGACGCCCAATCCCAAGAGTCTCCAAAAATTTCCAAGTCCTTTCAGGGCTTTTTTCAATAGATGAAAAAATAAAATTCCTTTGGGCTTCTCTGCAGACCTTGTTACAGTGATTACGCAATGATTTATATTTATTACGATTATTGTCAGTTGGACGTAGCTTATATTTTGATTTAGCAGCATTCCGCTTAGCCATCAAGTTTCTAATGTCCTGCGTCAGCCAAGGGGCTGGTAAATGTTTGAGTTTCATTGGGCGAAGCGGAGCGTGCTTATCAAACAGATCTGTCAGGAATGAGTTGAATAACTCGACTTTTTCATCAACTGTTTCTGCCTGAATTATAGTGCCCCAGTCAATATTGTTGAGGTCAGACATGAAATTAATATTATCGAAATTCTTAAAGCTACGACGCATAACTATGGTTGGCTTGGCCTTAGGGGGACGGATTTTAAATGAAAGGTAAATGAGGTCGTGGTAAGAAAAGGCCTCAGCGAGGTGTTGACCATTGATATCCACAAGATCGACGGAGGAGGTTATCATTAAATCTAATTGAGAAGGAGCACAATTTGGAAAAAAGTGTGTGGCATTAGTGGGAAGCAAAGTAAGGTTAGAGCTCTCAACAATATTGACAAGGCGTCTAGAACGATAATCGTTTTTTATTATACAAGTATTGAAATCGCCCATAAGGATGGTATGGTCAACAGATGTTACATACTGTTCCAACAGATTTTCGAAGGTTTGGAAGTAATCGATATGGAGCGAAGGACTATAAAATACGCCAAGGAGTGATTTAGTACTACCAAACATGAATAATCGACTGTGACAGACGGACGGACGGACGGAGAAAGTCTCACCATAAGGGTTTCATTTTTACCATTTTGGTACGGAACCCTAAAAACTAAGTAAAGAAATTGTATGTAAAAGTATGTAATAAGAAGATGACTACATAGAACTCCTTTTAACTTTTTAGGTTTTTCTATTACTTATGACTAGACTCTATTTGTTATTTGAGATTCACTCATTTCCTTTTTACAGTAATACTTAGGGCCGATTTCACCAACGTAAGACTCTTATCCGAGCGTAAATTTATTATTTTGACAGTATTTTCAATACAATAACCGTCAGAACGCCCAATTTATTCCTAGAATAAACGTCACTCGACGTTGGTGAAATCGGCACTTAGTAATATATTTTATCCAACTGTGTAATTCTCATTTTTCGAAATTTCTAACACATCCACTTTAAGCTTAACACCATAGAAATACGCTACTAATTTAGGCCGTGACTTCGCGTTCTACGTAGAGTTAGAGGGTAGACTGGCTACTTTTAGCGGCAACGATCGCGGGCTTTTTATGGCCTTTTGCGACTGCATCGCGAAAATCGCGACTCAAACGCATTCGCGTTTTCATGGCTTTCGATCGCAGAAACGCGAAATCGCGCGAAATGCGATGCTCGCAAAAGGCTATGAAATCGCTAAAGACCATAAATAGCGCGATCACTTCCGCTAAAAGTAGCCAGTCTGCCCTCTCCCTTAGAAACCCTCTGTTTTCCGGTATAAATGGTTGCGTTATGTCAATATCCAAGTCCTTAGCTCATGGAAAAAATCACGTCAATCCGTTGTACCGTTGTTCCGTTGCTGCGTGATTGAAGAACAAACTAACAAACAAACGCTTTCGCATTAATAATACAAGGATAAATAATCGGCCAAACCAGATAAATCTGTAGAAAAACAAACAACCAAGGAAGCGTGACCCAATATCGTCTACATGTAGAATGTTCAATTCGCAAAATGTTCAATTTCGCAAAAATTTTCAAAACACAACGTTCATAAGGTAAAACGGGTCTGTTAGTGCCTATTTGGTTACATTAATGTTTTCAACACCATACCTAAATCATCCCCTATGTACGTTTACGTTTACTATGTCTACGCAGGTAGCCCCTACATACAATCCCTTATCCAAATAGGTGTTCTATGAAGGTTTTTTTATACATTATATATATACGCTTGACCACTATCACACCTGATGGAAAGTGATGATGTGCCCTAAGGTGGAACGCGTTTGCCTAGAAGATGCCTAATCACTCTTGCTTTTAAGATACCCAAATTATACGTGTTAGGAAACATAGATCTCGGAAGAGCGTTCCAGATCCTAGCCGTGCGAATCAGAAATGAAGACTTGAACCGCTTCGTGTGCGTAGATGGTATATCAACGAAATAGGGATGGGAAACCTTTCCGATTTCTTTAAGTGCGGTGCAGTGGTAAAAAGGTGAAGGGGGGACAAGGTCGAAGACCTCCTGAGCACACTCACCGAAATATTCACGCAAGGTTCGTAAAACTAAATTACAGAAAGCACCTAAGCTATGCAATAATGTAACCCAAAGTAAGGAAATTTTGTCTTGTTTGGCGTGTGCTGAGAAAACTATTGATGATACATAAAAATAATGTAGGTACTTCATGATTAACGTACTCATTATTCTCTCCTAAAAAGTCCGCGAGGGATTATTATATCTATCATATTTTTAAGTCACAATAGTAGCTTTGTTCTAAAATTTAATTAGATCGCCTTTATTATCGTGGTATTAATTCTTCCTTACTAATACGTCATACTAATACTATAAATGCGAAAGTGTGTTTGTTTGTTGGTTTGTCCTTCAATCACGCCGCAACAGAGCTACGGATCGACGTGATTTTTTTGCATGGGTATAGATAAGGACCTGGAGAGTGACATAGACTCCTTTTTATCCCGGAAAATCAAAGAGTTCCCGAGGGTTTTTAAAAACTACATCCACGCGGACGAAGTCGCGGGCATCAGCTAGTAAATAATAAAATTATTCTTAATCAGCTGAATAGAAATATTAAAAACGCAATAAATAATATCGTCATAGTTTCATAGAAGGTCATAATTTATTGGTGACGTTTCTGAAACGTACCTCGAAATTCCTGAATGTCTTCCCATGGCACAGGGACCCTAGTTCGGGGCCAGGCACTGCTGGGCTATACTGTGGTGTTGCTTTGCATAATTTTTGTATTGTATTGTAATACCTACCCTGTTTATCATACTATTTTTAAACTATAAGTAAATAAATAAATAAACAATGGTAAGTTCTGGAAAGCCCTTCCGGCGCCCATGTTTCCCGCCACATATTTCAAGGCAAGAGGCAAGGGATCTTTTAGGCAAGCGCGCTTCAATCTAAACCTCATTAGGTAGTGCTTTCCATTATTTATTGTCAAACTCAAAAAAAAATCTTCTGGTATAAATATTTTATACCCACTCTTATTTCAGACCTGATCTGATAGTGTATCTGATCTGTAGTTTTTAGATTTGCTACAGAATTTGTCATTAAGGTAGAAGACAAGGGTCTGCCCGCGAAATTCAAATTTAATTTGGTTTTTCGCAATTTGTAAACTAATACGACAAAGTAGGCTTATGGCCTTCTAATTGCGCCTGTGGAATTATCATCTGTACAGGTTTACATAAAAATCTTTACTTGTAAGCTTTGAGTAATAAACCAACACAGGAGAAGAATTGACGCGCGTACCCCTCTGTAAGTTGGGTATGAGCAGTGGTCCTACTCGTTATATAAAACTGTTTGACTTGAGTCACGCGCCTGTCAACTACGTATGGTTAGCGGGGAATGAGCTCCGCTATAAATGCCGAATATGAGAGTATTTTCTTCTAAAAAAATATTTAAAACATCCAGTTTACTAAAGGATAACATTTATTTACTTCTGATGTATTATTTTATCCAAATAATGCAATACTTATGCAGAAAACTTAAGAAAACTGTCGATCTGAAAATGTTGCTACTTAATCGTACATGAAATAATTTGGGGAAAATATTGAAAATTAATCTTCCTACTTACTATTCGTTTAGAGATCTTTATCTTGAACTGCATTATAAATTGATCCCATAGAATTAAAATCACGATAGAATAGGAAGGGGTGAACGACTAATTTATAAGCTTTAAGTAAAATATGACTAGATATATAAATACGAACTTTGATCGTCTGTGGGATTATCAAATAATGATAAAAAATTCTTTCTATAAAACCGACTTTAAACGCCACTACAAAGTATAAAACAATTTTAATTTGTACATGTATGTTGAAGTCGGGCGGGCCTAAATATAAATGATGAAACTAATGCGCGACGCTAGCCCAACTTTGCCCGATCGGCGTATGAAGTCGGTTTTTTAAAGATATTTTTTTTACATTATTATTTTAAGCTTTTTTGTGTATATCTCTGATCGCGAGCAATTTGCTCTTAATCATTGAGTTCCTTCCTCCATCACCGAAGATATGAATCATCTTCTCTTCACCTTTTAAATAGGCCCAACCTTATTATGCTTTCTTTCAAAAAAATTGAAATCGGTTCAGATTTGACGTAGTTATGGAGTAACATCTAACATTATATCAACAAAAATTTATATGGGAACCACCTCTGAAGTATGCCCTACTAAACAAAAAAAAAATTATCAAATTCCATTCATTATTAGGCGGAATAATTGGGTAACAAATATACAAAAAATTCAAATTGAGAACCTCCTCCTTTTTTGAAGTCGGTTAAAATGATTGCATTATTATAACGATCGCAATGGTGTCTGATTGGCTGGTACTCTCCCACTATTGTTTAAAATGCATTGATGCAGCTAGAGCTCCATAAACTCAGCGAATTCATAAAATTAGTTTTTTTACTCAATTATTTCAAAATTTATAGGTATATATTTCCATATAGCCAGTGTGATATGATTTTCTAAATATACAAAATGAAAAGGTGACTGACTCACTGATTTATCAACGCATATCTACTATGACGTAGGCATCCGCTAAGAAAGGATTTTTACAAATATAATACAAAAAATAATGAAAACGAGACTAAAAAATTGTTTAATAATAATGATAAGTTCTACGTAAGTCTTTCTTACTCGAAAATTAGGACTTTAATTTTATGAAGTCGGCCACACCGCAATAAAATTAGGGCTGGACAGCAAGATTTCATATGTCGATATTGGTGGGGGGATTGTATAAATTATTTATACCGAGATATTTTTATCGTCTTACTAATGGTTCATTGACGAAAAAAAATATTTAAATTCTATACATATTTGGTTCATTAAAACTTGGCAATTGAATTAAAGTACCCATACTTCTTATTCATCCCGCTAGGTTTACCGGAAAGCTAAATAGCTTGGCGGTGTTTTATTACAGATGGGGTGGCCACTATAGCCATGGCGGCAGCCTAGCATTACAAACAAATATACACTTCGTTCAGATGAAGTAGATGAAAAAAATAAGCCTTCCAAGTAAAGTATGTAGGTACAAGTTTTAACTTACCAATCATAACTTTAAATACATTTTTTTTAGGGTTTAGTTTTTACTTTTTATGTTTCCTCCATACTGGACTGAGAGAATATTATTCAACGCTGGAAAACGATCTTGTAAATCGAAAAAGTGAACTTTAAACCAGAGCCAATAACGTTTTAAAAAATCATAACAGCTCATAATAAGCTATCAGGAGCAGATTTTTTTCAAAAAGCATATTTTTTAAAGTAACACATCAGATGATACTAATTATATAATTCTAAAGTAGAATTACTTTAGTTTTATACATTAGTTTTATATCAATTTCGACTAATAGTTTTTCAATTTCAAGAAGCAATGTTGCTGTAACTTGGTATTTGATACATATGAAACCACGAAATAACTCTAAACTCTGAAATGCTAATTATGCTGTATTTATTTTTAAGTAAACATGATGTAGTTCTAACAGTTTGTACTTAATATACTTTTTAGAAATAGATACATCGTAAATTTCGCTTTAAACATAAATAAAACAAATGATGTTTCATTAAAAATGCTGTATGTTTATTTAAACAAGATTACTTAAAAAATCAATGTGTTCAATATTAATACCCACTACGTATTCAAATAAAAATTAAATGTCTCTCAACTTAATAAACAATATTATTAAAAATCTATGACAAAGTACAGCACTCCCTGGTGGCTTATAACCTTAAATCATAACTAAACAGCTGCTCTAAGGTGATATACTATGGTACCTACAGCATGCTTTCAGCATGAGATTGAGAGTATAGTGACGGAGTAAATACCTTGGTATCTACAAAATCTGTTAATAATCAGATAATCCTAAGTCCTTACAGTAGGTACACCTAAGTGCACTGCACTGCTAAAAAGTATTGATAACTTTTTTGAAGTATCTGTATAATATTGAAAAATAGATGGTGTCTTAGTATTTACAGCATTTTTGAGTACGTTGAAAAATATGAATAACAAAAAATATAATATAAACATGTAGAGAAGGTCAACATAGTATCTTAGAAAAATAATGTCATAGGAAAACGAAAATCCGACAATCCGACGCAGTATCTTTTTCTTCCAAATATATAAAAATGTCATTTTGTTATTTTTCGAAATAAGCTAGATCGCTTTCCAGCGTCAATATAGTCCAAAGTTTCTAGCTGTATCTTTACGCAAGTACTAAAAGCCTACAAAGAGTCAATCTAATAGCAAAGGCATATTATGACTAAAATAACGGCAAGAACCTCGTTTCCTAGCGCTTCTATATACCTACCATGTTAAAGATCTCGAACAAAAAAATTTACTCTCGAATAAAGTAACTCTGTTGTAAATAATTATTAGAAAAACTTATCGAAAGTCGATAATCGATAGTGTCAAATCCCTAAAATGCTTACACAAATGATGCGATTGTTTCATGTAATGATAGTCCCTGTGTGTGAATGTGATAGTGTGCATATACTTTAAGGTAGTGTTTGCTAATTATATTGTGTGCGTGCATAGCGACGTGATGGAAAAATGCAACTGTAGTAAGCAAGTTTTCATGTGTGCTACCTCGCCCCCCACCGTAATTGACAGACTTTTTTGCGAATAAATTAGGGGTCAAGTCCTCTCCATCTTGTAAGTGACCAGTTTAAGAAATTAATCAAAATACTGAGTTGGACGTGAGTTACTCACAAATTAGTCGATATTTTGATTAATTTTTTAAACTGGACACTTTCACGTAAAGATTTTTATATAAACCTCTGGAGATGATAATTCCACAGGCGCAATTAGAAGGCCATAAGCCTACTTTGTCGTATTAGTTTACAAATTGCGAAAAACCAAATTAAATTTGAATTTCGCGGGCAGTACCGTGTCTTCCACCTTAAGCACTTTTCATACAACTTCGTCGTCGTCCTGTCCATCGGTAATGAACCTACTTGCGGTGTAACGATGTTTGCAGCGGGTCCTTCGGGCAGATATCTCGTTATCGCAAGTGGGCTACGGGGTCGAGTCTCGTCTGACGTGACGCCTAGTGACGCCATCGCCTTTGTTACGACTTACGAGTATATGAGAATCGACCTCCATTGTGTTACCAGCTAATTTGCAATTTAGCTTACGACACCCACTCGGTATTTATATGTATCAACAAGTTATAAAATCAAGGATTTAAATAATCGACGACAATCTTCACACCACGTAGTGGCATTAGAACCATAATATATTAATTATTTATTTATCTATATAAATAAAAATCAATTGTTGTACGTTGTCTGACTAAAACTCAAAAAATTTAATTTTTTTTTGGCCTTATTACAGGGGTGGTTTAAAAACAAGAAACAACAGGGGAAACCCAAAAAAAAAAACAGTTGAAAAATCGAAAAAATTAAATTGATAATTTTGTATAGGAATCACTAATTCACCACTTCAGACTACTTTTAATATGGCGAGAGCGAAGCCGCGAGTAAAAGCTAGTTTATTATATAAGAAGATATTTTACATATTCCCGTGCACCTACCTAATGCAAAAATATTGGCCCAAAAACTATTTACTGGGCCGATTTTGATGCAAAAAATATCAACATTGTGAAAATAACTCTTGGAGGCAATAAGCTGCAGGACGGCAAGGAACGACTGCGTCCAAAAAATATCACAAAAAGAAATTTTAAAGCTCTGGAGGAGATATATATACTCGAAAGGGATAGGGAGTTAGGGACCTCTAAAATTAAAATTTTCAAATTGTAATAATTTCAATGGTTAATAAACAATTCTATGGATTTTTAATTTATTTTAGACCTATAGCCGTAAATGATATCTATGAACCAGCTGAAAAGTGATACTTAGGTACATAATTAAAAAAAACGCGCTAAACTTTGCACAGTAATTAATTATTCAGGATAGAATAGTAACAAAAAACGTAGCTTCAACATACCGTCTCCGTTCTGTCGTAGGCCAAAAAACATGATATATTTTATAAGTTAAGCTACATTGATCTAAGTTTGTGAATAGGTGACCAAATAAGTATGTAGATCTGTTCACTTACTGAAGCGTACTGGCGCTCAAGAATGCTTGCACAGAAATAGATTAGAGCCACGGGATTACTTAAACTGCCATATCCTTTCCAAGTTAGCCCGCTTTCATTTTAGACTGCATCATCACTTAGCAACAGGTGAGATACCAGGTAAAGGGAAACTTGACAACAAATCATAAAAAAATATGATTGTTACTGTAGATCCTATGAAAGACGAAAGATTTATTGGATCATCTCCCCAGCCCCCGCAAATCGTCTTACGTCATAAATTAACAACCCCTAATGTCTGTGTTCATCATGATCATCAACATATCGCCGGCCCACTTCTAGGCTTAAAGTCCAGATTTCCTTACTTGAGTATTCGAGTAAACAAACACCTCTTGATATGAATATCACTTATTTACACACAAATCACACATTTTTAAGTATGTATAACTGTCTAGATCTATTCATCAAACACATTCGTTACGATTTACACCAAAAATTGCTTCGAGTTTACCATTATAAGATATTTATTTTCTCAAAAACGAAATAATAGCAGAACTCATTTGCACAGATTAGGAGAAAGTGACATTTCATAACCCTAGATTGTCTATGAATCGTTGAGGTGGGGACAGGCGAATGAGTGACATTATGAATGGATTGAATCCATGGAACTAGGAATTACGACTAGTCTTCCTACTTCAATGATTGAATCATCATTACAGTAGAGGTGAGTAACTTTAGAACATAAAATATAATGGATATTGATAAAAAATAAATCACTAGCAGAAAATGATTGTAATGGTTATCTTAAATAAAATTAGATATTATTATAAAATAAAATATAGATAATCTTAATCTTTATTATTACCAAACTAAAGAACATTTTACTAAAGAAAACAGGTAAATAAAAATACACTACTGTTTTTTTTTTAGAAAATTGTTTGTATCACAATGTTACCCACACATACCCATACTTTAGAATAGAACAAAAATCTGATTAGTAATAATTAATAAATCTTCGTTAATTTTTTCTTGTAAATTCCTCTTTTTAATATAATTATGAAAAAGATATTGTTTAGTTACTTTTACGTCAAATTTGTAGTAATAGTACACGTCTATGACCATCGCAGTTAGGATGAAAATCATTCAGTTGTATAATGCTTTCACATTCGTTCAATCGCGATAACTTCCCAACCCTATAAATTGTCTTTGGTTAACATTCGGCCATTATTGTTTACTCGAGTACTCAAGTAAGGAAATCTGGACTATAGTCATATTTGGACTATTACTTGGTACTAAACTGCCCAAGCAAATCAGACTTCGAAAATCTTAAGAACACAACGGTGAACTCTCAAGCGTGCAGGTTTCCTCCCTTGACCGTTATAGCAAATGATATTAAATTGCATAAAACCACAGAATATATCTATATATATAAAAGAAAGTGGTGTTAGTTACACTATTTATAACTCAAGAACGGATGAACCGATTTGGCTGAAAATTGGTGGAGAGGTAGCTTAGAACCAGGAGACGGACATAGGATACTTTTTATCCCGTTCTACCGCGTTTCCGTCAAGTCACTATAAAACGTGGTATAACAAAAATGCATCTGACATGGAATAACAAAACGCAAATGACAGTGGAATAACAAAACGTAAATGACAGCTAAACGTAATTTTGTCTTTGGTAGTATGTAAGTATGGTAAAAAATTTGACAATTTATAAAAAGTGTTATAATAAAGCATTACTGATATTATAAATGCGAAAGTGTATTTGTTTGTTTGTCCTTCAATCACGTCGCAACAGAACAGCGGATTGATGCGATTTTTTGCATGGGTATAGTAATGGATGTAGTAGTGGTTCCTCAGACCGGGAGAGCTACTTTTTATCTCGCATAATGAAAGACTTCCCGCGGGATTTTTAAAAACTAAATCCATGCGGACGAAGTCGCGGGCATCAGCTAGTAATATGATAAAACGCACATAACTCTGAAGAGAAGGCTGAAGTTAAAATGACTAGGCTACCTTTATGCATATACAATTTCTAAATGTGTTGCCTGTATGATGTAGGTATTGAAATTCTGGAAATTAATGACATATAATTATATTGTGATAATAACTTTACTTTTGTAATAATTTAACTTAAAAACCTAACAATTTGTGCCCCATTGCATGGTAGAGCATAATTATGTATGTACACCAGTGAAAATGGTGAAAAATTAAAAAAAAAATAGTATAATGAAACCCATTGGAAAAGGAAGAGAATGTAACAAAAATGAAAGAAAAATAATTTACGGGTGATCTGAGATCGGGAAGTGGGGGAGGGGGGGAGGGGGGTTTAAGGTTAAAGAAACGCTTTATCTCGATTTCCGGCAAAACTACAAGTCCTATGGAAAAAGTTAAATGGCAAAGTTGTACATAATAAAAAGATCCACAACTTTTTTATTTTCACTTTTTTTCACATAACCTCAAAATGTTATTGATAAATTCAAATAACCAAGTTTTTGGTTTTTATTTTTCTTTTAGAAAAGTTTTTTTTCACGAAATTTGGGGAAAACTTACCTTTTTATGTCCCAAACACACTGTAATTTTTTTGATTTAAAATATTTATTTTTTTCACCTTTTCAGGGTTCCGTACCCGAAGGGTGCCAACGGGACCCTATTACTAAGCCTCCGCTGTCCGTCCGTCCGTCCGTCCGTCTGTCAGCGGGCTGTATCTCGTAAACCGTAATAGATAGACAATTGAAATTTTCACATATTGTGTATTTCTATTGCCGCTATAACAAATAATAAAAATTAAATTAAATTAAAATATAAAATTTTAATAAAAATAAAATTTTATTTTTTTACCCTGGCATGTGGGGTGTCATTGTTTAGAGCTCATTAAGTGGTGTTCAAATATATATTTTTTATTTTTTAGCTACAAAAATGAAGAAATAGGAGGCCGTCAAAGTTGGCAGTTTTAGACCAATTTTGTTAGGCGGTCTATCTCAAAAACTAAACTAGTCAGGAATTTGAAATTTTGGTATATTATGTACTATATAGTGTATTTAAAGTAAACAACAAATACTGAAAACACCGATTTATAATGCGGTTTGTAAGTTGTGACCAAAACAAACGAGCATTTTTCCATATGCTAATTTAGTACTTTCTAAGAACTAAGATAACTAAATATGTATCTAGTTTTAAAAAAATGATTTGGTCATATGTACGGTACCCTAAAAGAGCGAGGCCCGACTAGCACTTGGCCGATTTTTTTGACTTAATCTTGAAAAAAGCACCCTCATTTTCAATCGAAAATTCTCACGTCAAAATATCCGCTTTTTAAAAAAGTCGGTGAGCTTTTTGTTCGTTGAAATCTCTACTTTCTGATGGTGTAAAAAAAATAAACATTACTATGATAAATGTCCTCAGGAAATGCAGAAACGAAATACGGAATAACAGGTAGTGAGGCCCAGACCCTCCTAGCCCCTATGAAATACCTTTTAAATTATATGCGTAGATGCCTATTTTATTGCTATTTTAAGATACCTGAGTGACCTACGGAAAATTTTAGCCCATCAAAAGGTATTTCATAGAGAAGTGGGGAAGGGGCTGGGAGGGTCTGGGCCTTACTACCTGTTATTTCGTATTTCGTTACTGCATTTTCTGAGAACATTTATCATAGTAATGTTTATTTTATGTACACCATCAGAAAGTAGAGATTTCAACGAACAAAAAGCTCACTGACTTTTTAAAAATTATTTGTGAAAGATAAAAATATAAACCAAAAACTTGGTTATTTGAATTTTTCACATACATTTTGAGGTTATGTGAAAAAAGTGTAAATACAAAAGTTGTAGAGCTTTTTATTACCTACAACTTTGCCATTTAACTTTTTTCCATAGGACTTTTAGTTTTGTCGGAAATCGAGATAAACAGTTTTTTTTACCCTTACCCCAAACCTTAATGGAAAAAGCCAATACTTAAATAAAAGCCAATTACATAGAGGTGATAACGGCATAAAGAAACATTGATGACTGGCGGGCGGCAACGGGCGCTCTCTATAAACGCTTGGGCCGACCGTGCCTCTCTATCGCTTGTTCCGCGCTCTCGCTTGCACGCTCAGGCGGAACGTGACACTTTTTCTTGCGTGCAGCCGGTGTTCATCGATTTATATAAGACGTTATCACGTCAAAAGAGGGTTCCCGCAGGATTATTAAAAATCTGACGACACGCGGAAAAAGCCAATACTTAAATAAAAGCCAATTACATAGACGCAAAGCAAGTAATAAAACATGTACCGAGTATTAGGTACTCGGAAAAGGAGCAAATCGATCCGAGCACGGCGCATGCGCGAAGCGATTCGTGCTTTGCAGATGCCTGACGTACATAGACCATGTATTGTGAATGATGCCATGTAAACGTCTTGGTTATTTACTTAGGCCCGCTTGCAGAGACGCCGGGTTAGGTTTAACCAAGGAATAAATTTGTAGTTTTGACAGAAGCTTTATACGAAATCTTTCAAAGCAGCAGCTAACTCTGGGTTAAAAGGATAACCCGGCATGTCTACAAGCGGGCCTTAGGCCCGCTTGCAGAAACGTCGTAACCCAGAGTTAGTAGCTAACTCTGGGTTAAAAAGACAGATTTGACAGATTTCGTATAAAGCTTCTGTCAAAATTACAAATTTATACCTGGGTTAACTAACCCGGCGTCTCTGCAAGCGGGCCTTACTGTACTTAACAGAAGTTTTACTATTAATCATAATGACAGGTGCCTATGTGACATATGACGATGTGCTATCAACCGTGCAGCTGGAAAATAATAAAAATCCATTTTGGAGTTTGCAAATGAACATGAGCCTGTTTATGCCCCAGATTAAAAAAAATTGAAATCCTACTAATATTATAAATGTGAAAGTGTGGATGTTTGGATGTTTGGATGTTTGTTACTCAATCACGCAATAACGGCTGAACGGATTTGGATGAAATTTATCATGCATGTAGCCTTTGACATGGAAAAGAACATAGGCTACCTTTTATCCCGATTCCTTAAGGAGTTCCCGAGGGAAAATTGAAATTTTTTTACGAGCTAAGCCGCGGGCAGACAGTTTTGAAATTTGGTATGCATGTCACCTATGCTATTGAAAAGGCTATACTTTCTATACCGATCTCTCAAATAGTTCCTGTAGTAAGATTAAAAATTGTTAACGAGCGAAGCGAACCAGTAATTCATTTTTATATCATTCTAGCTTTTCGCCCGCAACTTCGTCCGCGTGTAATTCGGTTAACACGCTCTAAACGTGTTTTCCCGTAGGAATAAGATGTTTTTCCGGGATAAACAGTAACCTATGCCACTTTTCTGACTACAAACTATCCCTATAATCCGCTATAATTTCAAAGCTATCTGCGCTATTTCTTCTATTACAGCTATTTTTTCTATTACAGCGCAAGCGATAGCATGGGTGTAAAGGACTATGGGCGGAATCGTCCCCACCTATCAACAAGAATTAAATGTAGCGCAATTGATAGACCTTGGCAAGATGATATTTTTTTACTATGGCGACGATGCCCAAACGCATGGGGTTCTCATTGTATCTTACGTTCAAAAAAATATTTCGTTGACGTATTATTGATGACTAATTCCAAAATACCTACTCATTTATCTATTTATCTACTCCCATGCTATAAATCCTCTTTAATAGATTCTGAAACAGTTAGCTTATTGCCAACATTAAAACACCCAATGTCATAATAACCATTATATCATTCAAAAGTATGATATAATGTTGTACTGAATTTCATTATAACACACCTTTGTTTTTTTTCAATCCCTTCTGCAAAAAGGTTTCTCAACAGACAGCCACATTCTTACTGCTCGATGCGTGATAACTGTATGAATTTCAAAAAAGAACGTCTGACTGAATTTCAAAAATAGTACATTTAAAACACCTTATAGAGGAAAGTGTACCTTTTTAAAAACCCCGTAAAAAAAACCTGGGTTATTCTAATCTCCGCCCGTACGTTCGCCCGCTACAGTGTTATTTCTTGTTATTTCTTTTGTCATCGGTGTTTACTTTTATCTACAACCCCTGCTTGTTTACTGGACTGATTGATAGCTTTTCTATTGACCCTGGCACGATAAAGGACTTTTTGATAACTGGATTGGATACTGTGTAATATGGAAACAGGACGTCCGCGGCGGTGTATAATGTGTCCGCGATCTGTCTTGCGACAAAGGCGGCACATTCTACAAGAGGCGTTAGCTGAAACTGAACCTGAATTAGTTAACTATATTTCACAAAATAATTAATAGATACTGTTTTTGTAATAATACTTTGTAACAGAGTAGAAGTACTATTTTTACTGTTATATGATTTTTATACGATAAAATATAGAAAAAATAACAAAAATAAATCAATTTCAAACAAAAAGTTTTTTTTTTTTTTTTAGAAGAACCCCATCGATTTTGAAGCTGAAACCAACTATTTACGTCTATTTGGATCCAAATGAACATATTAACATAAATCCGGTGACTGTTGGAGGGTGGGGACGGGGTCCATACAAAATTGCCCATGGTCCTTTTATTCCATTTTTTATTACTTTCACATTTATCATTTTTTTTGGATCCAATTCTGAAGTTCACGCAGACGAAGTCGCGGGCAGAAGCTAGAATATTACAAAGGTGAAAGTTTGTATGTTTGTTACTCAATCATGTCGCAACGATTGAACCGATTTGGCTGACATTTGTTACAGATAGATTGTAGTCTGGAATAGCACATAGGCTACTTTTTATCCCGGGAAATAAGAGAGTTCCCGCGGGAGTACAAAACCTTAATCCACGCGAACGAAGTCGCGGGTATCAGCTAGTAGTTTTCATATTTGTAACGAAGTTATTGCTTGAGTAGTTCGTTTGATCACATATTAATTGTCAATGAGCCCCTTCTTTTCCTGTACCCTTCATATTATTATTTAGTATTTACACCTATTCCACTAGTCTAGTTTAACAAGATATTAGTCTAATGCTTCAACATTGGATATTTAAATAATCATCATACCATACCATGTAATGTCAGGGCCTAATTCGGCGTCGAGGCTTGCAGCGCAAGGCAAATCCTTAAAAAATCCGCAAAACCTCTCTTGAAAGTGCATTTAATCGTCAAGTGAATCTGCCACCGCGTTCAAAATGAGCCAAACGAAAAGAACTAGCAAGAAACTAGGTGTTTAAATAATTAAATATAAAAAAATTCTTTTTAAACAATCGCCTTCCAAACACCCGCTTTACTACATAACACACACACTATACAAAGTATTTAATTTATTGTTGATATTTTAAAAACCGCTCGACCAATTTCGATAAAATTTATATGGGACCACTTGGGGAGTATAGCCTTTCAAACAAAAAAGAATTTTCCAAATTGGTTTAACATCTTCGAGTAATCGGTGGACATACATAAAAAAAAGATTCCGACGAATTGATAACCTCCTCCTTTTTTGAAGTCGGTCAAAACAAAACACACGAAAATAATTAATAACCATGATATCACGTTGCGTGCTATTTGCAGCCATTGCAGTCTCATGAATTTCTGCAGTGAATCAAATTCACGCTTCTTTGCCATATTTAGAAAGTAAGTATATAAAGTCTACCAATCCTAATTTGGTATAATTTATATTATTGTTGATTTTTTTAAAACCGCTCGACCGAGTTCGATGAAATTTAAATGGGACCGTCTGGGAAGTATATACCCTTTCCAACAAAAAAAAAAAGAATTTTCCACATCAGTTCAGGCGTCTTCGAGTAATCGGTGAACATACGTATAGAAAAAAAACCGGCCAAGTGCGTGTCGGGCCACGCGCAGTGTAGGGTTCCGTAGTTGAAAGTCTCAACATACATTTTGAGTTCCATGGTTTAAATACTATAATATACTACAAAATATGCAACTTACACTACGTGTAATATCTAACTTAGAAAAACCGATATAACTCCTTCACTAATGAACCCTACTTAGCCGTGATAGTTTTCCTTTAAAATTCATTATATATACTACTGCTGTGAATTTTTTCTTGTATCCTATATACAACCATTTAGCTGGCAGAGGGGGGGGACACTTGACTCTAACAAAATTTAGCACTTTAAAATATCATATTTCACAAACGGATCCCTGAATTGAAAAATGGTGTTCCCACACCCACAACGTTTTTGAAAGACCTATTCAACGACACCCCACACTATGGGATAGATGAGAAAAAAAAATTCATCCCCACTTTACATGTAGGGGAGGTACCCTAAAAAAAAATATTTTTCACAACTTTATTTCACCACTTTGTCGGCGTGATTGATATTACAAATTACAGATTTCTAGTACCAATAGTCTCTGAGCTAAACCGCGGACAGACAGACAGACAGACAGACAGACAGACAGACAGACGGACGGACATGGCGAAACTATAAGGGTTCCTTGTTTACTACGGAACCCTAAAAAAAGATATCGACGAATTGAGAACCTCCTCCTTTTTTGAAGTCTATTAAAAAATCGGCCAAGTGCGAGTCGGGCCTCGCTCTTTAAGGGTTCCGTTAAAAAAAAAAAAATTCCATGTACCCATGGAAATATTTTAATTTAATTTTTTTAATTTAATTTAATTTTTATTATTTGTTGTTATAGCGGCAATAGAAATACAAAATATGTGAAAATTTTAACTGTCTATCTATTACGGTTTACGAGATACAGGCCGCTGACAGACGGACGGACGGACAGCGGAGGCTTAGTAATAGGGTCCCGTTGGCACCCTTTGGGTACGGAACCCTAAAAATGGTAAGTAGAATAGAATAGAAATGTTTTTTATTCAAATAAACTTTTTTACAAGTGCTTTTGAATCGTCGATGAGTCTACCACTGGTTCGGAATGCCCTTCCTGCCGAGAAGAACCAGCAAGAAACTCACCAGTTGCTCTTTTCAAAACAAGTTTACATTATAGTAGATATTATATATGCTAGCATACATATATGCTATATGTATGCAGTGTTTCCACAATGAGGAAGAAGAGAATTTACAGGTTAATCATTACCTACTGTCTCATGAATCGCTGCACTACTAGACTATGGCCTAACTAAACCCTTCTTATTCTGAGAGGAGACCCGTTCCCGGTTGTGGGGCGGTGATGATGATGATGAACCTAAAATATAGAGATCATTTTGTAAAACTGAACACATCAGATCGTGACAAACAAGTGTTATTTGTGGCACAATTAATAGCACGAGCTGGTTTATATTTAGCCGGGCGACGTTTCACATTTGGCATGGCGTTCAGACTTTACTCCTTCGCACATTTAACAGTTAATAAGGTAGGTATTATATGCTTCGCACGCGAATTATGAGTCTGTTGATGGCTACTTTATACTGGTGATGTGCATTGTACTGGCTTGGCACCAAGCAAAGCCATTAATCGAACCGAAGTAGATTCCATAGACCAGATTTTTTTAAGAGTTAGGCTTGCGCTTGACGACAATTAATGATGGAAAGCACTGATGAGGTCTAGGTTGGAGCGCGCTTGCCTAGATAGTGCCTATTCACTTTTGCTTTGAAGGTAAGTACTCAAATAATACGTGGCTGGAGACACAGACGCCGGAAGTGCGTTCCACACCTTGGCGATTCGTTTCAGAAACGTGAAACTAAAGCGTTTCGTGCGAGTGGTTGGATTTCAACCACGTAAGGATTCCATCCTCATGAGTTCTCGAAGTTCTGAAATATTAGGTAAAACAATATAAATATTAAGTAAATGGCAAGTATAAGCAGTGATAGCCTAGTAGTTAGGACTGTGGTCTCCTATTCGGGGGGTCGCAGGTTCGATCCCGGATATGCACCTCTGACTTTTCGGGATCAAGTGTGTTTTTTAAGCAATTAAATATATCACTTGCTTCGACGGTGAAGGAAAACATCGCGAGGTAACCTGCCCATCTGAGAGTTCATCATGATGTTCTCGAAGGTGTGTGAAGTCCGCCAACTCGCATTGGGCCAGCGTGGTGGATTGTGGCCTGTAGCCCTTCTCTGAGACGAGACCTCGCTCAGTAGTGAGCCGTTGATGGGTTGCTAATGATGATGATGATGATGAAATGGCAAGTGGGCAGAACCGTACGGTACCATTATGTTACCACCAACACAATAATGCATCTCTATCAATCTAACCGTCCGTCATTCATCAAATCATCAACCATCGGAATGGATTGACAAAAACTAGAACAAAAATAAGCCTTAAAGATCTGTGCCTTTATAAATATAACCTAAATTTCATAAAATTAAACAATTCCTACATGTGAATATTTAATTTTCAAAACGTTTTGAATTGTTTACGATGATAAATAATTGCTCTGCAAATAGATTTATTAAATAACCATTGAAAATACAGTTTCAAGATATAACGTACGTAGTAGTATCAGTATTGTTATCTTGACGGAATTTTGGTGACAGCAGCCTATTTGACCGAAGAATAACTACTGGAGATATTTAAATGCACAAGTGTCTGCGCAACTATACATTTTTTCTCTATCGTGGTAGACTCATCGACGATTTAAAAGCACTTGTAAAAAAGTTTATTTGAATAAAAACATTTCTATTCTATTCTATTCTATTCTATTCTATCCCCTCACTCTCCGAAGATCCGGCGATCTGCCCCTGTAGCCAAGTTACACTTCGTTGTATCGTTTCTCTGTCTACGATCCTTGTCACATGAAGTTATGGCTAGGGCTAGACTAGATGGCGCTGCAGCTGATCAAAGACATATAAGTGTATTGATAATATTTCGCGGCATTTTGTATTGTTTTTTGTAGCATTTAAAACATTTATAATACAAACATTTAGAAAGTGAAAGCATTTGACGATTCAAAAGCACTTTCTAAATCTTTATTGGAAAAAAAATCTATTCCATTCTATACTAAAATATTCTATTCTATACGAACCCGGGATCTCTCAGTACCAGAATTTTGGGTATTTTACTGTTGTCAAAATATTGATGTTCATTAATTATATTCGAAATGTAACATGTAAGAATAACTTCTGTAAAAACAGAAAATAAATCGGTCAAAAACAAATCTATACTAATATTATAAAGAGGAAAGATTTTTTTGTTTGTTTGTTTGTAACGAATAGGCTCTGTAACTACTGTACCGATTTTAACCATTTTTCCACCAATAGAAAGCTAAGTTATTGGGAAGTAACATAGACTATAATTTATTTTCAAAAAAATTAGAGATCCTTAAGAAAATTGCAATAATGTAACCCAAAGTAGCAAAATTTTGCCTATAAAATGAATTTTTGGCGTGTGCTAAGAAAACTATTGATTATACATCAAAATTATGTACTACACTAGCGGCACGCTATGATGGCCGGTTTGACACATTACAATAGTGATGTGGAATGTCAATTTATTCTCGAACAAAAAACAATTAAGTTTTGTTTTTGTACCTGATTAAATAGGTTTAATAAAACAAAAATGTATATGTTTATTTAATTTATTTGAACGAACTGAATATTTGAATGAAAATGAATATACATACTTTATATGCACACAAGAAACATATGAATACAAAAGATACCAAAAAAGGTGCCACAAAAGGCCATAATTAATCAGATTCGTCCATACTACTATTTTCACTGTCGTCACTGCTATCATCACCTACATTCTTTGAGTAATAAACCAACACAGGAGAAGAATTGACGCGCGTACCCCTCTGTAAGTTGGGTATGAGCAGTGCTCATACTCGTTATATAAAACTGTTTGACTCGAGTCACGCGCCTGTCAACTACGTATGGTTAGCGGGGAATGAGCTCCGCTATAAATGCCGAATATGAGAGTATTTTCTTCTAAAAAAATATTTAAAACATCCAGTTTACTAAAGGATAACATTTATTTACTTCTGATGTATTATTTTATCCAAATAATGCAATACTTATGCAGAAAACTTAAGAAAACTGTCGATCTGAAAATGTTGCTACTTAATCGTACATGAAATAATTTGGGGAAAATATTGAAAATTAATCTTCCTACTTACTATTCGTTTAGAGACCTTTATCTTGAACTGCATTATAAATTGATCCCATAGAATTAAAATCACGATAGAATAGGAAGGGGTGAACGACTAATTTATAAGCTTTAAGTAAAATATGACTAGATATATAAATACGAACTTTGATCGTCTGTGGGATTATCAAATAATGATAAAAAATTCTTTCTATAAAACCGACTTTAAACGCCACTACAAAGTATAAAACAATTTTAATTTGTACATGTATGTTGAAGTCGGGCGGGCCTAAATATAAATGATGAAACTAATGCGCGACGCTAGCCCAACTTTGCCCGATCGGCGTATGAAGTCGGTTTTTTAAAGATATTTTTTTTACATTATTATTTTAAGCTTTTTTGTGTATATCTCTGATCGCGAGCAATTTGCTCTTAATCATTGAGTTCCTTCCTCCATCACCGAAGATATGAATCATCTTCTCTTCATCTTTTAAATAGGCCCAACCTTATTATGCTTTCTTTAAAAAAAAATTGAAATCGGTTCAGATTTGACGTAGTTATGGAGTAACATCTAACATTATATCAACAAAAATTTATATGGGAACCACCTCTGAAGTATGCCCTACTAAACAAAAAAAAATTATCAAATTCCATTCATTATTTGGCGGAATAATTGGGTAACAAATATACAAAAAATTCAAATTGAGAACCTCCTCCTTTTTTGAAGTCGGTTAAAATGATTGCATTATTATAACGATTGCAATGGTGTCTGATTGGCTGGTACTCTCCCACTATTGTTTAAAATGCATTGATGCAGCTAGAGCTCCATAAACTCAGCGAATTCATAAAATTAGTTTTTTTACTCAATTATTTCAAAATTTATAGGTATATATTTCCATATAGCCAGTGTGATATGATTTTCTAAATATATAAAATGAAAAGGTGACTGACTCACTGATTTATCAACGCATATCTACTATGACGTAGGCATCCGCTAAGAAAGGATTTTTACAAATATAATACAAAAAATAATGAAAACGAGACTAAAAAATTGTTTAATAATAATGATAAGTTCTACGTAAGTCTTTCTTACTCGAAAATTAGGACTTTAATTTTATGAAGTCGGCCACACCGCAATAAAATTAGGGTTGGACAGCAAGATTTCATATGTCGATATTGGTGGGGGGATTGTATAAATTATTTATACCGAGATATTTTTATCGTCTTACTAATGGTTCATTGACGAAAAAAAATATTTAAATTCTATACATATTTGGTTCATTAAAACTTGGCAATTGAATTAAAGTACCCATACTTCTTATTCATCCCGCTAGGTTTACCGGAAAGCTAAATAGCTTGGCGGTGTTTTATTACAGATGGGGTGGCCACTATAGCCATGGCGGCAGCCTAGCATTACAAACAAATATACACTTCGTTCAGATGAAGTAGATGAAAAAAATAAGCCTTCCAAGTAAAGTATGTAGGTACAAGTTTTAACTTACCAATCATAACTTTAAATAAATTTTTTTTTAGGGTTCAGTTTTTCCTTTTTATGTTTCCTCCATACTGGACTGAGAGAATATTATTCAACGCTGGAAAACGATATTGTAAATCGAAAAAGTGAACTTTAAACCAGAGCCAATAACGTTTTAAAAAATCATAACAGCTCATAATAAGCTATCAGGAGCAGATTTTTTTCAAAAAGCATATTTTTTAATGTAACACATCAGATGATACTAATTATATAATTCTAAAGTAGAATTACTTTAGTTTTATACATTAGTTTTATATCAATTTCGACTAATAGTTTTTCAATTTCAAGAAGCAATGTTGCTGTAACTTGGTGTTTGATACATATGAAACCACGAAATAACTCTAAACTCTGAAATGCTAATTATGCTGTATTTATTTTTAAGGAAACATGATGTAGTCCTAACAGTTTGTACTTAATATACTTTTTAGAAATAGATACATCGTAAATTTCGCTTCAAACATAAATAAAACAAATGATGTTTCATTAAAAATGCTGTATGTTTATTTAAACAAGATTACTTAAAAAATCAATGTGTTCAATATTAATACCCACTACGTATTCAAATAAAAATTAAATGTCTCTCAACTTAATAAACAATATTATTAAAAATCTATGACAAAGTACAGCACTCCCTGGTGGCTTATAACCATAAATCATAACTAAACAGCTGCTCTAAGGTGATATACTGTGGTACCTACAGCATGCTTTCAGCATGAGATTGAGAGTATAGTGACGGAGTAAATACCTTACGTAAGTAATTACCTTACCTATCTACAAAATCTGTTAATAATCAGATAATCCTTAGTCCTTACAGTAGGTACACCTAAGTGCACTGCACTGCTAAAAAGTATTGATAACTTTTTTGAAGTATCTGTATAATATTGAAAAATAGATGGTGTCTTAGTATTTACAGCATTTTTGAGTACGTTGAAAAATATGAATAACAAAAAATATAATATAAACATGTAGAGAAGGTCAACATAGTATCTTAGAAAAATAATGTCATAGGAAAACGAAAATCCGACAATCCGACGCAGTATCTTTTTCTTCCAAATATATAAAAAAGTAATTTTGTTATTTTTCGAAATAAGCTAGATCGCTTTCGAGCGTCAATATAGTCCAAAGTTTCTAGCTGTATCTTTACGCAAGTACTAAAAGCCTACAAAGAGTCAATCTAATAGCAAAGGCATATTATGACTAAAATAACGGCAAGAACCTCGTTTCCTAGCGCTTCTATATACCTACCATGTTAAAGATCTCGAACAAAAAAATTTACTCTCGAATAAAGTAACTCTGTTGTAAATAATTATTAGAAAAACTTATCGAAAGTCGATAATCGATAGTGTCAAATCCCTAAAATGCTTACACAAATGATGCGATTGTTTCATGTAATGATAGAGCGTCCCTGTGTGTGAATGTGATAGTGTGCATATACTTTAAGGTAGTGTTTGCTAATTATATTGTGTGCGTGCATAGCGACGTGATGGAAAAATGCAACTGTAGTAAGCAAGTTTTCATGTGTGCTACCTCGCCCCCCACCGTAATTGACAGACTTTTTTGCAAATAAATTAGGCGTCAATTCCTCTCCATTGCTGGTTTATTACTCAAAGCCTACATTAATAATTATATGTTCGTTTTCTATAATATTATCTATTTTCACATCTCTTTCATAATCTTCCCTTATTAATTTAACAGTTCTATTCACAACCTTTTCCCAGTCTCCTTTAGTCACATGTTCACAAGCTTCTTCTAATAATTTTAGCATTTTTTTTGTGGTAAATGGGGGTTCTGTATTGTGTCTTGCAGCATATCCCTTAATTTGAGCCCACACCAACTCAATCGCATTATACTCACAATGGTAAGGCGGTAACCGTATAACTCTGTGCCCATGTTCTAATGCTATTTCGTCAATGACGTATCGGATCTTGGTTGGTTTGTTTTCTTTTAAAAGACGTACTAATTCCGCTTTTAACATATTCATGTTTGCATCTACGCCATTTTTACGAAGCCATGCGACGATATCAGCTTTCTTTTGGGATTGGGCAGGTGGCTTGTCAATTTGCATCGAGTGGTATGGGGCGTTGTCCATAATTATAATAGATGGTTCAGGGAGGCTACACAACATTGAGGTAAACCATTCAGTAAACTTTTCTCCATTCATGTCTTCATGATAGTCTCCAGTGGTTTTTGACGCAAAAGCCATGAGAGAACCTTCGACAAACCCGTTGATGGTTCCGGCGTGACAAATTATAAGTCGCGATCCTTTTCCTACAGGAACTTTGGAAGTAGATGCTGCTGTGTCATCGTTCCAAGAACGGCCTACAGTATGGTTAGCATTAAGCCATGTTTCATCCAAGAACACAACATTTTGCCAATTTTTGATTTCTTTCACTTGCCGTAAAAAAGTATACCTTGCCATCGCTATATCAAATCTTTCCATCAATATTTTGCGTTTGTTACATTTTTTGTATCGAAATCCAATGGTCTTCAAAATCTTCGTTAAAGAACTTTCCCCACCGAAGAATAATCCAGCTTCCTTCAGTGAATGCACCAACTTTTTTCTTGTTGGATACTCCTTCTGTAAATAGTAGCCGTAAACATGTCTTCGGATAGCATCGGCATCAAAGCTATCGATGCCTACGACTGGTTTTGCTCGTTTTCTCTTTTTTGGTGTGTGAAGTTTATTTTCTTCTGTGCCAGTCTCGCCATATTTTTTTTTAGTTATCCGTCTAACAGTTCGTTGTCCAATATTAAGCGCATCAGCTACGCGTTCAACCACTGACGTTATAGGTAAAATTGGCCCTCCATTTTGAGCTTCACGATCGAAATAGTTACGAAGGCGTATTACGAACTCACGTGTCTGACTATTTAGAACAGTTCTCTGCGTACGTTCGGTCATATCGACGAAATCCACAACAAAGGGCTTGAACAGAGTCCAAATTAACGAGCAAGGGTCAACAGTAATGCAGTATCAATATTTGAAATCCAAAGCCAGGTCAAAACTATATCACAATCGCATTGCACTGACAGTTTATACTTTTCGAAGCAACGTCAATTCGAAACTGCTTTGTTTTGCATTGAGCATTGACGCGAGTTTGCCGGAGGTAGTAGTTGTGCTAGCCAGCGATCCTATGTGACGATCGTATTAGATTCCATTTTTAAAAATTTTCAATTTAGAAAACCAAATGCCGAGTTGTGGTATATATCATATAAAAATAAAAATTTTACCTTTTGTATGAAACAGCTGATATTTTTTTGCGATTTCAGAGGTTTGTCCACATAGTGAAAATTGTTCATATTCACAAGTACATTCACCCCTTAAATGGTGCAAACTGATTTTTCTACACTTGTATACATTTTAGAAATCAATTTAATAAATAAATTTTGAGTCCTAAACCTAAAACTACATTCGATAAAATTTATGAATCTCTGCACGTCACTATCGTCAATAAAGTAATACAATTATTTCCTTCAAAGTCGTTATCAATTAATACGGAACTTCATGAGCGGACAAACGTCAAACCGGCCATCATAGCGTGCCGCTAGTGTACATGATTTAAGTACGCATTATTCTCTACAAAAAAGTCCCCAAGGGAATATATCTACCTATCATATTTAAGTCACAATAGTAGCTTTTGTGTTCTAAAATTTAATTAGATCGTATTATTATCGTAGTAGTAATTCTTCCTTACTAATACATAAAAACTAAATCCACGCGGACGAAGTCGCGGGCATTAGCTAGTAAGTTATACTGCGACTATATCTATCTCTTTCTAAAACGAAATTTTCTATGAAGAATAGAATAGAATAGAAATATTTTTTATTCAAATAAACTTTTACAAGTGCTTTTGAATAGTCGATGAATCTACCACTGGTTCGGAATGCCTTTCCTGCCGAGAAGAACCAGCAAGAAACTCGGCAGTTGCTCTTTTCAAAACAAATTTACAATACAGTAAATACTATGCTATATATGCAGTGTTTCCACAATGAGGAAAGTTCCAAAAATACCGACTAACTTCTATCTTAAGATGGGCAGACACAAAGTAGCCCCATTCCCGCCGGTGGCACCCGTTCACGAGCATGACGCATGACCCAGCCATTGCTTCGCTCAACCATATTTGAGGGAACGTAACAACCCGCACCACACGACACCACCACAGAAATGTTTAAAGAGTGCGTGACATACTTATGCTACCCATGTTAAGGCATCGAATTAAAAACTAATATTCAATTAATGTGAATGTATGGGGAGCTACTTTCTTGTGATATCACGCGTCAGTAGCGATCTCTTTGTCTAACAGGAAACTTTAAAGCTCTATATTTCAGATATTTAAAAAAGAAAAATGGCATTGTGTTATAATATTAATAAAGTTTATTTTACATAATTATACATATATAAAAAAATCAGTCAAATACCCACAGCTAAGACACAAGACACAAAGATATCATACAGAAATTATGTGCGGACAAAAGCGTAACAATCAGCAGGAATCGATCAAGTTTAGCTTATATTCACTAAAATTTTCATTTATACAGGCAGCGCCACGGCAATATGCTAGTCCATGAACCATACAAACTAGTTATTCAAAACTAGTAACGGTTCATACATTTTAATAGTCATACATGGGTTACCGTCTAATAGATTTCGTAGCGCGTAGCACTCTCGTAGCTGCACCGGTGCTACGAGCCCAATTCCATGCAAAATTTGGAAATTTACATACAACCCAAAAATGTTACAATACATTCGAATTGTGTAAATATGTCCAGTGCATATACAATTTTAATGAGATTTTTGTAAACACTTACAAAATTGCAATCGTAATTTTAGCAGTTGTAATTTTTTCAACTTTTTTCTTTTTAATATTTTGATTAATTTTGAATGGCAATGTTTTGCCTTTGGTTGTGTTTCGAAGAAAGAAAACAAAATTATAATTGTTAGTCTACATTATTAATATTAATAAAGATCATAACCTAAGAGGCTCATACAATTGGCGCTAGCATCGCCAAGTAAACACGAGCTCTTTGATAGTTTTTGTTTTAAAAATAGAAATTCCCGAATAAGAAGTGTAAATAAGTGTTTAAAGGACTAATAGTAATGCAAATCAAGTGGAAAAATGAAAGCAATAAATACTGTGCAGTAATTTACGTAAAAACCGTGTTTTAAATATTGACAATTCTATGTGATGTTTATGTAAATTTAAACAACGTATATAAACATTTCAACTAATTAACAATAATAAAAGTGAAAATAAGTGCTATAGTAGTTATAAAAGTTAACAAATATAAGTGCAGTAAACAAACTTTTATGATATAAACACAAAAAATTCGAGTGACAATAACAATAGACAATTCAAACTGAATAACGGAAAGTTCAATCTTCTAAATTGGAAAAGTGATGCGATTAAAGTGCTTCTTATGTGTGTAATATTGATTAATTACACGCTGGAACAAAATAAAATAAATAAATATGGTTATAAATCTAGAAGATTGATGTATAACATTATTATTAATGATGATCCAAGAATGATTTATATACCACTAACGCCATCTAGTAAAAATCACTGATCGAGAAGCTTACACCCGTACAGTAAACACCTTCATAAAATAAAAACTGTCATCTCACATCTGTATTGAAGCTACCATCAATCAAAACACTAGTACCTACGCTAACCACTAACAACCTAAACGATATTTTCGTCATAATGGTTAATGATATTCTGGTCTAGTGGCGTGGACGACAGTATCCATTTCAATAGTCGCGAGATCGAGACCGACACGAACTATCGCTTTTCAAATTTTATTTCTTATTTGACATTGAAATTAAAGTTAAAAATGTCTACGAGGCCAAAAAGAACAATTGTCTGTGCTGGATGTACTCTGACGATAAAAAATAAAGATTACTTACAATGTGTTAATTGCAGTAACCTATTGGACTTAAGATGTGCCAGCGTTACTCAAAAACGATTTAATACAATGTCAATAGATACAAAGGCAAAATGGAAATGCAATGAATGCAAGAACCTAAAGTCAAATTCACAGGAAACAACATTAAAAAAACATACCCAACCGGAAATGGATAACTTACCCAAGATATTAAAACCCATTTTACACAACCGATCTCTAGGAAATGAAACATATAGCTCTTTGGGAGACCATTCAACTTTAAAAGATATCAGCGCATGTAGTTTACCGGACCTATCCACGGCAGATAATTCGCGCATTAACGACTTAAAACAAGAAATAAAGGCATTGTCTTCTCAATTAGAAAGTGCTCATGATGAAATAGCGAGACTCAACCTAGAAAATTCAAATCTTCAAAAAATGTTAGAAGACAATGTAAAACAAATTAAAATGTTTAAGGCACTACTAACTGATGGCGTGACCTCTGTAACTTCTACGCCTTTGAGGTCAATGGAAAGACAATCTAAACAAACTACACCTGCAAGAACACCAGCAGCGAGAGTTCCTGAATCTAGCCTGAATACTTTTTCTACGCCAATCGCTGATAATGTCGATAGAGCCAATTTCTCCACACCGAAAGAGTCTATAATACTAAGAAAGGAAGTCATATCTAATAAACTAGTATCTATTAAATCACCAAAATTGGTAAAACCTGCTAATAAGAAAAATCAAGATATACAAGGAAATCAACCCACCCAAGAAACACTAATAAATCAAACATCAACTGAAAATAATCTTAAGCCTTCAAAGATAATAATACTTGGCGATCAAATAGCACGAGGATTATCAAGAGAAATCACGAGAAAGCGCCAAAGTCGATGGAATGATGTATACACTGTTTCCTCATTTGTGAAACCACAGGCAACTGCAGCACAAGTACTCAGCAGCTGCGATGGCTTACTTAAGAATCTGAATAATAATGATATTGTTATTTTGGGAATAGGATCTAACGAAAAAAATCCGTATTCTATGCTATCAGAATTAAGTAATGCCCTGTACAAACTCAAACAATGTCAAGTTTTTGTGCTAAATGTTTTAGAAAACCCCTATTTAAATGTGAAATTATTGAATAATAGCATTAAGCTAGTGACACAAAATTTTATGAATTGCAAATTTATAAATACGATAAACAACTATAAATATAATGCAAACACTCCTAAAACTCTACAACAGAATTTCCAACAGCTATCCTCTAAAATAAATATTGAGATTGATTATTTGGAATATTATAAACTCTACATAGTAAAATACAACAAAAAGACACCCCTAATAATCAATAACGTATTAAAAACTATGAATAATGCAAATTATGAGCCAAATAAATATTATACCCGAGTCAAAAAAGGCACTATACCTTATTATTTTGAAAAAAAACCTAAAATATCGAATTCCTTAAACTCTAAGGTGAAGCTTATCCAAAAGACAATACCAAATTTTTTCAATAAAATTAATAAAAATAAAGCTGGTCCAACTACTGAAAATAATAGAGAACAATTTTTTCGTGCATAATACTCTAACTTCTTCTAACATTACCTTATTACATCAAAATATAGCAGGCATTTTGAATAAGCAAGAACTGTTTCACCTTGCAATAGAAGATCTCAAACCTAAAGTAGGTAACATTGATATTATTTGCTTAACAGAGACTTTTATGAAACAAGGCACTGAATCAAACCTTCAGTTAAAGAATTATAAATTAGTGGCCTCCTACTCCAGGCTTTCGGAACGAAGAGGTGGGAGCTGTATTCTTATAAAAAATAATTTTGAATATAAACCCGTAGCTTTGACTGTTAAACCAATTCCATATGTATTTGAATACTGTGCTACCGAAATAACCTCTATCAGTGCTATCATTGTTTGTATATATAGAATACCTAACTCGAATGTTAATGCATTTCTACAAAATCTTAGTAATTTGACAAATATTTTAATTAGAAAAAAGAAAAAACGCATTATCCTTTGTGGCGACTGGAATATTGATTTACTCACTAATAATTCAGTGTCACAGGAACTGCAATCGATACTAAATAATTGTAATTTGAATCAACATATTTTAAGACCCACTAGGAAAAAATCCTGTATAGATATAATTGCTAGTAATATCCCAGATGTAACAGCTGAGCTTCATTATATGGGATTATCTGATCATGAAACCTGTCAATCGATAGCTTTCGAAACTCCTATTAGTATTTCAAATAAAAGTAACCTCCCTTACTGGTTTGAATTTAAACGTGACTTCAGCAAAGATAACATTAGAAAATTTTGTGAGTACATTGAATCATTAACTTTTAACGATATATTTGAAGAGACGGGTACAAATAGTGCATTCGATTCTTTTCATGATATACTTACTTTGTTTTATAAACTATGTTTTCCTTTAATTAAAGTTAAAGTGTTTGAAAATAATAAAATAAACTCCTGGATCACAAGAGGTATAAAGAAGTGCAGCATTAGAAAGAGAGTTTTATACCTATCATATCGTCTAAACTCTAGTAATAAAAAAATAAACAAGGATAAATACATAAATTATAATAGATTATTTAAGAAATGCATTATCCAAGCACAAAGCTTGGCTAATGCCAAATACGTCATACGTTCAAAAAATAAGTGTAGAGCAGCCTGGACTGTAATAAAAAAGTATTCTCTACCCGCAAAAAATGATAAAATCCAGGAAATTAATAGTATTGAAATCAACAGTATTGAATATAATGACGCAAATGATATAGCAGAAAAATTTAATGAGTATTTTATAAATTTATCTAATACTACCAATAATACGAGCAATTCACCCCTCTTAAGCAGTAAAAATGATAATATTAGAGACAGCATTTACGTTTACCCTACTGACGACAGTGAAATATATAAAATTATCATGGAATTAAAAAACACTAACTCTACAGGTTATGACGAAATAAATACAAGAGCTGTTAAACTTTGCGCCAAACATATATCACGTCCTCTGAGTCACATTATAAATCTCTCCATATCACAAGGTGAATTCCCGTCCCGATTAAAATACTCTGTAGTTAAACCCGTACACAAAAAAGGATCGAAAAAAGAACTCAATAACTATAGGCCAATTACACTCATACCTATCCTATCAAAAATATTCGAAAAAGTTATGTACAAAAGAATATATCAATTTGTATCAAAATATAGCTTGTTAAAACCTCAACAATTTGGATTTCTAAAAAATAGTTCTACGTCATTAGCTTGTTTTGCGCTTACTAAGCAAATAACAGAGAGTCTAAATAGAAAAACTCCAGTAGCTTGTATTTTCCTGGACATGTCTAAAGCATTCGATCTTGTTTGTCACAGGATACTTTTAAATAAACTACAGAATTATGGAATAAGAGGGAATGCTCACCAATGGATTCATAGCTACCTAAATAATAGACAACAGAGTGTTCAAATTAATAAAATCTGCGGCAATACAAGGGGATCATTTACATCAAACTTTAGGACAAACAAGTATGGTGTGCCACAAGGAAGTATCTTGGGACCACTGTTATTTCTATTGTATGCGAATGACCTACCTGACTCAGTCGAATGTAACTGTATCCAATTTGCTGATGACACGACTCTCATAATGCAATGTAAAAACAGGGAAACTTTTGAACAGGAAGTCAATGAAAACCTAAATAAAGTTGTTCAATGGATGAGCCAAAACAATTTATGTATAAATGTTGGTAAGACTAAATATATACAGTTTCAAACATACAATAGTTTTCCAATAAATATTAAAGTTACATGCAATAATTTACCTATTGAACAGGTTGACCATACTGTGTTTCTTGGTGTAGCAATGGATAAGTTTTTAAATTGGAAAATTCATATAGATTCTCTATGTAAAAAACTAGATCGATTTGTGTACGCTCTATACAAACTTAAAAGTGTAACATCAAAAGAGACGGCTCTTTGCGCATACCACGGGTATGTTTCCTCTCTTTTACGTTACGGATTAATCCTATGGGGCAACTCTGTTGATGTGATAAAAGTGTTTCGTATTCAAAAAAAATGTATTCGAGCCGTTTGCGGAGCCGCACCTTTGGAATCTTGTAGGCCACTCTTTAAAAGTACCAAGACACTGCCTCTTCCAAGTCTCTACATATATGAAGTCTCAGTTTTTGTTCATAAGCATAGGGACTATTTTCCACGCATAGCTGACACAATTACAAGATCCAACAGATATGAAAATAAACTTATAATTCCAAGACAAAGAATAAATTTATTTAAAAAAAATATTTACTGCATGGCCGTACGCCTCTATAATAAGTTACCGGACAGTATAAAAAACCTAAATGCTAATCGATTTAAATCAAAACTATACAAAATACTTTTAAACAAATGCTACTATACTGTTGATGAATTTATTCAGGACAAAAATATTAATGACATTGTTTAATTTTTTTTTAAATTAATAGAACTGACATTATATAACAGTTAGAATGAGTATGACATTGTTTGAATTTAAAAATTATAGATTTAAGTATTAAATTTTGTATGACTATTCTTTTGCATGCTACTATGTGGCAGATTGAAGCGCTTAGACAATTGTATAAGATCATATTATGTACTCAATCTTGCAAATAAAACATTTGAATTTGAATTTGAATTTACAAATGCTACAAGTATGAACCATTTAAAACCACAAATTCAAAATATATTTAATAAATGATCTCAAAATAGATTTTGAAGTTTATTATCCCTACTAATATCCCTAGTTCCCTACTAATATTAGAAATGCGAAAGTATCGTCTGTCTGTCTGTTTGTTACTCTTTCACACTCAAGCCGCCGAACCAAATTTTGATGAATTTTGGTATAGAGATAGATTGAACCTTGGGAAAGGACAAAGGTTCGCTTTTGTTTCAAAAATAAATCTTGAAGGTGATGATAGTTTTCGTAGATATATTTCCATAACTTAGTCAAACCTGAACCGATTTTAATATTTTTTTCTTTATTAGAATAGAATAGAAATGTTTTTATTCAAATAAACTTTTACAAAGTAAAAAAGTGCCGTTCCTGCCGAGAAGAACCAACAAGAAACTCGGCAGTTGCTCTTTTCAAAATACTTTTACAATATACTTAATAGATATTATTCTATGTATGCAGAGTTTCCACAATGAGGGGAAGTTCCACAAAAGCGTAGGTAATTATTTCTAATTATAATTCAACACATGTTAAGACGGGCAGACAGAAAGTACATGTTTGCGTTCACGAACATGACGCATGACCCAGCCATTGCTTCGCTCAACCATATTTGAGTATATCATATTTAAGTATATTAAAATGTGTGTACCATTGGGTACGTATATTCAGTTTTGGTAAAGATCTAATAAATATTTATCAGAGGACAGAACTCCCCAGCGATGGCAGCAAAAAGTCCGTCGCTTAAGATTTAACGATCTTAATACAATACTTACTATAAAAGAATTTCTTTATAAAACCATAATAAACTCGGCCGAAGTCGCGGGCAACAGCTAGTTATTAATAACATTGAATTTTTTGTTTTATTTAACATTTTTAATCATTTACGTGACTTCACATCAATCAATTTAATTTCAAGTCAAACTTGAGGAAGCTCTTAAGAATTAAAATATAATAATTAAAAGAAAAGTAAATAATATGAAAATAAACTTTGATAAAATTGTACCTACTTGAATAAATAAAAACTCTTTCCAAAAAGTCATCGTCAATATCTTACTATGCAATAGAAAACAAAAAAAAAAAAAAAATTTTTGGTCGTGTTTGTACATGAAAAGTTAAAATATATTCTTAAAATGTTCTTCTAAACATAAATAAATAGCAAATATTCAAATTACTGGCCTAAAAAGCTATGACGTAGACTCGAAAACCTGAGGTATTAAAACTAAAATTTTTTGGCAAATTTCTTGAGAAAATGAGTGGGGTGATAAAGTAGAAGATTTTTGAAAATTCAACCCTTAAGGGGTTATAAAATATGCTAATGAAACTCTTTTTACTTATTAACCCCACTTTCAAACATCAACTCCTCATTTTACCCCATCTTGCAACGAGAATATTGAAAACATTTTTTCCCCTTTCGCTTATGCCAAAGGTCTCCGGAAATCTAAAGGTCACCGGGAAGTACTCGACTGATTTTTTATTTACAGGTTTTCATGATTTGACATTTTTTTATTCGATGACAAGATAACCCTTGACAGCGATCTCGCGTTACTATCTTAGACTGCTCTGTAGTCTCAGTAGTAGTGGGCTAACTTGGAAGGGGTATGGCAGTAGAATAGAATAGAATAGAAATGTCTTTTATTTAAATAATAATTTTACAAGTGCTTTTAAATCGTCGATGAGTCTACCACATCAATCGTCGTCATCATCATCATCGTATCTCATCGTCGATGAGTGTACATTAAACCCATACCCCTAATCATTTTCTACACGAAATTGTACCCGAACACTTAACCCTTGGCGGTACATGTTTTTAACCCCTGCCAGTAAAAGAGGGGAGCTATAAGTGTGTATCCGTGTCTGTCTGTTCCCTCGTAGCTCACTAACGAATGTTTTATTTTATTTTATCTGTTTGAAACTTAATGTAATCGAGGTGGATCTTAGCTAAAATTTTTGAAGATCTGCTCAAGCGTTTGAAGATCATTAGCTCGTTTTCTACTTGATTAAAGGGTCTTACAAGGTGCGATTGATTTTAAATTTAATTTAGGTACTGTTACTTCGGATTATTTCCGAGACACGGTAACCTTGAGTTGATACTGCAGCATCAAGTAGTCTAGGAGATGCCCAACTCCTCAGCAACTTATAGCAGATATAGTGACTTGTTTGAGCTCATTAGAATGGTGTCTATGAGTAGGTGGTAGATAGATGATGATCAAGGAAGAGAATCTGCTGAGGGTGCAGAAAACTGGGTAACAGGATGTCAGGTAGATCGTACATAGTCCGGCCATAGATCTACATGTCAGGAGTGTTTTAAATTTTTAATTTACACTTAGGTATGTAATGTATATGTCGCAGTAAAATAGTTGAAGCCGTGTTATAGCTATAACCTAGCCTAGGTTTATAGCTATACGAAAGCGATTCATAGCTATCTTAATAAGAATATAGCTATAATACAAACCCGATCTAGTAATATAGCTATCTGACTAGACTAATCTAGTAAAATGGTTAAAGAAGTATACATTTTCTTTGATTTGCACAACTGGTTACTCGTTTTTAGGATGATGATGGATGTTGTATAATATATTGCATAGTCAGGATGGAGTGGCTAATAGATATTCTTTAAAAAAATGATGAGCTCTTCCGATGAGTTTGACATTTGACAGATTGTCTAAGCAAAAACTATCCAAATGTAGACTTTATTCGTCAGTTAAATACTGTGTTATTGGTCCTTAATATTGTTGCTAATATTATTTTGATCACAGATTATCATTTGAGATTGGTAGTCGGTTCGCACCTCGCTGCCAATCCTAAATCTATGATTTTGATATACTCATTTTATAATTGTATTAGAATAGAATAGAATAGAAATATTTTTTATTCAAATAAACTTTTACAAGTGCTTTTGAATAGTCAATGAATCTACCACTGGTTCGGAATGCCTTTCCTGCCGAGAAGAACCAGCAAGAAACTCGGCGGTTGCTCTTTTCAAAACAGATTTACAATACAGTAAATACTATGCTATATATGCAGTGTTTCCACAATGAGGAAAGTTCCAAAAATGCATACAGACTAACTTCTATCTTAAGATGGGCAGACATAAAGTAGCCCCATTCCCGCCGGCGGCACCCGTTCACGAGCATGACGCATGACCCAGCCATTGCTTCGCTCAACCATATTTGAGGGAACGTAACAACCCGCATCACACGACAAAATATTGAAAAGCAAATCCGGATATAACAAACCATACTAATCATCATTATCTCGAGGGAGATAAGCGTATCAGATAGTATAATAGAGAATATCGCGCGTCCGGTGCTGATAAGAGCCTCATACATGCCAATATTGCCTGCGACTTAGCTCTATTATAATATACTAGATAATGCCCGCGACTTCGTCCGTGTGGATTAAGGTTTTTGATTCCCGCGGCAACCCTTAAATTTTCCAGGATAAAATGTAGCCTATGTGTTAATCCAGGGTATACTCTGTCTCCATTCCAAATTTCAGCCAAATCCGTCCAGTAGTTTTTGCGTGAAAGAGTAACAAACAAACACACACACACACACACACGCTCAAACTTTCGCCTTTATGATATTCATATTTCGACTTTGTTCATCAGAAATCAGACTATCCAGTATGAATTCTGTCTGCGATTAAAGACTAAGGAACACACTTGCGTATTTGCAACATTTTCTTCTTCTTTAAGAATCGATAGACATCCACTGCTGGACAAAACCTTTGCATGGACTTCTAATGCCCGTTTTCACCAACCATATCTAAACCATCCCATAACTAGGAGTCTCTTTACGTAGGTAGCCCGTAAATACAACCTTTTACCCAATGTCATTTCCTCTCTTAGGTCTTCCCTAAAGGTTCCTGAAAACGAAATTGACAGAAAGCGTCACCCAACTTAGCTTAGGTAGCCCGTTAAAGTTAGGGAACGTTAATGAAAGCGGGCATAAAATCTCGGTCTTGCGCCGTTTGTACCCAGCGAATCCCTCCGAGTTGTCTGATGTCTGTCCAATTACTGCATGGTCTGCGGACTCTGCCCTTGTATGTAATGGCCATAACTTGCCCATATTTTGATGACGTCATCCGGTCGTCCCGCTGTACTGTACAATACACTTTATATCCCGTACTGACTCATCCCCCGATGTTTCAAACGCGTTGAGTCAGCGGCTGCATTCAAAGGATTTTTGCAACATTGTGAAATGTTTAAAAACAACGATGCATTCAACGCCTATCTACGAACCTTTGGTTGAATGTTACATAATAATTGCGTTTATTGTTTTAGCTAGTTTAGTAAGCCACCACGGTTTTCTTAAAATACTAAGCTAATTATCTACCAAGTTAGCCCGCTACCATCTTCGACAGCATCGTCACTTACCGTCAGGTGAGATCGTAGTCCAGAGCTAAAACAAAGATGCACTAAGGAGGGATCTTTTGAAATTTCATTTCCTAAAAGGTGGTGAAGTTTCTATGAAGAAACTTTTTTTATCTAAACCCACGTGGATGAAGTCGTAGGCATAGGCTAGTCAGAAATACAGATTTATGTATATCCGTATCTTGAATTAGCTGCTAACTCATTCAGGATTCTAGGCCTTTTCATTTTGAGCCTGTCTTCTTCACTATTAATTGAGTACCTAGAAGTTACATAACATGGCGTACGATTTGTTTCCAATTAAAATTGAATGAAAACGTTTTTAACTTTGTCGTCTTGTGGTTTTTAACCCCCGACGCAAAAAGAGGGGTGTTATAAGTTTGACGTCGATGTGTCTGTGTGTGTGTCTGTCTGTGGCATCGTAGCGCTCAAACGGATGGACCCATTTCGATGCGGTTTTTTTCATTTGAAAGCCAGTTTCCTTACGGTGGTTCTTTTAGCAAAGATATTTATTTGGTTAATATTGGACCAGCAGTGTAAAAGTATCAGCTCTTTTCCAAAATGATGTAAGGCATTTTTGGCGTATGATTATTCGATTAAGTGCTTCACGCGTGCCAGTATAATCGTTAAATGACAAGTAATTGATAACTTCGACCAGAATCATACATAGTCCGGCCAAAGATTCACATGTCGGGAGTGTTTTAAATTTTTAATTTACGCTTGTTGGTACGTAATGAAGCTGTCCAAAATAATGTGCTGGCAAAGTGACTCAAATAAAAAAGTTATTAGGATAGGACGCACCTACTTAGGTTAACTCCATTTAATTTTTTATTTTTATTAATTTTTTAAATACTTACTACCTATAAAAAATTCCGAGGCCGGTCGGGTTCGGACACACATCTCTCAGGACTTGCGCCTTGAGTGTGTTAACCAGATTACACCACGGCCAATCCGAACTACACGTCAGCAACGAAATAAGTGTTATGTATCTACTTTTTCAATCTGTGTTTTAGCAATTGTTATTTTTTTTATATGTATTTAAATATTAATTAATAATATAAAGTGTAGATTCGCACCTTAATAAAATAAACCGGCCACGTGCGAGTCGGACTCGCGCACCGAGGGTTTCGTATTCCAGGAGTAAAAGTATTTCAGTAAAACGATAATACAATCATATTATATTAATTTGCTTATTCATATATTTTTTTTTTTTTATTAATCGTTGACTTTGTTTGTAGAGGTTTATTGCTAATATAATATCAAAAAAAAAATTTTTTTTCTATTCCCATGTCGATGCTTTAATAGTTGCTAAAATAATCGACTGTGATAGACGGACGGACGGAGAAAGTCTCACCAGAAGGATTCCATTTTTACCATTTTGGTACGGAACCCTAAAAAGATTAATTAAATTTAAATTCAATTTTTAATAGCTAGCCTATTATTATATTGATAATGAACATTATGATATATTTTGATAACGATGTTGAAGGAATTTTAAGTCGTATAGGATATCTACAGAGATTGATTTTGTCTCTCAGGCTGAAATCTATAAATTGCACTCTCGCTCTGCTGAGACTTGACAAAGTAAAAAAAAAACAGAATTGTTATTTGTGTCTCGTTTTAACTTTGCCTTAAGTACGAGCTAAGTCAAAGCACGCTCTACAGATTTGATCCTTACTTTCGCAATTGAGATACAATCCTCGGTAGTATAGTGGTAAGTATCCCCGCCTGTCACGCGGGAGACCGGGGTTCGATTCCCCGCCGGGGAGGATTTTTATTTTTTATATATATATTTTTTTTCAGAATTCAATAAGTATTTATCAAAATTTTGCATAATACTGCATTAAGTACTAATAATTAATATAAATTAATAATTGCATTACTTTCATTTAGGAAACAAAAAAACTTTAAATTAAATAAGGCTGGGAATTGTTTATCAGAAAACAATTCTTCTGAAGAGATCAGACGAAAAAATTATCTCAGTTACGAAATAAATGTTGAAAAAAAATTTGTCAGATTTTTGTATTCTGTCAAAATTACAAATTTATTCCTGGGCTAACCTAACCCGGCGTCTCTGCAAGCGGGCCTTAGCGAATTAATATCGGCGCGTCCTATAAATCGGAACTTATTCTAATAAGTAAGATTGCACTGTACTCGCATCATAGTGATAGGATAAAAATTGGATTTCTGTCCAAGCATCGACCGAACAACACACGTGGATGGATGAGAGACTTCGGAAGTCCGATTAGGGCCTTGCCTACCCCCGTGCCTCGGAGAGCACGTTTTTAAGCCGTCGATTATTATTATCATCAGTGATAATAACATTCCTGGGACGAAATCTCGCATTCTTAAAAAATATTGAAATAACATTGAAACTCATTTAATAAGTACCACCCACTGTACATAATATTATTATGTAGGTACCTATTCAAGCAAATAAAGGAAATCGAATTGTATTCATAATATGTACCTACATAAGATAAAGGAACATTAGAAAGTGGCGACCGAGCGCAGTTGCACTGCACAGCTATTAAATCACAAAGGATGCATCACGCAACGTATCAATCCGGCCGACAAGATGGCGTCCGCCCGCGAGGCGCGCGGCGCAGGCGACCTCGCCCGTCGTCGCCGCGTTTCCCGGAAGGCGGCCATGTTGGGACGCGCGCGGCTGCGCGGAGCTCTCTGTTGTGGACGCTGCGCTGACACGTGTTGCGAACTTGCGATTCACCGGTATTCAATGCGCTATGCCGTACCACCGTAGCCCGTACTGTATGCGCCTTGTATAGATGCAGAATGCCCTGCTTCTATTAACTATGTACTTTGGTTCCTATCTGCTTTATAGTAAGTAGGTCTTAGGTACTTGTTACTTGCATTAAATTTTCTTTTGTAAATTATAAGATTTAATAATTTTGAAATACGAGCCGATTTCACCAACGTTAAATAAGTCTTATACGAGCGTGATATTTTGGTAGATTTTCAATAGTACAGTAACTGTCAAAATATCAAATTTAGCCTCGAATAAGACTTATTTTACGTTGGTGAAATCGGCCCTTAATGCTTTAATTTTTAATTATATTTGATCGTATAGTGAAAACTAAACGCAAATATTTTCTGTAAGTACCTACCTATGTACCGGTTTTTTTATGGTTATAGTATTTTTAGGGTCAAAACCGGTTCAGTCTTTCCGGAGATTAGCCCGCATTTACAACTGACTGACAAACAAGTAATTATTTGGGTGCTGTACGAAGTAGTATACCTAGCTTAAAATTATAAAAGGCAGTTACTTCGATGACACAAACGGATAGACCCTGACGGAGTTACGACTTACGAGCATCGATTTTAGTAAATTCATATATCAATGCTTACGAGTAAATATTTATTTATTGAGTACCTACTAGATTTAAGAAGTAACTTCGTCCACATAATACCTATTCCTATGTTTTTGCGGTATAAAAGCCACTTACTACCACCACCACCAATGTTACTCCCTATTTTAATTTACTTATATAATTAGCAATAGGAGACCACAGTCCTAACCACTAGGCTATCACTACTTTAATTTTACCTATATTATACTTACATCTGTATAATTAACCGACTTCAAAAAAGGAGGAGGTTCTCAATTCGTCTGAATCTTATTTTTATGTATGTTCACCGATTATTCGAAGACGTCTGAACCGATTTGGAAAATTCTTTTTTAGTTTCAAAGTTTATATTCCTGGTGGTCCCATTGAAATTTTATCGAAATCGGTCGAGCGGTTTTTAAAATATCGGTTAGGATAAAACATTTGTTTAAGTATGTAAGTATCATCTTTTTCAGCAATCCATAAACTGCTTAGGTCTCATCTCAGAGAAGGGTCATAGTTCACCACGCTGGCCCAATGCGAATTGGCAGACTTCACACACCTTTGAGAACATTATGAAGAACTCTCAGGTGTGCAGGTTTCCTCACGATGTTTTACTTCACCGTTGAAGCATGTGATACTTCATTGCTTAAAGTCAAAAATGTGTGCCCAGGGTCGAACCTGCGACTACCCTACCCTAATAGGACACTGCAGTCCTAACTACTAGGGTATCCTGCTGTATGCCTGTAATTATAGAGTTGGATAACCAACGAACTTTGAAGAGCGTCAGTGAATCATCTGTGTCGCATGTAATAACTGCAAAAAAGCGCATCCTGATCTCATTGTGTCATCTTTACCTGCGTCTCCCTTTACTGCATAGTTACAAATAGTAGGGTGACCATTACTTGCAGCATCCCTAAATCCTTACTAATGTTATAAATGCGAAAGTGTGTTCTATGAAAGAAAATCTTTGTATATCAACCGGAAAACTCGAAAATATGGATCGTATTTTTATATGAAAATCTCGATTTCTTTACCAGTAAATTGAACCCGTGCGAAGCCGGGGCGGGGCGCTAGTTTATCATAATATTTGTGTGTATATTTGAATATCGAAAAAACTTAATTATGTTTATCCAATTTTCTTCCATCCCGCGAAATCATACTGAAGTGTACTGCCTCTACAAAACGATTTATTATTACTGTTACAAGGGGTCGAATTTCTCTTTATGTACCGCTAATACAGTAGGTAGTTAGGGTACAGTAGTTAGGCATTAAAATCGATGTAATGCAGAATCCTATGGGCATTAAAAAGTACTTGGATTGTAACGTATTTTTCAATCTTCTAAATCTAAATAATATATGAAAGGAAAAGGTATGTCTGACTGATCCGACAACGCACAGCACAAACCACTAAGGTGGAAGACAAGGGTCTGCCCGCGAAATTCAAATTTAATTTGGTTTTTCGCAATTTGTAAACTAATTCGACAAAGTAAGCTTATGGCCTTCTAATTCCGCCAGTAGAATTATCATCTTCACAGGTTTACATAAAAATCTACTTGAAAGTGACCGAAATTAATCAAAATACTGAGTTGGACGTGAGTTACTCACAAATTAGTCGATGTTCTGGCTAATTTCTTAAACTGGACACTTCGTAAAGATTTTTATATAAACCTGTGAAGATGATACTGCCATCGTCGCAATTAGAATGCCATAAGCCTACTTTGTCGCATTAGTTTACAAATTGCGAAAAACCAAATGAAATTTGAATTTCGGGGGCTGACCCGTGTAATCCACCTTAACGTGAGCGAAGCCGCGGGCAAAAGCAAGTTTCTGATAATTTTTACCCGACTACCAAATCCAAAAGGACTATGAATTTATGATTTTAGTGGTCTAATGTCCGTTTTGTTCAATCATCCCTTAAGTAGGAGTCCCTTTACGTAGTAGTCCACCCCGCTGACCAACCAGCTGACATGTGTATCTGTGTGTCTGTCTGTTCCCTCGTAGCAGCCTCCCCAATGGACTGATTTTGATGCGGTTTTTTCTGTTTAAAAGCTAATGTAATCGAGGTGGATCGTAGCTATAATTTTTGAAGATCTGCTCAGACGATTGAAGATCAGCAGCTCATTTCCTACTTGATTAAAGGGTCTTACAAGCTTTCACTGGTGCGATTTGGTGTACTGTTAATTGGGTTTATTTCTAAGGCTTGATAACATTGAGCTGATGCTGCAGCATCAAATTGTCTGCGAGATACTCAAAATCTCAGCGTCTTACAGCAGATATAGTGTGTTTGGGCTCATTAGAATGGTCAATGAGTAGGTGTTAAATAGATGATGATCAAAGATCGAGGAGGAGGATCTGATGATGGAGCAGACAACTGGGTAACAGCATGTCAAGTATATCGTATACATAATCTGGCCATAGAATCACATGTCGGGGGTGTTTTAAATTTTCAATTTATACTTGTTGAATAAAAAAAATCTTTTCCGAGTCTATAAATGAAACCAACGAGACTCGTACATAAATATTGGCACGTGAAAGCCGCGAAGTAATTCCGCTAATGCGTGCTGCTCCTAACTGGCCACACGTTAGAAGACTCGGTAACTTTTTGCTGGAAATAAACTTGCTCGAACTAAATCCATCGTTTAGCTCTGCAAACCTCCTGCGTAGTATGGCCATAAGCCAACAATTACTTACTAATAAATGTCCATTAAATAAAACTATCTGGGTGGTAAATATTTAATTAATTGTTAAACTCGAGATAAACGTAACTTACGTTTATGATGTAGGGCTTATTTTACCATGCCCCGCCAAATAATTTTTTAACTGACGAATATAGTTGACATTTTGGCAGATTTCGTATTGGTACCTACTCAGTCAAAATTTCAATATTGTCAGAATGTCAGAATTATTTGTTGTTATAGCGGCAATAGAAATACACACTATGTGAAAATTTCACCTGTCTACCTGTTACGGTTTACGAGATACAGCCTGCTGACAGACGGACGGACAGCGGAGGCTTAGTAATGGGGTCTCGTTGGCACCCTTTGGGTACGGAACCCTAAAAATCACCAAACACTTTCGCACTAATTATTATATTAGTAAGGATTCTTTAACCATTTTATAAGTACTTACCTCAAAAAAATTAATAGTATCTATACTATGTTACTAAATGTCTCATTTCTTTGTCAACAGAGTGAGAAATGGCTGTCATACGAATCCCTGAAAGAGGAGATCTTAGAGAAGATAAGAAAAATAGAAGAAGAGAGGCACACAGTGGACCTGTGGCCATGCAACGAGGTGTGGGGGAGAAAGAGAAGACGCAGACAGGTGACTGTTTTTCTCTTACCAGCAGGATTATGGTGAAGAGCTGGCAATAAACTCGGCAGTTGGTTTTTTATAACCAAAATGTTACAATCACGTTACAATATTACTATGTAGCTATTTCAATGTATTTATGTCACCGTAAAATTGTGAACTTCGTTAGTTTATTTCGTTACCCTGCAATTGAAAATATTTTATTGCAAAAAAATATTTCACAATTTGACGATTTTACTGTGACGTTTGTAAATGGTTGGTTCTGTTAATCAGTTAACAATTTTTCGCTAGTTTATAATATTCACGAGAATAATAATTATAAACTAACGATGTTCACAATTTTACGGTGACACTAGCTGACCCAGCGAACTTCGTACCGCCAACAAAAATATTTAGGGGTGGGTCACCCTTATCATTTAGGGGTATGAAAAATAGATGTTGGCCGATTCTCAGACCTACCCGATATGCACACAAAATTTCATAAAAATCGGTCCAGTCGTTTCGGAGGAGTTTGGTAACAAACACCGCGACACGAGAATTTTATATATTAGATATTATATAAATGAAATTACGATCTATAGGTACATATATCTCATCCTCCCACTGCAGTATTATCATAATGAAATGAAATCAAATGTATTTATTTGCAAGAAACATTGTACATAAATAGATGTTAACATAATATTCAATATCCAGTATGTTTCGTCAATTGACATGCAAAAGACAACCTCTACTATTGATTAATAGCATGAGAAGAACAGCGGTAGCCTAGACTAGGGTCTCCTTTTCAGGGAATCGCGGGTTCGATCCCACGCACCTGACTTTCCGGAGTTATGTACGTTTAAGCAATGAAAATATGACATGCTTCAACGTTGAAGGAAAACATCGCGAGGAAACCTGCATGTTGTAGCTCTCCAGGAAGTCCTCAAAGGTGTGTGAAGTCTGCCAATTTGCATTGGACGAGCGTGATGGATTATAGTCCGTAACACTTCTCTGAGGGGAGACCAACAGGCCTAGCATGCACGCGCGATAAAATTTTGTCTGCCCCTTTTCTCGTATTATCTCTATATCTCTATCGAAACTAACATGGTTGCACACCATGATTCGTCTCGTTACGTCAAAAGTAGCGATCAAATTATTTTATCTATTTTCCTTTACGAACTCTAACATTGCGAGTGGCGACATCATTTTCTCGAATTTGGAAGTTAAAAAGAGTAAACGAGAAATCAGTTTACATCGACAATATCCCTCTCTCTCTCTCTCTCTCTCTCTCTTCGCGAGATATCACTTCGACGCGCATGCTAGGCCTGCTGCGCTCAGTAGTGGGCCGGTTATGAGTTGAAAATTGAGATGAATGAATGAGTGATTGTCCAACTGCGGAGCTCCACTAAATGTGATGATGTAGGTTCCCTACAGCGTAGGTCCTACCTGCGCTCAGTAGTGAGTCTATCATGGGTTGCTGCTGATGATGATGATGAGGAATACGATGCAGGGAGAGATTTTTGTTAGCGATTTTGGAAAGTAAGTTCCTTATCGCGCGGTGCAGAAGGGGGCTAGACGGAAAAAATTAAGGAACCGTCACTCGACACATTTTGAAACCGACACTTTTTTGTTGAATGTGAATTTTACATTGTGTTTGATATTTTTGCGATACAACATTGGGTCTCCGTAGCCTAGTGGCTCCGGCATACGCTTAACAGTTCAAAGTCGATGGTTCGAATCCCAATCCAAATCCCAAAAAATCCGAAACCCAATGTTGTACCGCGAAAATACCGAACACAATGTAATCGAAAGGAACTACGTTCCATCCGGGTGTCCCTTGACACCTCTCAAGTTTTTTTTTATCAACAGGTGGCGGTTTCACCACCATACGTGGTGTACATGCTCCCCGACTCCGACATCATGGAGGATTGGAGGCTGGTCCGGAAACTGCTGGAGAGAGGCGACTGAGACACGTAGGGGGTAGGGGTTTAAGTAATTTATTGATCGAGTCATGTAAATGTGGCGTCAAGTGAAAAGATCTCTGTACGAGTGCATGGGAACTGTTCGGGAAACGTATCACCCGTTAAGGTTGTAGCTCACTTACCCGGCAACGCTCTCGTACGGTAAAAGAAAACACATTGAAATAATAATACAACACCCATAATTATTATTATTTAAATGTGTTTTTAGGTCCTGCACTGAGCAGTGTACATAATATACTTTACAGTGACAACATAAAAAAATAGCAAACAGCACGCAACAAGCGAGCTTGCCGCAATCAAGCCGCTCCGTTCGATGGTTGACGGCTCGTTTATCGCGCGCTTCAAGTAAGCAGCCCAGTAGTGCTATCATGGGCGCCAAGAGAAAATTTTGTCTACTCATTTACTCATGAATACGACAAAACGGATAGACAAAATTTTCTCGTGGCGCGCAAGTTAGCCCTAAAGGCGTCTACAGCGCGTAGGTCACTCGAGAATCGCGAATGTGTCTGCCGGGATAGTTGAGAGGGTACAAACGGCCCTTTCACCAACCGCGTTTAGACAGCGAGCTTACTGCTAGCTGTCACCGCGCGGACATCAAGCTTGCTGCTTGTTGTCGGCGCTTACAGTGAGCGGCCGGCGCTTAGGCCGTGGCTGTACTGGTAAAGCGACTGCGACGCAACGGCGATTTCGTTGAAGCAAATTCCTATAAACAAATGGGGACGGTCGCATTGGTCGCAGCGACGCGCGAAATTTATTTGTTTATGTCGCGCGTAATTTTAAATAGTAAGTAAACAATACAATGAATGTGTCCACACTGAGTACGGCCAGTCATTACGCGATGTAAGCGCAACTCGCTAGTTTGACTCCGCTGCAATGTGGACACACGGTTTATCGCGTCACCAATCGCCTTACCAGCGCTGCCGCGACCTTACACTTCGTTACTACGTTTCGTAAGTGAGCTCAGACCTTAACGCCTCACTCATCGATTTATCGAACTATTCAGTAATAGTTCGTTAAATCACCAACTGTGCAGTTTCAAAATCCTTTTACTTGATGCAATATATATGTGTGCTTAAACTTGGTTTTAAGCCTTGGACAGACAGATCGCGAGACCAAAAATAAAGCTGATAATGATTTCCACGTTAATTTTGAACTAGGTATAGTGTGAACGACTGTGAGTCGCAGGGAGCCGTTGGATACAGGCGGCACAAGACCGCGTCCTGTGGAAGTCCATGCAAGAGACCTGAGTGCAGCCGTGGACGTCTATCGGTTGATGTGAGGTCACGCGATATGTCTATCTAAGCCTTAATTACTTGGTAATTGCTGTAAGTAGAGAGTGAAGCACTGAAATATATCAAGATAGAATGGAAATGTGGTCGGGTCATGCGTGCCAACTGCTTTCTAATAAAATAATAATAAAACTGATAATGGGAACTAACACTATTCCTAAATATAGAAATCACAGTATAATATTATGAAGGCGAAAGTTTGTAAGTTTGTATGCGAAAACTACTGGACGGATTTCACTGGATATCGTTTATACCCAGGATTAATACATAGGATTAATACATTTAATTCAAGAAAATTTTAGAGTTCCAGCAGTAACTAAAAAGACCTTAATCCACGCGGACGAAGTTGCGGGCATCATCTAGTAAATGTCACAAGAACATCCTCCTTTTTGAAAATTGGTTCAAAAGGGGCATTTCCATTCACGAGGGAGTGTTTATTTTCAGCAATAAATAATATTGTTTTTTCAAACAACAAGAAAGTATCATTTAGTTCAGAAATAGTCACGCAAGTATCCTTATGGCCGATTTCACCAACGTCGAATGACATTTTACTGAGGAATAAATTGGGCGTTTTGACAGTTTTTGTACTGAAAATACTGTCAAAATATCAAATTTATGCTCGGATATGACTGATTTTACGTTGGTGAAATTGGCCCTTAGTCAAAGAGCGGTGATGACCGTTCCATCTCGATATATTTCTGTGGGAAGCTTTTATAACTGTGAATACCTAGAGAGAATGAAAACTTTGTTAGGTACTTGATGTTAACTGTAAGAGGGTATATAGTGAAACCGCCGATTTTAAATTTGATTTATACAGGAGTAGAACAAAACTTGTTCTATATTTATATTATTTTACTCAGGTAGTTAATACTTATAGTATTAACTACCTGAGTAAAATAATATAAATATTGCTTCCTCATAACAAGGGAGTCGTCCCATTGTAGCAATCATTTTTAGGCAATCCCACAGTTGGAGTTTTTTTGTTTTTAATATATACCTAACTTTTTATCTTGAAAATGTATAGGTATATCGTCGTATTATACAACGTGTACTGAAAGTCCAAAAAATGACTGCAGGGTACGTGTTTGTAGCTAATAAAGAATCATCTACGAGTATAAGAATATTTAATAGAAATAAGCACATGTTTTTTACCATACAAACTTATTCAATTGATTGTAATGCGCTTTCTTGTGACAACCCTATGATTAACCGTGAATAGGTTACAATGCGCGCGGCGCGCGGTAGTAGGTATACCGACGCGTTATGTTTTCTAGGGATATGCTAAGATTGTTATTGGTGAAAACTTTCAGTGTGGTTTACTCAAAAACTATAAGGGCTTCGAGTCCAATGCTTGTGCTGAAGAGTTCTACATGAAAGGTACAAAGGTACCCTGCAGTGGTTTTTCGGACGTTGTATATAATAAGTCGTAAGCCGTCTACGGTAAACTTATGAATCTGCAAAGGATGGGTTTTACGGAGGAGCGTTTTGAAAGCATAGAGAAATAAATATTTTGTTTTTTTTTTTTTACTGAAAGGTTACAGTTTGAAAACCTAGTCTACCAGAATACATTACGATATCCCTATTACGAAAATTGTTATGTTAAAGTTGTGTGATTTAATTAGGGTTATTGTAAAGGCTACGTTTTATTGGAGTTTATTGGAGTTTACTCCTTAAGAATTGATTTTAGGCGCCCGGTATGAGAAAAATTCGAGGAGTAAAATCTACTTATGAATGACCTCGTTACGTTTTTCACAACGATGCAAATTTCTACCCTAACGTTGAGTAAATAAGGTTGGTTTTCGCTTGAGTTGTCGAATGCCCGCGTTACGTTTTTCACAATGATGCAAATTTCTACCCTAACGTTGAGTAAATAAGGTTGGTTTTCGCTTGAGTCCGAATGCGAAAGAGCTTTCGCTTCGGGAAGCCGAGCGCGTACCGATCGGGTCGAGCGAGCGCCGCGATTGCATTACGACGTTGTAAGGAGTAAACTCCAGTCGTGCGTCGGAGCTGACACACACACTTTTTTTTATCTGTTTCAATATGTGAATTCAGTGTCAACATTTATTTTCTTTTATGAATAAATAAATATTTTAAGACAAAGCCCTGTATTATTTATCTTTACCTAACTTAAATATACTTAACGTATTTTAATAATATTTAAATGGATTTATAGGTAGGTAAACCGTGATACCACGCCGGGTTAGTTCGAAGAACCGAGTTTCTTGCTGATCTCTGTTGGAAGAACGACAAATAACCAGTAGAAGATTCACTTGACAGTAGGCATGATGACAGTTTTTGAAAAACCGTTGGATGATGTTCGAAAGTAGGTATGTCTTATGTACAGTAAGTATTTCGAAAAAATATTTTATTTCAGTAAAAAAAGATTTGGTAGATTTAAATTGCCATTTCAATTTTAAGTTTTAGAATTCACGCAAAAACGCTCGCTCGACGATGTCATGGCGTCGTTCGGAACGTCACCTCTATGTTTTTTCATAGTAATTTCATAGTATAAGGAGGAGATAATCCTTACTCTGTGGTAATTTGTCAAAGTTAGAAGATAGATCGTTCTGATTGGTGTTCAATCCAATATGACGCATTGCTGTACTTAATAGTTTTATTTATCAAAATAAATATCAATCTCGCTCAAAACAGAAAAATAAATATGTACTTGCGTTTTTAATCATCCTTGAATCCTATTACATGAGATAAATTCATAATTTCATTGATTCTAAGTTACTGTCATCGTGCCTATTCGAAATTAAAAGCTTATTTGAATAAGAAACTTAAAATTAAAAGCTTATTTGACTTAGGGCCTGTTTCACCACTTGCTGATAAAGGTTTGATAGCCTATCCACAACTTATCTGACGAATAGCGTTTAAATTCTTATTTCATAAGTATCTGATAAGTCAATCTGGCAGTTACACTCAAAAAAATATCACAGATTTATCCAGCAGATATTTTATCTGTTACATATATATCGGGCACTTTATCAGCAAGTGGTAAAACAGGCCATTAGAAAAGTCCGAAATGAAGTAATACGCCAAAGAACTAAAGTAGGTACCTACGAAGACCGATGGCCGCTGGGGTCGTAAGGTCCTCGAGTGGAGACCGCGTCTCGGCAAAAAGAGCGTAGGGTGCTCCTCGGCTAGATGAAGCGATAACATTCGGGAAAGTGGCAGCCATCGACTGGATGCGATATGGAGGAGTGGCAACTGGCAACGTTGGACTTGCACTGTTGGACGAGGTCCAACAGTGGATACATATTGGTTGAGGTTAATTATAGATAGTAATGAAATACTAAATAGATATGTTAGTTAGCTTAACGAGGTACTCATTATTGCATAATACAAGTAGGGATGTACGGGTGGCAGATTTTTTTACGTAAATAGGTATAACCTTCAAAATATCTTACAAATCTTATACAAATACACTTATTAAAATAATATTTAAAAAAAAAAGCTTTTAGTAGCTACCCACATCATCATATCCTGGATATCATCTAGGACCAGAGAACTTGTCAAGATGAAACAAACGAGCCCAAATTCGAAGGGGTTACGCCATTTTATTACAGAGTTCCCTTAACCACCTTTAAGCTCCATAATGAAACCCTGAATATTATCTAGGACCAGAGTACTTGTCAAGACAAATTAAACGAGCTCAAACTCGATAGGGTTACGTAGTTTCATTACAGAGTTCCCTTAACAATATTTCAGCTCCATCATCAGGCCCTGGATATCACCTAGGACCAGAGTTTTTGTCAAGACGAAGCAACCAAGCCCAAACTCGATAGGGTTACGTAGTTTCATTACAGAGTTCCCTTAAGCACTTTTCAGCTCCATCAGCAGACCATCATCTAGGACCAGAGTATTTGTCAAGACGAATCAGATGAGCCCACACTCAATTGGGTTACGTAGTTTCATTACAGAGTTCCCTTCAACACCTTTCAGCTCCATCATCAGACCATGGATATCATCTAGCGCCAGAATACTTGCCAAGACGAATCAAACGAGCCCTAATTTAATGGGATTACATCGTTTTATTACAGAGTTCCCATAGCCATCTTTCAGCTCCATCATCAGGTCAGCTCCATGTTACAACTAGTGGTTCGCCCCGAACTGAGACCTCGCGGTAACGGTATCCCATGATTATTCATTCAATCGATACATGATAACCAAAACTGACATTATTATTATGCCCGTTTTCACCAAACATACCTAAATCATCCCCTAAGTAGGAGTCTCTTAACGTAGGTAGCTCCTAAATACAATCCTAAGTCCTAACATCCGTCCCAATATCCTTTTAGGTGTCCCGTACAGGATCGTGATAAATAAGTTGACAGAAAACATCAATCACCTAACTTATAGGTAGCCCGTAAAGGTTAGGGAACGTTAGTGAAAACATTGAATTATTTATCAAACATTGAATTTAACTCGTAGTTCCATGGGAATAGTTACTGACTGCGCCATCTATTAGCATTATTGTGAAGCTATGTTGATGCTATATGAATTACTGACGCCCATTAAAAATTAAATAATCTCGTTTCTTTATAATATTCATATAATTTTAGTATTTGTTGTTCAAGTACAGGATATAAGTGACCTAAAAACATAAAATCAGTTTGAAAATCCATAGCGGATTTTTCTAGAGAGCGTCTTCAAGCGAGCGTATAAAATCGCCACTTTGAAAGCCCCCCATTTCGTCAATTTTAAGGGAAAAATTAAAAAAAAAATATTTTTGTACTCAGTTCAAAATTATCTTTAAAATGATACGTAACAATTTTATGTAACGCGATTTTTTTTTTTTACTTCGCATTCGCTTCTATGAGAGCCCCCCTGAAATAAAGATTTTTATAACTTTTTAAGCCATTTTCGGCTGGAGGCCATCGGTTTACATATTATATCTAAATTTGAAGTAATTACGTTCAGTAATTCAAAAGTTATAAGGCTCTGACAGACGGACGGACGGACGGACGGACGGACGGACAAGTGCAAATCGCCCTAGTTAACTCAAAGACCTTCGCTTCGCTCGGTCGATAATATTATTGCATTGTCATCTGATTTACATGTACATGCAAAATTTCAGCATTTCAATTGCATTTCAATCGGAAACCGGGAAGTGGTTGTAATTAATCTTGCAAGATTTGACCTAAACATACTCTACCATTCTTACTAATATTATAAATTCGAAAGTGTTTGTTTGTTGGTTTGCCCTTCAATCACGCCGCAACAGGGCTACGGATCGACGTGATTTTTTGCATGGGTATAGTTGAGGACCTGGAGAGTGACATAGGCTACTTTTTTTCCAGGAAAATCAAGAAGTTCCCGAGGGTTTTTAAAAACTAAATCCACGAGGACGAAGTCGCGAGCATCAGCTAGTCTTAAATAAAAGCTTGTAAAAAGCGAAAGTGTGTTTCTTTGTTGGTTTGTCCCTCGATCAGGCTGTAACATAGCTACGGATCGACGTGACTTCTTGCATAGGTATAGGTTGAAGACCTGGAGAGTGACGGAAGCTACTTTTTATCCCGGAAAATCAAAGAAATCCCGCGAGATTTTAAAAACTAAATCCACGCGGACGAAGTCGCGGACATCAGCTAGTACCTACTTATATTAATAAAATAATTGCCACATGTTTGAAAGATTTTATCACTAGAGACTCGACCGATTTCGCAGATTTTTTAATGAGCTGGGTTCGTAATTGTCAGGACAAGGTTTGTATAAAAGTTTGTATGAAAACTTTTGGTTATTTGGATGTTATTTCTATATTTAAATCAAATTAGAAATTGCACTCGTGCAAAGCCGGGGCGGGTCGCTAGTAACCGTATGCTATAATGCAGTTGAGTTGTACCTACGAAAAATGTCCAACAATAATAAATAATTATAACTGGGATACAGTGTGTCAACGCCAACCATATACCTTACCAATACCTTTACCGACTACCGATACCTTTCAGGCTGTCATAGTTTGCCCCCTCTCCCTTATGATTTGTCCTTCAATGACGCAGCTACGGATCGACGTGATTTCTTGCAATGGGTATAGTTGAGAACTTGGAGAGTGAAAAATGCTACCTTTTATCCCGGAAAAACAGGTTACACGTTGACCAAGGCCCGGGCAAAAGCCAGTATCACAGTAGAGGGCTAGTATTATAGAATATAATAGAAATGTTTTTTATTCAAATAAACTTTTTACAAGTACTTTTGAATCGTCGATGAGTCTACCACTGATTCGGAATGCCGTTCCTGCCGAGAAGAACCAGCAAGAAACTCGGCAGTTGCTCTTTTCAAAACAAGTTTACAATATAATAGATATTATGTTATGTATGCAGTGTTTCCACAATTAGGGGAATTTCCACAAAAGCATACCTATTTATAATTCAACAAATGTTAAGACGGGCAGACAGAAAGTAGCCCCATTCCCGCCGGTGGGACCCGTTCACGAGCATGACGCATGACCCAGCCATTGTTTCGCTCAACTATATTTGAGGGAACGTATAACTGTTACGGTAAATGTGATTAATTCAAAATTATTAATAATTACTGATCATTATTAATAATTTCCAAGATTGATGGTAAAAATAATAAATTTTTCACTTTTTTCGGTGATTATTAATAATTACACCTTACTCTTGGTAAATTTAATAATTTTTTAAAAATAACATTCGCTTAAAGGTAAACCGTCGTAAACTTGGCCATCGCGATGGTCTAATAGGGTTTGGGGCGGGTGATGTGTTCGGGTATACACGATGCGACGGAATTACCGACTTAAGATCGAATACATACATGGGTGAGGCTCACAAAAAATGTACCATCACACACGGAAAATTGTAACACACGATAACACACTGGAAATGCGTAAAACACTGGAATTAATGTTGAGGTTAGTATACATATGAGAAAAAAATACGTAATGCGATTTAAAATAAAAAAAAATTTAACTTCTAGTAACGTCAGATAGTTTCTAAGTGCAATCAAAACAAAATAATTTATAATAATATCTAATGCACAGTCAACGAATGACAACAAATTACATACTTGATATATAAAAATTCTTTAAAAAAACCGACTTCAAACGCCACTGAAAAGTATAAAATAATTTCAGTTTGTACACGTATGTTGAAGTCGGGCGGGCCTAAATAGAAACGATGAAACGAATGCGCCACGCTAGCCAAAATTTTAATTTGTAGGTCCAGGCACAGAATATAATAGTACTTGGTACAGGTACGTTGAAGTCGGGCTAGCGTTGCAGTTTCATAGTTCTATTGAGGCCCGCCCGACTTCAACATACGTTGTACACATATGTTGAAGTCTAAATTATTTTATACTGCTCATACTTAATACTACTATACTATACTATATATTATACTTATTTATTTATTTCTATATATAGTTAGAATAAGCATTCTTGTAATGAACACCAAGCTTTATATTTTTCACGTGTGTCACGTCACACAATTTCGAAACACACATAACGCACGTGAACAAACACGCGTGAAAAAGTAACCTCAAAGTCATGTAGCTACTTCAAATGCAATATAATTTAGTAAACAACTACATTATTCAGTCCTATTTAGGATTTAGTTTAAGTCCCCAGACTTCAAACAAACTATTTCATTATTTACTATGAGAAATTACTTCCAAAAAGTCAGGAAAATCCAATGACGAACTCTTAACACACACCGAGCACCGTTTCTTTTAATTCAATTCAATTCCCAGGCAATGGCTTTTAGTAGTGCCAACTGGGCACTAGTTGATTCGCCAGTGTCACGTTGATGGAGAATGCACGAAGGAGGTTGAGCGGTGTAAGACGTTACAAAATTTTGATATGCTAAGTAGTAAAGAGTAGTTTTTTTTTTTTTTTTAATGTTAGTCACACCTAAAACAAAACAAATGACACAATAAATTGTTATGTACAATATATACATGAGATAAACACAATATACTACAATTTAATTTTATTACATTCTATATATTTACATAGGAATCTACAGTATGGACTAAACACAAATGTTAACAAATATTCTATATTTACAGGACGAGGGACATTAGGGGGGAGGACATCATAGAGAGGATGAAGAAGTTTGGGACAGTTGAAGAGGATGTGAGATACAGTACCTTCATCCAGGCCACACTCACAGACAGAGCTATCCCTTATCCGGAGTTTGGCTAGAAAAACAGGTGTGCATGAGTGACCAAGACGTAACCGGGAAATAGTAGAGGTGACCCAGCGTTCAGCATGTCTGTGTTTGAAGAACCAGGGTCTGCTTGGTATATCCGGCTGGATGGAGGCATAATATTTACCCTTGATGGATTTTGAATTGTTCCAGAATGAAGTCCAAGATCGGTTCAGATAAGTTTTTGCAAGAGCACACAAATCTTGTGCCAAGTTTCGGAAATGATCAAGAGAACCAGAGACAACAGCTGTTTTCGCACAGGAATCCACAGTCTCATTTCCAGGAATACCGGAGTGGCTGGGGATCCAGGCTAGCAGGATAGACAATCCTTTTTGATTGCATGAGAATAAAGCCTCCCTGATTTTTAAAATAATGGAAAATCTTGACTTGCTTCGAAAAGGATTTTCTTTTATAGACATTAAACAACTTAAGGAGTCAGTCAAAATCACAGTTTGTTGAACGTTATGGGAGAGTGCAAACAGGATTGCTTCCAATAGAGCAGTGGCTTCTCCTGTGAACACTGAAGACTCGGGGGGACATTTAAATTTTAAAATTATTTTATACCTGGGAACCCAACAGGCAGCACCAACACAGCCATCAGGAGACAGCTTTGATGCATCAGTATAGATAAGAAGATGATTTGACCAATTTTGATTGATATAGTTTTGAAATTTGGTGTTAGTATCCGGGGCTCCTTTAATCAGACCAATATCTGTGACAATAGGAGGATTGAAGACCAAGGCTTTGTAAGGAGTAGAAAATAATGGGTTTTGTGGGAAAGTTAACAAGGGGTGAGGAAGGCTAGAATATTTAAGGAAACTGTCAACTAGATATGAGGAGGAGTTGCGAGATGATGGAAATTTCGATAGTTGGGTTAATCTAGGCCAAAGAGGGTGGGATGATAGCTGAAGCATCTTGCTAACAAACCGATCACAAAGGTACTGACGGCGGATAGCTAGGGGAGGGTCGACACATTCCACCTGCAGGGCATTGGTGGGGGAAGATTTCATTGCGCCTAGAATAATTCTGAGGCACCTGTATTGAATTTTGTTGAGTTTTTCAGCAGCTGATTTGTTAAATGGATCTAGTACAAACAAACAGTAGTCCATGTGACTTCTTACCAAGGCATTATATAATAATTTTAAAGAATAAGGGTGGGCACCCCACCAGACTCCAGCTACTGCGCGTATTGCATTAATGCCTTTTTCGCATTTTTTAATTATGTGTTCGGAATGGGCAACTCCAGTCAGGCGGTAATCAAGGTAGATACCCAAGAATTTTGCCTTGTCTGCAAGGTGGATATGCTGACCGTCATATGAAAACTGGAAGGTGGGGAGGGATCTTTTCTTAGTGAACACCACTGCCTGACATTTGCCCACTGATAGGGACAAGCCATGGTCAGACAGCCACTGGCCTAGATAATGCAAAGCAGAATTAATGCGACAGGATATTTCTTCTACACTGCCAGAGCTGTGATAGAGGACAATATCATCAGCATATTGTAAGATATTACAAAAACTATTAACAGACAATTCTAGACTTTGGGTATATATGCTATACAGCAGAGGGCTGAGGACTGAGCCTTGAGGGAGACCTTTCCAGACAAGTCTGGGGGGAAGAGAGGATGTCCGATGCTTAACCACAATCGACCTGCAGAACAGCAGGTTGCATATTAGATGTACTAACCTCGTCGGAATACTCAGCTGTTGCATTTTCTGCCTGAGTACCGGAAGTAAGACATTGTCATAAGCAGAAGCGATGTCAAGAAAAATGCCCGCAAGGTACTCTCCTTTTGTAAAGGCTAACCGAATGTCTGTTGTAAGTATGCTGAGGCTGTCTGTAGTACTCAAACCCTTCCGGAACCCAAATTGGGAGGAGGGAAGAATATTCTTACTTTCCATTAACCATTCCAATCGATTTTTAAGTAGATGTTCTGTTATTTTTGCTAAAGTAGATGACAAAGCTATGGGTCTATAGGAATTAGAATCTAAGGGATTTTTACCAGGTTTGATGATGGGAATAACTATTTGGGATTTCCAGGAGTTAGGAATAGTACCTGTTTCAAGACATTTATTGATTATGTTGAGGAAATGAAGTTTAGCTTTGTCATTTAATTTAGTCAAAAAGGAGTATGGAACGCCATCTTCCCCTGGAGCTGAATCTTTTAGACCATTAAGAGCAATTTGTAACTCGGAAGAAGAAAAGGGAGCATCCATATCATCTGAAGTAGGAGCCGGCGTGAAATTTAGAAATAGGTCCGCATCAGGGACATAAGGTGGAGCCAGTTTGTCAGCAAAGTTGCTAAGCCAATCAGAGGGATTATTGGATGTAGGGTCAGTATGGTTTAGGGACCGGCGGAATTTCCTGATATTCGTCCATACAATTGAAGATGGGGAACGGGGACTAAGGGATTCACAGAACCGGGTCCAGCTAGCTCTTTTTTTTTTGACACCAATCTTTTAAATTTGGCATCAAGCTTCTGATACTTAATAAAATTGTCCTGAGACATGCAATTTGAATATGATTCTTCTGCCGAAGTTCTTTGACCAACTAGAACACTGCATTCATCATCCCATCAGGGAGAGGAAAGCAGATGTTTTTTGGGTGGGGATTTTTTGGGGATAAAGGAATCAGCCGAATATTTAAGACAGTTCAAAAAGTGGTTGTAACAAGACAAAACATTTCCATCAAATTCCAATCCTGGCAGGGATTCTAACATGAAATCAACAGATTGGGAATAAGCTGACCAATTTGCTTTTTTAAGGTTATATTTTAAGTGGGGATCATGGGAATAAGGAGGGAGGGACTTATTGTTTAGAGAAAGAATAATGGGGAAGTGATCACTGCCGTGAGATGATGGAAGGGTTTTCCAAGAAATTTGGGAGGCAAGGTTAGGTGAACAAAGAGAGAGATCCACAGCAGTTTTTGGGTTCTGATTAGGGAATACCCTGCGAGTTGGAGAGCCATCATTGAGGATGCAGAGACCTACATCATCAAGCATGTCAATCAACAGCGGAGCAAACCCATCACAGCCATAGTACCCCCACATGGTGTGGTGAGTGTTAAGGTCACCCAGGGCGATGATAGGACTTGGAGTAGATGATAAGATAGATTGGAGTTCAGGAAGAAGAGAGGGAGAGGGATGTGGAATATACAGAGAGATAAAAGAAACATTCAGGGCACGGACAGCAACAGCATTAATCTGTTGGCTGTGTGGAGGAAGAGGGATTTGGGAAAAGGGAAGAGAGTGCCGAACTAGGACGGCACTGCCTGCATACCCGTCACTCCTGTCATCCCTTAAACAGGAGAAACCAGGCACCCGGAACCGGGAGCCAGGCATCAACCAAGTTTCCGAGATGGCAATAATGACAGGATTATGCAGGTTTATGAGAGTGAATAACTCATGTTTTCTGGGACGTAGGCTTTTACTGTTCCATTGCAGTAGGGTTATTGGGGCCGTTTTGGATAATTTTAAAAAGTTGGGAAATGTTGTTGGCAACGTTGGACGGTAAAGGAACGTCACTACATGGAGTGACAAGGCTTAATAGGAGCGCGGATAATTGTTCCAACATAGGTAGGGTCTGGGTAGGAGAGGGATTGTTGTTGAGAGCACAACCATTAGGGAGAGATGAAGGACAATCACCGACAATAGTCTGGTGAGTGCCTCTATCATAACCCTTACCTAGTGGAGCACGAGGACGAGGGGACCGGGAAACTGTTTGGCGGTAGGAAGCCTTTACTGGGGATGGGTTTGATGGGCGAGTAAGATTTTTGGTTGAATAGGCAGGACTACTGAACATCTCTTTCGTCATCTCTGCATATGATCTCCGGACAGGAGGGAACTGAGCTGAAGCTTCCATATAGGATATATTATACTGGGACATTACTACCTTGATGGAATGTTGTCTCGAAAATTCAGGACATACCTTATCGGAGGCAAAATGTTTGCCTGTGCAGTGTAGGCAAGTGGCTTGTTCCTTCCCTATTTCACAGGAGTCACCTGAGTGAGGTTGAGAGCACTTAAAGCATCTTGGTTTTGATCTGCAGATCGTTTTAGTGTGACCAAAACGACAGCAGTTCAGGCACTGTATCGTCGGGAGATTATATGTTTCAACAGGGAGGGATGTGTGATAAGAATAAACCTTTTTGGGAAGCATTTGCCCCCTAAAGGTTAGGACAACGGACTGGGTGGGCACCCAGGTGGTAACATTGTCATTGATTGTTTTACGGTTTAATCTCCGAGCTTTGAGCACCACACCACAGCCGGGAGGGAGCTCCATTGACTCCACGAGTTCATCCATCGACCAATCAACCGGGACGCCTTTCACCAATCCCATTCTGGTCACATTGTAAGTAGGGATGGATACTTTGTATTTGCATAGGGTAAGGATTTCGTTGACCAGAAAGTTATTGGCTGCAGCTGCAGTCGAAAACTCCACTGTAATTTTGTTTCGTCCAATATTTTTAACACCATCATTTAGAATGGAGGGGATCTTGTGCTTGTGGAGGAATTGGCCAAATGTAATAGCACGTAGAGATGCTCCGGAAGCCGGGTCTTCGACTTCCCGGGAGACTTGCACGATGAATGGTCCCTTGTCATCAATGGAGTATGATTTCGGGCCATTGGTAAAAGAGGGATGGATGTATAGATTTTGTACAGAGGGGTTCATTTGACTGGGGTCCGTAACTGTTTTTTTGATTGCGGATGGGGCTGACCCATCCTCTCCTTGACGTTTACGGGATGCAGGAGGGGCTCCCGGGTCGGGAGGTTCTTTGGGAGGATCCGTCTCCATTATGAGAGATTGGTTTAAAACATACTAATATTACAACTTACCAACACCAATAGGGTTAGTAACACCTTAAAATACTATAAAAACAACTTTTTACACCGTGAAAGTTCACAAAAAACGCCGAAAAACCAATAAAATCTCACTAACACGTGCGTAGACCAAACAACGCCACCGTTTCTTTTAGGCAAACTAAGATGGCTGTCAGATCACTGACATTACTATTTGACGGATGAAATGTTGCCAGCACAAAAAAAATAAGTGAAGTGTTTCTACTCTTCATAAAAAAAAATCCAATGTATCAAACTGACTAATAACACACGTGAAATAAAATGGGGACACTTTTTAAATCCAACAATTTTATCATTTTATCTCTAATAATATCGGTTTTTTGACGCATTATTTCTAGATTCATCCCAATACCATTATTTACTAAATACGATGGCCCTATAAATACAAGCTACATGATGAAAAATTAACTTAATGATTTTTACTAAGGGCTAAGACATTTGTTTTTTCTATAGAACTAAAAATTATTCCTACTGATATGCAGATATTTTTGTTGTTTTTTCAAATGTTATATAGCTGCATTGGGCTGATACTATTACAAGTGATATTAAGCGTGTACAGAAAACAGAAAATCTTTTCCAGGAATTAAAAAAATGACTTTTTGCCTTATTCAAAGGTAGGTTCACGAAAAATTTGGATGAGGTACGTTTTTTGTGAGCCCCACCCACATATGATATTTTTTAAAGAAATGCATTATTTTATTCTATTAGAACCAAATATATTTATTAAAACTTAACCGAGTATTATATTCTAATGCAGATATCTAATGAAAAAACTAAAATAAATTTAAACAAGGGTCTTTATTATTTATTATTCGCATACATAATTGAAAGCGGGCAATACAAAAACACACATTAACATTAATCTAAACTTTCTGTATTATCAGAACATTCTTTATTCGAATGATGTATCATGCGATTTTTCAATATTAAAATACCATGTTCAGCTGTCGCTAGGAAAATATCACAAGTCAGTCACTGCCAGCGGACAGCGGCAGAATACCTGATTGGTTGAGCGCGCTCTCACCCCGCGTCCCGCAGATCATCAGGAAAGCCAAGTTTACAGTGGTTTACTTATACTTAGCATTATTTTGTTTCGATAAATAGAAGCGGGAAGGGGTTGTGACAACTTGCGGGGGCAAGGCAATAACACGTCATTTTTTACCATTCATTTGTTTTGAAAACACGTGTGCAAAGTGGTGTTGTTTCCGTGAATAAAACTTGTGAATTTTTGATAACCTAGAGCTCCATGATGTAGTCTATGCTTAGTGGCAACAATATCAATTCGTAATCGACAATTCCTAAATCCCCGCAGAGTGGGTGGGCAGTACCCTGCAGCATCAGGATTGAGGAGCTATAACCTAGAGCTCCATGATGTAGTCTATGCTTAGTGGCAACAATATCAATTCGTAATCGACAATTCCTAAATCCCCGCAGTGTGGGTGGGCAGTACCCTGCAGCATTAGGATTGAGGAGCTATAACCTAGAGCTCCATGATGTAGTCTATGCTTAGTGGCAACAATATCAATTCGTAATCGACAATCCCTAAATCCCCGCAGTGTGGGTGGGCAGTACCCTGCAGCATCAGGATTGAGGAGCTATAACCTAGAGCTCCATGATGTAGTCTATGCTTAGTGGCTTCAATATCAATTCGTAATCGATAATTCCTAAATCCCCTCAGATTGCGTGGGCAGTACCCTGCAGCATCAGGATTGAGGAGCTATAACCTAGAGCTCCATGATTCAGTCTATACTTAGTGGCTACGATATCAATTTGTAATCGACAATTCCTAAATCCCCGCAGTTTGGGTGGGCAGTAGCCTGCAGTGTCAGGATTGAGGAGCTATAACCTAGAACTCCTTAATGTAGTCTATGCTTAGTGGCTTGGACCCTTTCCGAATTATCGCTTGTATTTTCTAATAGGTCTAGGTACGAGAAATCAAAATATTGTCTTTGGGCGGTACCATTAGAACCACCCGTATATACTTGCATCTGGACATCCTTACTGTTGGCTCGGTTGGCCACTTTTATAACCACTCAAAAATGCTTTTACCCGAAAATCCTTACTGTAAGTTAGGTTCATCACAGCTTTCGTTGTTATTTTTATTTATGACAACGTAGGAATACTTGCACCCGAAAACCCTTACTGTTGATGACGTTAAAGGTGGCTGGAGAAAGGAGTCGGGTGGGGTTAAGACGGGTTGTCAGACTGGTTCTCGTTTGTTTTATCACTTTTACCAAAGACAACAGTGAATTATTAATAATATCCGATAAAAGTGATGAAATTCATAGTATTTATCAAATTTACCAAATGGTGAGGTAATTATTAATAATTACCGAAAATTATTAATAATTATCACATTTATCACATTTACCGTAACATAACCACCCGCATCACAGGACACCACCACAGAAATATATAGAATTAGAACATAGAATTTCTGATTTTCTGTGAGAATAAAAAAGATTAATTTTCCCGCTGCAAGAAGCCTATCGAAAAAAGTTCTACCGCTTGAAAAAACCGCGACTTTGCAACCATCTTCGCACCCACGGAGATAGCAATTTCAATGTACTTTTATTTAGTGTTTTTATTTTTTAAATCTACTAACCAAAAGTTTTCGAAAGTTCATGATATAACCGTTTTTCATGTCTTTGACTTCAAAAACATAGGATTTTCATATCCCCCATTTCAACTCCTTTAGGATGGATTTTCTCAAAACCTTTTCGTTGTTGATGTCTAGACCCTAAAAAAAACCTACCTACTAAATTTTAAATTAAAATAACAATCATTAAAACTTTCCTATTCAAACTTTCATCCCCTATTTTACCACACATAAGGGGGGATTTTTCAAAATAACTTATACTTACAGGTTTTTATTATTTAAAGCTAGTTACCTAAATCCCGATTTACAAACCTCAAACTTTAAAATCATTGGACTTTCTTAAAACCTTCTAACCTCCATTTCACTCCCTCAGATTTTCGTAAAAATAATTATTAGGTGACACCTACCCTGTAGACAGAACCTACTTTCCAAATTTCAAGTTGACAATAACAATAATTAAAACTTTCCTATAAAAACTTTCATACCCCATTTTACCACCCTTAAGGCGGGATTTTCCAAAATAACATACAGATTTTTATTATTTAAAGTTAGTAATCTAAATGCCGATTTTCAAATCTCAAACTTTAAAAACATAGGACTTTCATATAACTTTCCAACCCCCATTTCACCCCCTTAGGAGAGGATTTTCTCAAATCCGTTTCTTAGCTGACACCTACGTCTTAGAAGGAACCTTCCAAATTTCAAGTTTGTAGGTTTTATAGCTCCTGAGATTTCGTGATGAATCAGTGACCTTTCGCTTTTATATATATAGACAAGCTTTTGCCCGCGGCTTCGCTCACGTTAAGTTCGATTTTTCAAACCCCTATTTTACCCCCTTAGAGGTTGAATTTTCAAAAATGGTTTTTAGCGGTTGGTTAGCTCACGTTAAGTTAGATTTTTATTGGTAACTAGCTGATGCCCGCGACTTCGTCCGCATGGATTTAGTTTTTCAAAATCCCGCGGGAACTCTTTCATTATCCGAGATAAAAAGTAGCTCTCCCGGTCTGAGGAACCACTACTACATCCATTACCAATGCAAAAAATCGCATCAATCCGCTGTTCTGTTGCGACGTGATTGAAGGACAAACCAACAAACAAACACACTTTCGCATTTATAATATCAGTAATGCTTTATTATAACACTTTTTATAATTGTCAAATTTTTTACCATACTTAACCAAAGACAAAATTACGTTTAGCTGTCATTTACGTTTTGTTATTCCACTGTCATTTGCGTTTTGTTATTCCATGTCAGATGCGTTTTTGTTATACCACGTTTTATAGTGACTTGACGGAAACGCGGTCGAACGGGATAAAAAGTATCCTATGTCCTTCTAGTGGTTCTAAGCTACCTCTCCACCAATTTTCAGCCAAATCGGTTCATCCGTTCTTGAGTTATAAATAGTGTAACTAACACCACTTTCTTTTATATATATAGATTGAAATCCACCCTAACGCGATTCGTATCTCCGTAAAAAGCCAACATACCAAGTTTCATGGTTATACCTAAGTTGAAAAACGACAGACTTAATAACAATCATTCACCCTCTATTTAACTCCATTGGGAGTTGAACATTTAAAAACTGTCAAACGCGTACTTCTTTATTTTCAATTGAAAGGCAAAATACCAAGTTTGATGGATATTACTTGAAAATTAACTTAAAAATCTGGACTTTTATACAAATTTTCATCCCCTATTTGAAGTCTTTGGGGGTGGAATTTTCAAAATTTGCGAAACACGTATTTCTTATTTTTTTATCGAAAGCCCAAAAATTAAAGTTTCATGGATATTACATGAAAAATAATTTGATAAATGACGAACTTTTATACAAACTTTCAAACCCCATTTAACCCTCTTGGGGTTGGAATTTTCAAAAATCCTTTCTTAGCGGACGTCTACGTCATAATAACTATCTGTGTGCAAAATTTCAGCCCGATCCGTCCAGTGGTTAGAGCTGTGCGTTGATAGACCAGTCAGTCAGCCTTTGCCTTATAGATATTTAGAAGATTAGTATGATTATTATACGACATTTCGCGCAAATTCGATTTTTAAAAATCCCGTGGGAACCCTTTTTTTCGGGATAAAACTTGCCCTATGTAACTCTTTCTAAGGTCGTCACCTACTAAGACCAGTGACCATGATTGCACAGGTATGCAAAAAATCTCAACAATCCGTTGCTTCGTTCACTTTCGCATTTAATCTAACTCCATGCGGACAAGTTTCCAACAAAAGCTAGTAAGTATGTAATTAATAAATCATTTTTTACGTGACGTACATGCTATATCGCCATTGTTTTTACAAGATTTTATTTAGCTTGACCAGTTTATTTATTTATTTGTTTGTTTGGATCAAATCTTGCAAGATGAATTAGACCTAACTACTTCCCGGTTTCTGATCGAGCTGTAATTTTGCATTTATGTGTACCTAAATCGGATGACAATGCAATATTATTGTGACGTGAAGCTGATCTGATGACGGAGACGGAAGATGGCTATCGGAACTCTGTAATAAAACGACGTAACCCCATCGAGTTTGGGCTCGTTTGATTCGTCATAACAAGTACTCTGATCCTAGATGATATCCAGAGTCTAAAGATGTAGCTACTAAAAGCTTGCATTTAAAAATATTTTTTTTAATTTACACAATTGTTAGTTAGTGACAAACTCACGCAGTTATTACGCAAAGAAAATACCCATTTAGTGCGTATGAAAAAGAATTACTATGTTAATAGTACTAACATTCATCACACAAGTAGGTACCTACGCAAAACTGCGTTTAATTTAGAAACTGTCGGAAAATGAGCGTGGAAATATTACGCTCCTTTGACGTGGAACCTTGAGTGACTAATTCACAAAGCTCTTTGATACATATGAAGTACTTAGTTTAATATAATCGTACCTATCTGTGAAATCCCTTATATCTTGAATGAATGAAAGGCTAAAAGTGTACACCATAGAAATAACAACTAAAGAAAACAGGGTAAAATAAGCGGCCTATATTATCCTTACTAATATTATAAATGCGAAAGTGTGTTTGTTTGTTTGGTGGTTTGTCAAAATAACGCAGAACTACGGATTAGTTAACGTGATTCTTTGCACGGGTATAGATATGAGATAATAGGACCCTGGAGAGTGACATAGGCTACTTTTCATCGCGCAAAATTAAAGAGTTACCGCGGGTTTTTTAAAGTGTGGACCTCGCGTCGATACATTGCACCGTAGCTGCGTGATTGAAGGACAAATTGTCATACGTGACCGCTACTCAATAAACCCGAACGGTAGGTAGGCTACATAAATGTTTATGGCATAATGGTAGACTCATCGACGATTCCAAAGCACTTGTAAAAAAGTTTATTTGAATAAAAAACATTTCTATTAGATTCTATTCTATTCTATTATATTCTAAAAAAATATTGAAACCTTAGATTAATTACTCATAGATCGGAAGTTTCTACCAAAGTTCAGCTCCTCGAAACAAGCAATGAATGTGAGTTATTTTCTTTACTGGTACTATTAATCACGTTTTTGATGGTAATTTATGACACCTTTTCACAGCACAGAACGTTATTTTGTCATAATTTTCTCGTCGTACTAACGCGACGATACTACGTTAGAAAATGCTTTCGGCTTCCTAAAAATGGCTTATCACCGCGTCGACTATGGCGTTTTTAGGGGTATTTATTCTAAGATTGAAACCCTAAATTAGTTAAGTAGGACATAAAATATATTAGAACAAATTACTAATATTATTAAAGTTATCTAATTTATAAGAAACTAGCTGATGCCCGCGACTTCGTCCGCGTGGATTTCGTTTTTAAAATTCCTCGGGAACTCTTTGATTTTCCGTAATTAAGCCTAAAAAGTAGCCTACGCCATTCTCCAGGTCCTTAACTATAGTCATGCAAAAAGCCAGGAAGATCCGTAGCTTTGTTGCGGCGTGATTGAAGGACAAACTAATAAACAAAAACATTTTCGCATTTATGATATTAGTATGATTTTTTTTTATTGGATTAGCGATTGACTACAATCTCAACTGATGCTACTTAATAAGTGTAGATGAAGCTTAAGATCGAGCGCACTGTCTAGACTCTAGATCAGAGATTCCCAAAGTATTTTGGGCAAAGTATTTTGAGACCCATTTTTCAAAATGAACTGATACCTCAGACCCCCCATAGCCAAATTACTTTAAAATCCTATCTATAGTTTTTCTCCTATTGATACAAAATACTTACAAATTTTAAAACTTTGCGGTTGGTTAAGTGAGTGAACTTGACATCATTTTCTCAACAAAGGACAATGGGCGCAGGTGGTCCAAGAGCCTCCACTGATGAGACTTGCGGGAAATGAAAGCTCATAGTTATCGTATGATTCTGACAAAATTCTATTAAATTCTGTCCCGGGGTTATTTTGTTATACTTAGTCATGTTTGTTCCGACTAAATAATATGATTTTACGTACATAACGTTGTCTTTATTATGACATGGTCTCTTAATCTCTTTATCTATCTTTAATTCGATGCCCCTCCCGCTTCTCCTAACCTCACCGCGCTTCGCTCGCCCATCACCATGTATTTTTGTCTTGCTGGTGGAGACCAAAGCAAAGGCTTTCGACTTTAAATTATTAATTTAAATGGGAGCAGGGTTTGGGCAGTGATACTCGGTTGAGTTCAGATCAAAGATCAGATCACCTACCAGAACACCGATATGACGTCATCGACACCAGGCGCAGATATAATGTGACTATGGAGTACGTTTATGTTCTCGGCTCGCGTCCAGGTAAACAAAACAAGGTAAGGAAGGTCAGAGGGGGTGGGATTATCATTGTGTATGTCCCCCTCTCGCAGTCCTAGCCTGTTGTGAATGCATGCACCGCACCGGCCCGGTCCAACAACCAGCAAGCGAGAGCGCAGTCTTTGTGGCGACCGCCCCGTGTTAAATGCTAAGTTCTTTCTAGCTTCTTGTGGGAGTACTTATTCACGGGGGATTTATGGAGCGGTCGTCAAGGTTAATGACAGCGGTGGCTCATGTCGGTGATAAACTTTTTCACCTACCCTAATCTTCATACCATAGACCATATCTAGCCAATCCATCATGGTCATCATATGGTATCTAGGCTATGCACGTTATGAAGATGACATACATCAACCAGCCAGATTTTTAGATTTTATAATAATAGATGAATAATAGATGAATATGATTTCTTCCCCTACAATCTTGTTTTGTTATTCCAGCAATCAACTACATTGAGCTTATTAAGATCTTGGTCATCATACTAATATTATAAATGCGAAAGTGTGTTTGTTGGTTTGTCCTTCAATCACGCCGTAACGGAGCTACGGATTTTTTGCATGGGTATAGTTGAGGACCTGGAGAGAGACATGGGCTACTTTTTATCCCCGGAAAAAAATAGTTCCTGAGGGATTTTAAAAACGAAATCTACGCGGACAAAGTCGCGGGCATCAGCTAGTGTTCCATTATCTTAAATCTATTGGCGCTTTTGATCGAATGACTTAATAAAAAGATAACATACACGCTAACATAAATAATACATAAGACATACATAACATAGCATAAGTGTTTAACACGAGTCATATTATTTAGTCAGAACAAACATGACCGTAGTAAAATAACCCCCGGACAGAATTTAATAGAGTTTTGCCAGAATCATACGACAACTTTGACCTTTTGTTTCCCGCAAGTCTCATCAGTGGAGGCTCTTGGATATACATCGATGCTTGGACCACGTTCCATACATTTTTGCCCATTGTCCTTTAACAAAATAAATAGACATAAATTACAACAATGATACTTCCTACTAAAATATTAGTCATTATTATAACAAGTTGGTACACGTAACACAACTTAAACATTATCTTGAAAGTTTCAAATAAGAACTTGTGTTAATTAATAGGGGTCGATTTTTAGACCCTTGGGAAACCGATTTCAACCCCAAGGGGTCTATATCGACCACTTTGGGAATCCCTGCTCTAGATAATGACGATTTGATACGGATTCCTGAAAAGCATGCCTACCTAACGAAATTATGGAATTATTAATTAATAAACTGGCTTCAATAGGGATTGTAAGGGTCATTGCACCGAGGTAATACGTTACTGAATTCGTAAAGCTCGTAAGCTTTTGACGCTTATATAAGTTCACGATACCGTAGTGGGTACTGTAGGAAGCGCGATAAAACATTCACTCTTATGTGAGGTCATTGCTATCGGTAACGTTAAAAAAATATATCGTCTTTGTAACAAAGTGGGGTGACACGCGCGATCTTGGCTGGCTGGCGAGGAATTAGTCACGAATTGCTTTTTAATTCGTATAAATGTTCTATGCTATTGCATAGCTTTTATCGCGGGCTTTGAACTAGGACAAACAGTTTAAGCGCGGCGACCGAATCAAGAAATTCCGTAACGAAAATAAACCTAACACCGTCGTTCAGTAAGCGTTCAACATTTTAGAGGTTCACAAGTAGCTCTGTTTGGCCCAGTGGGCGAGCGGCCGCTTTCTTTACCGTATGGTGTTTGATGTCGCAGGTTCGAATCTCACTCGCGAAGTAGTGACAGTGCGCTTTTCTTGTTTGTTTGTTTTTTAATTCTTTTTGCATAATTTTTATCATGCAAAAAACAAAATGCATAAATATTATAATTGCATAAGTTGGTAAAAAATGCTATGCAATAGCTTTACCGCGGCAGTCCCCGAGTGCCACTTAATTTTTTTTTAAAGAGCGAGAGCCAAGCTGAAGTCGTCTAATATTCTGCTATCCCCTCCAAATAAGCAGAAAGCTTGTGCTAGGTGTGGGCAATAGGGCAACGGGTGGGGTTCGAACCTGCAACCTCAGTCCCCCGATTGTCTAAAAGTTTCCGATCAAAATCGTATTCATTTGATGGCATTAGCGTCGAAGTAAAGGCATTGAATTTAATTAACCTAGTAATTGCTGTGCCCCAATGGGGTTCCAATTTAAATGTATATTGTAAGTTGGAATACAATGAATAAATGAATTAGAACTCAATTTTGTGTATTTAGTTGTCCTGAATTTGTGAAATTAAATAGAATAGAATAGAACAGAAATATTTTTTATTCAAATAAACTTTTACAAGTGCTTTTGATTAGTCGATGAATCTACCACTGGTTCTGGAATGCCTTTCCTGCCGAGAAGAACCAGCAAGAAACTCGGCGGTTGCTCTTTCCAAAACAAATTTACAATACAGTAAATACTATGCTATATAAGCAGAGTTTCCACAATGAGGAAAGTTCCAAAAATGCATACCGACTAGCTTCTATCTTAAGATGGGCAGACATAAAGTAGCCCCATTCCCGCCGGTGGCACCCGTTCACGAGCATGACGCATGACCCTTGTGCCTCCTTCACCGTCCTACCACAGAACAGCGAGAAGCCATGAGCGATGGCACCCTTACATAGTTGAAATCCAACCTACTCGCACGAAACGTTCTAGTTCTAGTGTAAACCTTCCAGCGTCCGTGTTTCCTGCCACGTATAATTTGAGTACAATAATGAATAGGCATCTTCTAGGCAAGCGCGCACCAACCTAGACCTCATCAGTGCTCGCGATTAATGACTGTCAATAAGCGCAAACCTATCTCGCAATAAAAAAAATACATGACATGAAAGTAAAAAAGTGACCCCGTTCCGTTCGTTCGTGGACGGATCACACGCGAGTCGCTGGCAGATGCTGGCAGATCTCAATCTCGATCTTATTGGAGATCCCTACAGAAACTGGTGTCCAGCAGTGGACAACAATATTTTGAAGACATCGAGGAGGATCAGAGGTGCGATTGTCTAAGTTATCCATTGATCGTGATCGTATTCGATTACATTTAGCGTCAAAGTAAAATAAACCATAACAGCATTAAATTAGAGCTCAAAATCGTGTATGCATTCTTATACGTTTAAGTATGTACGATACGCTCCATAACGCTCCATGTTATAATCGGTTTTACTGAATTTGTGACTTTAAATCAATACAATCAAGGATTAATAGTTAGGCGTTAGTGTTTCGATTTTTTTTATGAGTAGTATATTTTGAAACTTTCAACACCAGGGATGCTTTATTATCGATACTAAGCCCAAAACAGATTTTTATTTAATTTTTGTCTGTCTATCTGTCTGTCCGTCTACCTGTCTGTCTGTGCGCGCATCACGCAAAAACTAATAAAGCTGATACTCCGGCTCAGCATAAAGGATCGTTTTTATCCTGATAAATAAACAATAAGGTTCCTCCGGGACAGGGGCTGAAAGTATTTTTTCGTACCACTTGCTCAAAAAAGTGACATTCTGTGCCACAAAAAGCGAACATAACAATAGTCATTTTTAATCTGTTAAAAACAGGGAAAGAAAATTGTTTCATTTGAATTTCATTCATCCTCTAGGGGGAGAATGTGATTTAAATTTGGAATACTTACCGAAATTTATACTGAACTACATCTGTGTTTACACCATTGAGTTTGTATATAAAGCATTATACATCTTTTTGAAAAAGGAATACGCATTTATTATGCAGTTATGATTATTAAATAAAATTACGAAAACCGACGAGGCCGTATGAGCTTGATGCCTTTGCTTTTCCGACAAAAAAATATTAGTCTAGGAATTTGCCGCGTTTTTGTTTTCTTCAAATACATAAGGTAAGGCGCATACATACAACTTTTACATCGACTAAACTGTTTAGTCGAGTTGTGTACTTTTCGTGAATTCCATACAATCAAAAGCAAATCGTAAGGCTTTTTGATTTTTTTGTCGAGCAACTATCGTGTTGATAGTTTGCGCACATTCTATGATCGCAGTACATTTCCATAAACTTATGAAACACAACTAAATAGTTGTTCAACTAAAAGTTGAATGTTTGCGCTAGGCCTAAACGTTAAGTTTATTTTAATTTATTTTTATAAATAAGTTAATGTTCTAAAAATACGTTACGATGTTAAATCAAAGCGACAGTGACAGTGAATTGTCGGATTCCATCAGTGCAAATGGTCAGACGCAAGAACAGAGAAATACTCAAATCAACTCATCAACAATAAATGTGCCAAACAAAAATGTAACCCTCTCTATCAATAATTGGACCAATGTTTCGAATGTTAACTTTTACTTTTAATTGTCATTATTTTTAATAAATGCTTATCTCATATTATTATTGTGTTAATTTTTTCGCAAATGGTACGAAAAGTAGAGTATTTTCCTCGGCGATAAAGCTGTCTTAGACTTGGGTGAACTTAAATCCCTCACTACACTCAGGACTCGTCTTAAATCCCTCGCTTCGCTCGTGATTTAAGTTTTTAACACCCTCGCTACGCTCGGGAGTAAACCTCGAGTCTTTCGTTACGCTCGCGATTTAAATCGTCACCCGCGACAGAAGACACTGCTTTATCCCCTTGGTTAATAATCTACTAATAGATTTTACTTCATAACTCCGTCAAAGAACCGATTTTAATAATAAAATTCTTTCAGGCCACAGATGTTTATAGCTACCATTGTGTTTGTTTTTAGTATACCCGTGCGAAGCCGGGCGGGTCAACGAGTATCTAATAAAATTATTTTCATTAAAGATAACTTTAGGTACGCGAACACATTCACAAGAAAAAGCTTAATATAATTTTTTTTTCATACCTCAGTTTATTTTAGAGTTATGTCCGTTTTCATCAACCATACTTAGGTCGTCCCCTAAGTAGGAGTCTCTATACAGAGGTAGCCCTTAAATAAGATCCCTTACATAATGTCATTTTCACCGTTATGTGTTCCCTAGGTTCGTGAAAAAGAATTTGACAGAAAGCATCACCTAACTTAGCTTAAGTAGCACGTAAAAGTTAGGGGACGTTGGTGAAAGCTGGCTTTAGACAACAACCTGTTCTTCTTCTTTATCAACCGATAGACGTCCACAGCTGGACAAAGGTCTCTTGCATGGACTTCCACAGGTCTCAGTCTTGCGCCGCCTGTACCCAGCGGCTCCCTGCGATCTGTTCTTAATAAATAATATTAATAATTATATTACTCATTATTTTGAAAGTTTTGCTTTTGCTTTGTAAATTGAATTAGATTGACTTAGCTACGATAGCTAGATTAGATACTAGCTAAATAAGACCTTACTAAATTATAACTTAAACACAAAGTACCCACTCCTAACACAAGCTTTCCGCTAATTTGGAGGAGAGAGGAGAATATAAGTTAAGTTCAGCTTGACGATTCTCAAAGCAGTTCTTTAAAAAATATTGGTTATCTGTAAAGGTCGGTTTAAGGACGATAGCTTTACGTGATAACGTCATAAAGATGAACAGCGTGCTGCTAGAACTACTTAGCTCGCGACACATCCGCTAACCACCGTCCACAGCTAACCACAGCGCGCACGCGATGACTGGCGGGCGGCGGCGGGTCACAAGCCAATGCTTGGGTCGATCGAGCCTCTCTGTCGCGTGTTCCACGCTCTTGCTTGCACGCTCAGGCGCAGGCGGAACGTGACACTTTTTCGTGCGTGCAGCCGGTGTTCATCGATTTATAAGACGTTAACACGTCAAAAAAAAATGTTTGTGTAAATGTTTAAAAGTCTAGGTCTGCACTCTGCGCCCAAGACTAAAAATATGACAAATGCAAAACTATATCTCAAAGTCAGCTTAACGGTAATTGGTTGCCTTGAGGCGCGAGGTCGGTCCTCGATACGGAAAATGCATCGACCTATATAACACTTAGAACAGAAGTTTCCAACAACGTTCTGCTCCAAACGTAGGCTCAAAACAACCAATGAATCTTTGAGCGCCAAGTACCTAACTATTTTCTGGTAGGTCAGTACCTAAAAGGAGCATCGAAAACCACAAAAACATACAACAGAAACAGCTAAAACGTAATTATTATCAGTCGATACCCCAGTGCATCAACTGATAATAATTACGTTTCCACACATTTTCACAGCACTGGGCCTACGTAATGAATAATATTCTGTGAGCTCTTCGTACTAAGGCGACGAGACTGCGTAGGCGGCACAGGGCGTGAGGGCGTGAGTTACTCACAAATTAGTCGATAAAGCAGGGATTTTCAAACTATTTTGGGCAAGAGATCCCTTTTTCAAACTGAACTGATACCTCAGACCACCATAGCCAAATTACTTTAAAAATCCTATCTATAGTTTTTCTCCGATTGATACAGAACACTTACCAACTTAAAAACTTTGCGGTCGGTTTAAGTGAGTAAACTTGACATCATTTTCTCATCAAAATTTAACAAAATAAATAGATATAAAGTACAACATTGATACTTTCTACTACAATATTAGTCATTCTTATAACAAGTTGGTATTTGTAACACAACTTATACAGTAGGTATCTTGAAAGTTTCAAATAAGAACTTGTTTTTAAATAATAGGGGTCGATTTTTAGACCTCGACCTATGTCGACCCCTGGGAAACCGATTTCGACCCCAAGGGGTCGATATCGACCGCTTTGGGAATCCCTGGTCTAAAGCCAGGAAATAAAGCCAGGAATAAGCGTTCAGGAAATTAGCTGCAAGATTGATATCTATATCCATACTAATTAATTAAAATAAATGCGAAAGGGTGTTCGTTGATTTATTAGTTCAATCATGTAGTAACGAAGTAACGGATCGGCGTGGTTTTTGCACAGACATGGTTGAGTACTTAGAGCATTAAGATAATGTGTACTAATTTTGAATAGGTATTAGCTTTCTGTATTATCCGTTGAAAATAAAACAAATTATTTTGATACGTCAATTATGGTACGAGAGCTAGCAACGTTGGAAAAACAACAATTTTAGTAAAGCTGGTTCTTTAATATGTCTTCCTCTAGGCTCTTCCAAATTATTTTGATACGTTTCCAAGATATAGAATTTTAAAGTGAGCGAGTGACTTCACTCTACAACACTCGCTCAGCCCATTCCCGCTTCCGTATGGCGTTATTTTATATTAGGTATTCTGTGCTTGCGTTTCAACAGGAAGCGATGAAACAAAACAAAACACTGCGCGAGTAAACTACTGCTGTTACAGCTGGCAACTTGCGACTAAGCGGAGCGTTGGAATATGACGTCACACGCAGTCACGTGACTGTTAGCGGGACTCTATATTTTGTACACACTGTAATTTTTCTGATTTAAAATATTTATTTTTTCACCTTTTTTTTTTACTTAATATTGAAAAAGCACCTAATTTTCAATCGAAAATTCTCCCGTCAAAATATCTGCTTTTTTAAGAAAGTCGGTGAGCTTTTTGTTCGTTGAAATATCTACTTTCTGATGGTGTAATAAAATATACATTACTATGGTAAATGCTCTCAGAAAATGCAGAAACGAAATACGAAATAACAGGTAGTAAGGCCCAGACCCTCCTAGCCCCTATGAAATACCTTTTAAATTACATACGTAGATGGCTATTTATTGCTATTTTAAGATAACTTATATACCTGAGTGACCTACGGAAAATTTTAGCCCATCAAAAGGTATTTCATAGAGAAGTGGGAAAGGGGCTAGGAGGGTCTGGGCCTTACTACCTGTTATTTTGTATTTCGTTTCTGCATTTTCTGAGAGCATTTACCATAGTAATGTATATTTTTTTTTACACCATCAGAAAGTAGAGATTTCAACGAACAAAAAAATCACCGACTTTTTTAAAAAAGCAGATATTTTGACGGGAGAATTTTCGATTGAAAATTAGGTGCTTTTTCAATATTAAGTTAAAATAATCGACTGTGACAGACGGACGGACAGAGAAAGTCTCACCATAAGGGTTCCATTTTTACCATTTTGGTATGGAACCCTAAAAAAAGGTGAAAAAATAAATATTTTAAATCAGAAAAATTACAGTGTGTTTGGGACATAAAAAGGTAAGTTTTCACCAAATTTCGTGAAAAAATATTTTTTTTTTGTAAAAGATAAAAATAAAAAACCAAAAACTTGGTTATTTGAATTTTTCACATTCATTCTGAGGTTATGTGAAAAAAGTCTAAATACAAAAGTTGTAGATCTTTTTTTTACCTACAACTTTGCCATTTAACTTATTTCCATAGGACTTGTAGTTTTTCCGGAAATCGAGATAAACCGTTTTTTACCCTTAAACCCCCCCTCCCCCCACTTCCCGACCTCAGATCGCCCGTAATTTATTTTTCCTTTCATTTTTGTTGCATTTTCTTCCTTTTCCAATGGGTTTCATCCTACTATTATTTTTTTTCACTTTTTATTGTTTTTTAAGGCTTCTACCCTGGTCTATTTAGGGGATATCAAGAGAAAACGGGTTGAGAAAAATTATACCCACACATCAAAAATTAACAGACGAACAAACAACATTCTCATTTCAGCAAGGATGCTCAGTAACACATAATATAATAACTATATTATTTAATTTTTTTTATTATAAATATTTAATTATTTATTATTGTACAGTGTACACTCGCGACCGATATTTGCAGGTATTCCTATGCAGATCTCATCATCATCATTAGCTACCCATCAACGGCTCACTACTGAACTCAGGTCTCCTCTCCGAGAAGGGTTATAGGCTATAGTCTACCACACTGGCCCAATGCGAATTGGCGGACTTCACACACCTTCAAGAACATTATGAAGAAATCTCAAGTGTGCAGGTTTCCTCACGATGTTTTCCTTCACAGTTGAAGCAAGCGATATTTAATTACTTAAACGCACTTGACTCCGAAGAGTCAGAGGTGACCCGGGATCGAACCTGCGAACCCTGAATAGGAGACCACAGTCCTATCCACCAGGGCCTAGTGGACAGTGCGAAGCAGTGATAGCCTAGTGACTAGGCTATCACTGCTTCGCAAGATCAGCAGATCTAGCCGAGTTCAATTCCTCAAATCTATCCCGTTGAACTCGTTGATGTGGCAGACTAGAGCAAGGCAAGGTCTGTAGTGAACCTCATTTTACCCAACTAATGATGACAGTGCTGTATACAGATTCTTTACTGAAAAGTTTAGCGCGTAATTTTCCTCGTGGAGCGAAGCATGTCACGTCACACACCCATGTTCCCTTCAGCCGAGTGTCACATTTCTTTGTGTATAATTTAGCATAGATTATAAGTATACCAACGTATTTTCAAATTATGTACCTAATTCATTAAAGAATAATTGTTTTATTATTTCGTATACTGTTGTGTTTAATTTTAATTCCATTTTGATTTAAATATCAACACAAAAAAATGAGCTTCTCCATTATTATCAGTATTACCCGGTCGAGCTAAGGCCACGTTTTCGCATAGGCGTGGCGTTGCGCGTCGCGCGGCGCGTCGCTCGCTCGCTCTCGCTCGCCCTCATACCTTGGCCATATCGCGCGACCGCTCACGCGACTCGACGCGCCGCGCGAAGCGCAACGCCACGCCTATGCGAAAACGTGGCCTAAGTTTGCACCTCGCGTCGCACTACTACTAACAAAATAGCCGACACTTTTTAACAAACATTCGTTTAATTTTCATAAAGTTAGTGATCCCTTTTTTGCACACCGTATCTTTGCCGTATCTCTACCGTATCTTATTGTCTTAATCGACGCCAGGTGCAAACTTAACTCGACCGGACTATAAGTACAGATTCGCCCTTTGGCTATATGATTTGAGCCAGAAAGATTGACGTCATCGAGGGTGGCGGCGTCCGCAATGCGTCGCGTGGGGGTTGAGTCCAGGGCTGAATGACATATAGTACAACGTCTTCCTAAGGGCGCCTCCTGTGTGGCTCGGACCTCGGCTTTAGATGACGTTGGGTCGAACAAGTGGGATGTTTGGACTATATTAATCCCTACACCCACACCCCAGAATCCACTCCCGGAAGACGTTAGAAATCGGAGATCTCGCCTTCGCTGGCAGGGACGCTGTGTATAGAGATTGACGATGCGTGTAGCCCTACCCGACTGTCTATCGTTATGTGGTCATCAGGATCGTAAAAGACGAACTGTCTTTTATCGCCGTTGTTTGATACCTCAGCCTTTAGTGGTTCAAGGCAAGGAATCATAATCATAATCATTTTTATTTTGCTAGAATATGGTAGTTAGTTACATATATTTTACATAAGTGTTAGGATTATAATATCCACATATACTATCAAACTGAATGCTGAGGTGACTGCTGCAATGATTATGATGACACCTGGTAGCATTATAGTGTGATGATACAGTCTAAGGAGGCAGCTGGCTAATCTTTTTTTTTATTCGATGACAACTTAGTCTTGACTGCGATCTCACCTGATGGTATTTGACAATGCAGTCTAAGATGGTAGCGGGTTAACTTGTAAGGGGTATGGCAGTGAACATTGAACCCATACCCCTAATTGGTTTCTACAAGCCATCGTGCTGGAACGCTAAATCGCTTGGCGGCACGGCCTTGACGGTAGGGTGGTAACTAGCCACGGCCAAAGCCTCCCACCAGACCAGACCAGAGACAATTCAGAAATTATAAATTCCCAAATTGACTCCGCCGGGAATCGAACCCGAGACCTCCCAGTTATAAAACAACAGCGCTCACCACTGAGCCAGGGAGGTCGTCTGGAAGGTGTAGGGCAATTTTTAGTTAACCCGCACCTTCAGCAGTATCTTCTAGGTGCACGCGGCTGCACGGAGTGAAGATATGCGAGCCTCAATGATGATTAGTTATTATTATAATTTAAATCTAGCAGATGTGGGTATTTTTCAAAGTGTTCTCGCAGAGACATTTTCCTCAGCCGCAAGCTCTCTTTATGATTTAATATTAAGAATTTTTAAACAAAATTAAGAGTAGTTTAAGTTCTAAGAATTTATATAATTTAATTAGGTTATTATGGGTCTGGCATAATCTCATGTAAGAGATTCAAAGACCCTACAAAATTGAGAATAAAAAAAAATCTACGCGGCTTAGAAGGTAGGTTGGTATGCTTAGTTATAAGTATTTATTTATAAGTTTAGCCGATATAAAACGTTGTGTGTGTGTGTTTTCAAACTTTTGATTACATTTTTATTAGTCTTCTTACTTTTATTAGATCTCCATGTCTGGTAGGTACACTTTTGGTGCAATTGTATATCTACGGTATGGTATCTAACTGAAAAAACTGATACCGGCACAAGGTTTCTATGTATTACCACAGTATAAGGAAGAGAATCTATCCTTACTCTGTGGTATTACATTGCAGTTTTTGATACCGGCCGATATAGGTAGCGGAGGACAATAGGTACCTAACTACCTACCTAATAAGAAAATCTAAATGTGAATTTTGTGTAGGTAACGTGATACGTGTGTGTAGGTACGTGTACTTGGTATGTAATGAATGATTCCTTGCTTTGATATTTTGAGGTTTGATGCAAAAAAACCATGTGTTTTGATACAGCTTTTACATAATCGGACTGCAGGCACCTTATGTGAGAAGTAGTAGTGGTAGGTTTTCAATTTATAATTATTATTCTTGTCCAGAATCTACTTCAAATTCAGCAAATATTTTGTAACTGGTAGGTATATATCTAGCTAATAACGTGTTAATTGCGCCAACACGTTTTATTTCATTAGTTATTATCTAATTATTGTACCTACCTTTTTTAGCGACTGTAAGTAGATAGTAGATACCTAGGTAGAAGTCTAACGACTGAATGCCTAATGAATTAATTTCTTATTTTGTTTCGAGCTGGGCTTGCGCTTGACGACATTCAATGATGGAAAGCGCTGATGAGGTCTAGGTTGTAGCGCGCTTGCCTAGAAATTGCCTATCACTCGTGCCTTTAAGGTACCTACGTAGCTTGGGGTTACTATGCGCCGAATTTTTTTGTTCCTAGTAAATGTCAAATAAAAAGTACTGTACTTCAAATTTAAACTAAAAGACTCTCAGTGACTGAAGGACTGAATATATTTTTAAGGTTGTTTTAATCTATACCTATTACCTACTACATTAAAATAATAAAACTGGACATTTAATTATTTTGAAAATTTTAACCGAGGGATGCTTTGTAATCGCTATTGAGCCCAAAACAGATTTTTATTGAATTTTTGTCTTTTTGTCTGTCTGTCTGTCCGTGCATCACACGAAAAATACTGAATGGATTTAAATGAAATTTGGTACTTATAGCGGTAGCTGGTATTCTGGGTCAATATATAGGATAGTTTGTATCCCGATAAAACATAAGGTTTCTCCAGGATAGGATGACAATTTTTATTGATTTTACTCCATTACTCCGTCAAACGCGATTTTAATAATTCTTTTTTTATTTGAAATTGTATACTATCAGTCATGTTTTATCTTATTTTGATGAAGATCTGATAAATATTATAGGAGATAGAGGACATAACTCCTCACGGAGCAGCAAGCATAGGACAACAAACGAATACATATTATAATTACATATTTATGCTTTTTAGCCATAGGCAATAGACTTTAATCATTACATTCCAGGCCCCACATGTTTGTAGGTACCATAGCGAGCAAACATGTTGGCGGGTCACCTGATGCTAAGTAATTACCGCCGCCCATCAAAAGGGGTTGTTTCATCTTGGGCCAGGTACTTGTACACTATACAAAAAAATAGTATTCAATCATCGAAATTGAAATAAAATATGCTTTTTTGCAGTTTTACCGTGAATAAAAGGTACAAAAATATAAAATTGATAATTGGGTACATTTGTAGAATAGCAACTCCCGGAGTGCATCCATCTGCTTTTGTTTTTTATGTTTGTAATGACGTTACGTCATCTTAATGTCTTTTCAATTGTCAAACGTAAATTGCTGGCATGGAACTAGGAATTACGACTACGTTGCTGGTATGTCAGATGTCAATTGTGGTTATTTTTATGTCTAACTAGCTGATGCCCGCGACTTCGTCCGCGTGGATTTAGTTTTTAAAATTCCTCAGGAACTCTTTGATTTTCCGGGATAAAAAGTATCCTATGTCCGTCTCCTGGTTCTAAGCTACCTCCCCACCAATTTTTAGCCAAATCGGTTCAGCCGTTCTTGAGTTATAAATAGTGTAACTAATACGACTTTCTTTTATATATTACTAGCTGATGCCCGCGACTTCGTCCGCATGGATTTAGTTTTTAAAAATCCCGCGCGAACTCTTTCATTATCCGAGATAAAAAGTAGCTCTCCCGGTCTGAGGAACCACTACTACATCCTAATGGATGTAGTAGTGGTTCCTCAATATATACCCATGCAAAAAATCGCATCAATCCGCTGTTCTGTTGCGACGTGATTGAAGGACTAACCAACAAACAAACACACTTTCGCATTTATAATATCAGTAATGCTTTATTATAACACTTTTCAGAATTGTCAAATTTTTTACCATACTTAACCAAAGACTAAATTACGTTTAGCTGTCATTTACGTTTTGTTATTCCACTGTCATTTGCGTTTTGTTATTCCATGTCAGATGCGTTTTTGTTATACCACGTTTTATAGTGACTTGACGGGAACGCGGTCGAACGGGATAAAATGTATCCTATGTCCGTCTCCTGGTTCTAAGCTACCTCTCCACCAATTTTCAGCCAAATCGGTTCATCGGTTCTTGAGTTATAAATAGTGTAACTAACACCACTTTCTTTTATATATATAGATATAGATGTCATCACGACTCGTGTAAGTACGTGTCATTGTCAAAAAGAACGCCATGTTGTTGCGTTTTTATTTTGCAAAATAATTTCACATTGTACCTCGTAACAAGGACCTTTTAATGAGAAATAAACAAAAAATAATCACTATTACATGACCCCAAACATTTTGAAAGACTGTACAAAGACTTGGCAGGCTCCATATATATTTGAAACAACCCCCTTGGAACACCAGAGACACTGCCAATGCGGTACGAGCTTTTCAGTTTGTAGATCCGCCCTTTGAATAACTCTATGTTGAAAAAGGGAGAATATCCTGATAATTTTCATTTTCATCAGATCTTCACTAAATGACATTTGAATACACAATACAAGTGCAATGAAAACATTTTCACATTTGACTGAAGAGTTAACAAAACATCGACAAAAATTTGCATCCCCTATCCCGGATAGGGGATGCAAATTTTCACACATAACATAACAACACACATAACACATAATACACATAATACATAGGTAATATACATAATACATACCACATAGAGGGGACATAGGGGGGACATAATAGTATAATGCGCACACAAACAGACAAAAATTAAAAAAAAAATACTGCGTTGGGCTCTGTAATGAATTAATGATAACAAAACTTCCTACAATTAAAATTTTCAAAATAGTGATCTATCTTATTTTAATGTAGGTAAGTACGTACAGAAATCGTCCAGTTACAGTTTTATTATTACCTATATTCTATAGAATAGAGTAGAATAGAATAGAAATATTTTTTATTCAAATAAACTTTTACAAGTGCTTTTGAATAGTCAATGAATCTACCACTGGTTCGGAATGCCTTTCCTGCCGAGAAGAACCAGCAAGAAACTCGGCGGTTGCTCTTTTCAATACAGATTTACAATACAGTAAATACTATGCTATATATGCAGTGTTTCCACAATGAGGAAAGTTCCAAAAATGCATACAGACTAACTTCTATCTTAAGATGGGCAGACATAAAGTAGCCCCATTCCCGCCGGTGGAACCCGTTCACGAGCATGACGCATGACCCAGCCATTGCTTCGCTCAACCATATTTGAGGGAACGTAACAACCCGCATCACACGACACCACCACAGAAATGTTTAAAGAGTGCGTGACATACATGCTACCCATGTCAAGGCATCAAACTGAAAACTAATATTCAAATGCTAATTTTAAGACATCACTTAAAGACACAAATAAAGTAGAAACACTGAATAGCACAGGATAATTTTGTTACACAGGTTGATTATTACTCTCTCATAAATCGCTGGAGCGAGTTATATCCACGCTTTTTTGTCATTAATATAGTCTTCAATTGTATAATATGCTTTTTCCATGAGAGAAGTTTTAATTGCTTTCTTAAAATTGTGTAAAGGCAAGTCTAAGGTCGACTGTGGAATTTTATTAAAGAACGTCACGCCCATTCCCACAAATGTCTTTCGGACCCTCTGGAGGCGCAGTCGAGGAATCACGAGCCTATTTGGATCTCTAACCTGCATATCGTGTAAATCACCCTTTTTTTTTGTAACTTAAAATATTTTGTCTGACAAATATTATGTTGTTATAAATATATTGTGAAGCTACTGTCAGAATGCCTATTTCCTTAAATTTTTCTCGAAGGGAATCCCGCGGTTTTAAATTGTAGATTGCGCGAATTGCCCTCTTCTGCAATACAAAAATTTTTCCAATGTCGGCTGCTTTACCCCATAGTAAGATTCCGTATGACATAATACTATGGAAATATGCAAAATAAACAATTTTTGCAGTTTCTATGTCAGTTAACTGTCGAATCTTCCTAACAGCGTAAGCAGCAGAGCTAAGCCTGCCAGCAAGTGTTGTTATATGGGTGCCCCACTGTAGCTTAGAATCCAGGGTTAATCCCAAGAACACTGTGGAGTCCTCAGTTTTCAAAGGTTCATTATTTATCTTTAGATTATTACTGACAGCTCTGGTGTTAGGCAATAAAAACTCAACACACTTGGTTTTTTTAGCATTTAAAAGTAAATTATTTGCCGTAAACCATTCAGAAACTTGAGATAATGCATTATTTACATCGTCAAAATTGTCTTTTTTCCTATCGTCTTTGAAAAAAGAATATATATATAGAAAGTGCAGTTCTATAGAGCGGTGATAGCCTAGTAGTTAGGACTGTGGTCTTCTATTCGGGGGGTCGCAGGTTCGATCCCGGGTACGCACCTTTGACTTTTCGGAGTCAAGTGCGTTTAAACAATTAAATATCACTTGCGTCAACGGTGAAGGAAAACATCGTGAGGAAACCTGAACACCTGAGAGTTCTTCATAATGTTCTTGGAGGTGTGTGAAGTCCGTCTATTCGCATTGGGCCAGCGTGGTGGACTATGGCCTATAACCCTTCTCTGAGAGGAGACCTGCGCTCAGTAGTGAGCCGTTGATGGGTTGCTAATGATGATGATGATGATAGATAATATTGCCGTGAAAACGTAAGAGTTCAGTGTTGGTAAACTTTATTTACTAGCCAATGCCTAGTGCTTAGGACTTCGTTTCCTATTCGGGAGGTCGCAGGTTCGATTCCGGGCACGCACCTTTGACTTTTCGGAGTTATATGTGCGTTTAAACAATTAAATATCATGCTTCAACGGCGATGGAAAACAGGAAACCTGCACACCTGAGAGTTCTCCATAATGTTCTCAAATGTGTGTGAAATCTACCAATTCGCATTGGGCTAGCGTGGTGGACTATGGCCTATAACCCTTCTCAGATAGGAGACCTGCGCTTAATACTGAGACGTTAATGGGTTGCTAATGATGATGATGAAACTTTATTTTGGATTTGCAGGATAATCATTAAGTATAAATGGGACAATCAAATTTACAACTTTTAATCACACGTGGTAGAAAGGTATTTGCTTATCGGTTGGCATTCGTTCGCTAAAATAAAAATAATAAATTAACCGATTTGGTCCATCCATTCTTGAGTTACGCGCTTACCAACATTCATTTTTATTTATATATATATATATATATATATATATATATATATATATATATATATATATATATATATATATATATATATATCTATATAATATAAAATATAATATATTCATTTTTATTTATATAAGATGCGAAAGTGTGTTTATTTTTTGGTTTGTCCTACAATCACGCTATCCCGGAAAAACAAAGTGCTCTTGCGGGATTTTTAAAAACCTAATATAAGTAATCCACGCGGATAAAGACGCGGGCAAAAGTTAGGAGGTAACAAGTATAAATTAAAAATTTAAAACACCCCCGACATGTGAATCTATGGCCGGTCTATGTACGTATACATGACATCCTGTTACCCAGTCTTCTGCTCCATCATCAGATCCTCTTCCTCGATCCTCTATAATCATCTATGTAACACCTACTCATTAAAACCATTCTAATGAGCCCAAACACACTATATCTGCTGTAAGTTGCTGAGGAGTTGGGTATCCCGCAGTCTACTTGATGCTGCAGCATTAACTCAAGTTTACCATGCCTTAGAAATCATCCGAAGTAACAGTACACCAAATTTTAAATCAATCGCACCAGTGAAAGCTTATAAGACCCTTTAATCAAGTAGGAAATTAGTGGATTTTCTGCAAACGCCTGAGCAGATCTTCATAAATTATAGCTAAGATCCACCTCGATTACATTAGCTTTCAAACAGAAAGAACCGCATCAAAATCGGTTAATTGAGGAGGCTGCTACGAGGGAACGGACAGACACACAGATACTCACGTTAAACTTATAAAACCCCTCTTTTTGCGTCGGGGGTTAAAAAATAAGATCGCAAAGGTTTAGTTAATCGATTTAAATTTTTAGAAGTTAATAAATAGTCTTTAATATTAGAATTTAACAATATTCTGGTCTGGAGAGAGGCTTTGGCCGTGGCTAGTTACCGCCCTAACGCCTTGCTATTTAGCGTTCAGGTACGATGGCGTGTAGAATCCGATTAGGGGTAGGTACTAGGTAATAGGTTTAATATCATACGGCATACCCCTTCCAATTTAGCCCGCGACCATCTTTAGACCGCATCGTCACTTGACATCGGGTGAGATTGTAGGCAAGGGCTAGTTAGTGGCTACATTGCGGTCGAATAAATAAAATACGTACCTACCTACCAACCTACAAAAATTTAATTTCTGTTAATTAAAATTAGGTACTTAATGAATTACGTGGAATTCAACTAAGTAGGTACATAAGTAGGTGGTACCTAATGATTTCCAAATCACTGTGTTGCTCATGACCCACCTACGTACTAATAGACTCAAAGCTAATAATAGACGAAAAACAATCAATTTAACCCTGTATTATTTAGCTATCGATTGCACGCTGAGTTCTGAAAGCACTTGTCCTTGATAATACATATTTACATAGGTACATAAACGTTCATTGGGTTACGTAACTCCGCTAATACACATACATCGATGCCAATCGCACCACAACTTTGCAACTTTAAATCGCTCCCATACGATTATAAATTACGCAAATAACTAACCCAATTTTATAATTTAGCTCGAACAATGGTAAATAACCTAAAATAATACGATATAATTACGTAAATCGGGCTGAAAAGCGTTGGTTAAGCGTCGAATCGCCACGTTAAGACATAGAAAAGTTGTTTTTGAACAAAGAAGTGTGCCTGTGTCGAAAATAATACTTGGTGAGTTGGTGAGGCCCAGAGAACTCCGGGCGGATGTTATATAGCTACGTAGATAAAACCTTCCGCCGTTGCCAGCGCTCCACGCGGCGGCTGAACGAAACGCGCTTCATGCCGTGTACACCCGGCGAAATAGGTTTGCTTTCTTATGCTGCGATATTTATAATATAACTTTATATATTATTTATGATAAGCTTTTCTTTGAATTTGTAGATTTATATGTTTGTGGTATTTTATGAAAATTTTGTAAATAAAGAGGGCATTACCTAATTTGTATATTTATCTTTTACTAGCTGATGCCCGCGACTTCGTCCGCGTGGACTTAGTTTTTAAAATCCCTCGGGAACTTTGATTTTCCGGGATTAAATTAGAAGCCTATGTCACTCTCCATATACTCAACTATAACCATGCAAATAATCACGTCGATCCGTAGCTGTGTTGTGCTGTGTTGTCCTTCAGGACAAACCAACAAACAAACACACTTTTGTAATTATAATATTAGTATGATTAAATAATTAAAAATGTTAACATTCTTAAGTAGAACCTAAATATTTTTTTAACTAAACATTTTCAACCAACATCTGTTAATAACTGAATCATTATGAAAAATGTTTTTTTCCTGCTCATCAGATTAAAAAAAAATTTTAATCCTGATGAGTTGGCCGGAATGATTTACTATCTCAACTCGTTCGCTTTAGAAGGTTAAAATTTTCTGAATTTTTAAGTTATTACACCAATAATTTGTCCAAGTAAGCACTCCATCAACATTGAAAGGCAAAGCATCATAGTACGAATGGAAAATGAATTTGTTTATTTCATTTTACCAGCTTATATCAAAATCGGTTCAGATGAATATTCACCAAAAAGCAGACAGACGAATTATTACAAAATATTTAAACTTTCAAATTACTATAATAATATTGTAATATGATCATATTATTAAAACGAGGCAACCTTCATGCCTGAGAGTTTTTCATAATGTTCTCAAAGGTTTGTAAAATGTAAAGTACCAATGCACACTTGGCCAAACTAAACTAAACCATTCTTTTTTTGACAGGTGACTCGTGAACATTAGTGGATTTAATATATACTTTTCTCAATAAAAAAAATAATTCTAACAATAAAAAAGAAACTCTGGTTCTAGTTAGATTTTTTATTAATAATAATCTAAATACATTCTCAATCTAAAATCCTTGAGCATATGCCCAATCACAAAGTGTGGTCACAAAATCACCTTTTACTTCAATAAACCTGCCTAATTCGTGTACCCTTGTTTCTACGTAACGTTTTTGGGTTTTTTGCAAATGCTCTTTAATTAAATCGTTAAGTAACCAAATATCACCTTCAATCTTCTTAATTATAGATATTTTTCGCATCCCCCTATAAGTTATATTTAAATAAATTGGCAGTTGATGGTTTCTAGTTCTAGCAATAAAATATGGTAAATTTTTTGCCTCCTCTTTTGGTGGTATCCATCCTGAAGGATATGTTTCTTTTGGTTTTACTTCAGGAATTGTTTCAAATGGCATAAGACGTTCCACGTATGCCCATTCAGGAGGATTTTTGACAATTTCAAATTCATATTGCTCCTTGATGTGCTTAACAAGCGGCGAGTGTGCATAATTTGAATAGTTTTTCTTACTAGTAACCTGTAACAAAAATAACAAGATAACAGTTTAAAAATTGTTAAACCCGACGACGGAAAATTTGATGTAGCGTATTGATTTTATTCGTATAAAATGTATTTTAAACGAATAAAATTAATATGCTACACCCGAACCACCAATATGTCACCCGAACGATCATATCAAAATCGGTTCAGTAGTTTATTCGCTACGGCGCGGCGCGGTGGAGCATTCGAAAATAACCAAATACATTGACTGCTAAAATCAGAACCCTTCCTTTTGTTTTTGCCGTAGTCGGGTGAACTGAATTGTGAAACTGGAAACAACAAAAGTTCAAGGAAGTTAAGATTACAGTATTATAATATTTATAAATAAATTAAAAAATTAAGATTGGACTTAAATGCATAATTGTAATATAGTATTGATTGTAATATAGTATTCATGAACTAATAGATAACGTATTTTAGATTTCGCCAAATTGTAATTATAGATTTACGAATTCTGAATTCTGAAAAATAAAAAAAATAACTCCCCGTGCGAAAGCTGTTCGCGAGGGTGTACACCCATAGTTCTGTCACATGTCGCATTCAAAGCAACATTACAACGCGGCGCGAGTAAAAATAATTGTATAATTACCGATATTGACTCTGGTGTAAGTTTTGCACCCAAATCAGAAGCGTTGTTCAGGATTCGCCCGGTTTTTCCGACGAAAAAACGTGCAAATGCGCTCTGTGAACGCCACACGGTCGCCATTTTGAATAGCGAATAGAGCGATTGCTTGCTACAAGAGCAATAAGAACTATATTATTCGTTTCGAAGGAAACATTATGGCGGACGCCTGCAGACATTTGGGCTTTTCAAAAATCGTTTTCTAAGTTTAATCGCGAGTTTTTATTGAACTTTTTCGCATATTATGGTGCATTGAGTGTTGAATTAACTTTTTATAGTGGTTTTTGGCAGTTCCGTGGGATAAATTGTGAGTATTTTGTGAGTACATAGCGGAGGTGCGCCACGGGTAGGGAAATGATTTGGTGCTTTCTGTCTCTCGCTGTCGGTCGACGCATACGCAGCGCTCAGCTGTAGGTGGCGTTGCGGTCACCCGAGTTGTCTACAACTACAGCACCACCAAAACATGATATTTTCATGACTTTTCCGGCTGGCTTTTCTGTGCAACGGGCGACCTAAATGTAAATATTGTTTTATATTATGCAATTTTAGACATCCTGCTTTAACTTTATACGCTTTATTAGTGATATTTTCTAACAAAATTCTGCGAAATAAGTCCGCGAACTTGTTGATTGTAAAGCATCGCTTTTGTTTATCACGACTTTTAAGACTTGATTTGTGACCGAATTATATTGAATTAAGTGGCAATTAACTTTAAAATGTCTTCAGTGACTATTCTAAATATAAAATCAAATGAATATTAGAGAATTTGATTTAACTTTTGATCAAGTTCTTATTTTGAATGAAATTGTAACAATTTTGTATTAATTAATCATGATTATCTTTAATAAAGGTATTTTGTTTAATTTCAGGTCCTGATAACATGTCTTAAAGAAGAAATCAACCCTCCATTTCAATAAAGATTGCAGTGTAGAGACTTAGGAGTTACCTATACATTTCTTGAGCAAATGTTGAAATAGTTTTACATTATTGATTATAGAAGATAGAGGACTATTAAGTTATTTAACTGAGAGAAAAGCTGTAAAATCAGGCTTCGGACCAATAGCTGTTGTTTGGTCTGCTCTGATCACCTGGCAACATAACCAGCAACCTGATGTCCGGAAAACAGTATCGTCTCCCACCAAACATTCCATCATGAAAACTAAACAGACTAAAGAGGAGTTGGACAAGAGTATAGATGAGGAAACAGTGGTAGAGCCCAAGACCAGAGCCCGAAAGAAGGCTTCAGACTTCAACGAGGAAGAAAAGAGCAAGCCTCAAGATGACCCCAAATCTTCCAAAGACAGCAAGAAACCTGGACCCAAGCCCAAGGCAGTGGTCAAGAAGAGACCTCTAGGCATCAGAAAGACAAAAAACTTGAGGGGCAAGAAAGTTCCACCAGCAAAGAAAAATGTTATAAAGAAAACTATCACCAGGACAAGGAAAGCTGCAAAGGAGGCTTCTAACACCCGTGATAAGGAGACCATCCCATTGATACCTGCTGCAGAAATTAAGAAGGAACCACTCGATGAACCTGCACCTAATTCCAGGTCATCCAGCCCCAAAACTGCTGGCAGGAGAGTAAGGCTCAGTTCTGATATGGTCATGATGAAGTCACTTCTTGGAGATTCTCCCAGTAGCTTAGTCCTCGGACCGCGGACCAGTCCGTACTCTATGCGTTCCGAAAGGAGTAATAGTCCCTCTCTCTTCGAAGGAAAGAACTTGAGGAGTGGGAAACCCAGGAAAGTCAAGAGTAATCTGCTGAATGAGGTTGTTTTAAAAGAACAGAAGAAAAGGCGGTTGCTCTCCGATTCTAAAAATGCAGATGCTCCTGAGAGTTCGGAGGACACAAAGAAGTTGAAAAGAGGACGTTCCTGCTCCAGAGATGGCAGCGAAATCTCTAAATGCTCAGATATTACAGAATCAGATGTCAGCCTCAGTGAACCACTCAATGATAGTGAGAACAAGGAGCTCAGCAAAAACTTAGATAAAACTAAGACTGACCTAGATTTAGATATTGAAAATAATGTACAGATCTCTCCTATTGGAAAAGTGCCTTCTCTTAGTGTCGACTCAAAGTTAACTGAAACCAAACCTTATACAGAGCCTAGTTCTATGTTAAAAGAGAAAAGTAAGAAGAAATTGAGCTTAAAAAGAAGTACTTCATTAGACTCAGACAACAATAACAGTAATAGGATTAAGTTAGAAAATATAAATGTATCAGACCTAGAAGACAAATACTTGCTGAAGACTGAACACGATGCGCTTATAGAAGAACGTAGTAGTATATTGACTAGTATGTCCAAGACATTTAACTCGAAGGAGGTATCTAAGAATATTAGGAAGGCGAGGAGGGGGAAGAAAGCTGCCACTACATCCAGGCCTGCCACTAATCAGGCAACCAAGAATGGTATCACCAGTACTATAACAAATGACTTAGTGGAAGACAGACACGAAACTGTTGACTCTTTATCTAAAGAAATCAGTGATCTCATAAATGATTTAGACCAAAACATAGATCGTGACCAACAGATGTCAAATGATACAAACATTGATCAATTGCAAACAAAGTCAGCTAGGCAATTCTATGGAATTTCCAAGCCTCTAGGTGATAATAACATCATTATTGCACCTGAAACACCAGTAAAAGACAAAGAAACGATTTCCGCAATCGTTAATGAATGCACACCTGTAAAGGACGATGGTGAAAATATTAGACTTCGCTATGACGATTCAGTTGAAAAGTGCCCTGAAAACAGACAGGAACTGTACAAGTGTAATCCCTCAGTAGCGAGTATAGACAAACTCATGGATAGACTGAAAGTTTTTGAAGAATTTGATAAAAGAAGACAGAGACAAGAGTCAGAATCTAAAACAAATGACAGTAAATCAGTGATGGTGTCTGATGATGTTGTTTTAATACAAAAATCTGGATCAGAATTTAAACCTTTAAAAGATTTGCAGCCAGTAAGATCACCAGAGAAAGTGATTGAGAAAGAAAATGTCCTGAGCTGTTTTGAAAATAACTCTGCTATATCAATAGTTAAGAGGGATCAAGTGAGACGTTCAATAGACGTAGATCTTCCAAATTCCGTCACATTAATTAAAAGGAACAGTGTCAATGCAAGGAAGGAATCAACAAGCTCAAACCATTCAAAAGAGTCTGATGCTATCAGTATATTTGAGAAGTCATTGGGCAAGGATGTAACTCTGACAGAAATAAGAAAGTCTGTAGAAAAACCTGCGCCCGCGCAGCAAATCGATTTCCACCAATTTGCGACTCTTCACCCGAATAACGCGAGTCAGGCTTTCAGCGTCCTTGACACAAGTCAAATATCAATCACTCCACGCAATATTGAACCAAAAATAAACAGTAATGAAGTTCAAATAACTAAAAGGAAAACTAGTGGGTTACTCTCACGAAAATCTTCCGAATCAGCGGTAGATGTTGAAGACAAGACTATTCCAGTTGAGAAGAAGATGTCACCTCCACAGCAGATTAAATCACCACCACATCAAATGAAATCTCCACCACATCAGATTAAATCCCCACCACATCAAATAAAATCACCACCTCACCAAATAAAATCGCAAACTCTTTCTATTGCGCCTACGCCTGTTGCGGTTAAATCGCCAGAATCAATTCAACCAATGGAAACAGACCCCGTGGTGCCACCTTTGGAGGAAGTCAAAACACTTCCTGACAATATACCCCTGACCTCTGAAATTCCGAAACTGGATAGCATGACAGATTCTATGAAAGTTTTGGAACCACCAAAGATTGACACAAAGATAATTGAACCTAAACAATCCATTGAACAACCAATTGTTGAAACTGTAACAGAACCGATAGTTCAAACTGATGAAAAAATTGTTGAAGAAGTAAAAGTGGAAACGGTTGCAATTGAAGTAATCCCTGAAGCTAAAAGTGAACCTGAAATCAAACAAGATGAGATAGAACAACCAATAGAACAAGTAACCGAAGTTATTGACAAGAAACCAGATCTACTTACTGAAGTTGAAGAAACGAAGGATATCGAAGATACTGAGGAAATGAAAGAAATTAAAGAAATTATGGATGCAAAAGAGATTAAAGAAACAACAGACATTAAAGAAATAGCAGACATTAAAGAAACAACAGACATTAAAGAGATTGAAAGTAATAAAGAGGAAAAAAAACCAAAGGTCTCCAAAGTTAAATCGGCTCGTAACTCCACCGAAAACCAACCTGGGCCAAGCAATGCTATACTAGAAACACCAGAAAGTCAAAAAAGAAAAGAAAACATACTCAGGACGTTAGGTTTGTTGACTCATAAGGCGGCAAATGAGGCAAAAATAGAGAAGATGAAGGAGAAAGAGCGCATCTACGGTTCGAATTACTCTGGGGTTATGAAACCTAAATCGGGGAAATCTGATTATACTGGGACGTTGAAGACTGTGATAAAGCTGAGTCGCGGCGTGGGGGAGCGAGACAAGAAGAAGTTCCGCAGCTCGCTGAAGATGACCTTCCAGAAGAAGGGCCGCTCGGGGAAGCCGCCGCAGGAGTTCGGCGACGCGGGGGCCGAGGACGACGCCTTCTACACCATCGAGAGACGAGAGGTGAGTGATACGCATTCTGTAGCCTAAGCACGAATATTTTCACTATCGAATAGTTAACGTAAAGTTAACGCCGACAAGATATTTTGCATGAAAACAGGCGTTGCACTGTGCGGGCGGTGCAGTCGTTTTCATACAAAATATCTTGTCGGCGTTAACTTTACGTTAACTATTCGATAGTGAAAATATTCGTGCTTAGGCTACTGTGAGGCGCTGGCAAACGTGGACACTTGAGTCCTATGTCGGATACAAACCACCATTGAATATTTTATTTTCATACAACAAATATGAAATCAACCAGCAACTGCGCAAACGTACCTAGACACTTTTTTTGTACAGTTGTTTCGACTCCATATTTATTGTATGAAAATAAGTGGTTTGTATCCGACACAGGACACAAAAGTGTCCACGTTTGCGCAGCGCCTTAGTGTTAGGAGGACTATTACATTTCGCATCCCTCTCTCGCGCACATTCTAATATTTTCAGATATTTTTGACAAAATGTGATCTATTATTTTCTTCGACAATCAACTTACGGATATTTTAGATTTAGTTTTATTATGATATACCTAGATTTTGATAGAGAAAAATGGCGAAAACTACTAGGTATTAACTTTTATCGCTCTTATTCTCTATCAAAAGCTACTCGTATAAGTCGCACGCAGAAAGTTTGCCGATCACTACTCCTCCCTCCTCCGCAGACCGCGACCCGCTCTCGCCTAGTTGACGTTCTAGTTGAGCGCGGGTCGCGGCCGGCGGAGGCGGGAGGGGCAGCCATCGGCAAACCTGCGCGCGACTTATAGGTATATGATACTAAAAATATGTCCAAAATATTCCTAATTTAACTACCAAAGATAATAATAGACCACAATATTATGTCAAAAGTGTCTGAAATTTTTACAATCATTGAAAATATTAGAATGTGCGAGAGAGGGATGCGAAATGTGATAGTTCCAGATTGGTGACAATTGGGTGGTGAATCTATTACTAAACTAAAATAACAGGTCCTAAAATAGATAGATAAACATCATATATAGCTTTACATTAGACAGCTCGTCTGGGCGCGTCACGAGGTGATTCGCGGTTCATCATACCGATTTCAACCTTTACCATACCATACTCCATACGATCTCCATGGAAACTCAGATGGTTTCAATCACAGGCACGCATCACTGACTTCTGAGTTATGTGCGTTATAAACAAAGCCTCAATAGCCCAACGGTTAAAGGTGCAGACTGAAAACTGAAAGGTCGCAGGTTCGAATCCCACCCGTTACACTATTATCGTGCTCTCTCCTAACACAAACTCTCCGCTTATTTGGAAGGGGAGAGGAGTCAACTTCAACTTGGCTGATATTCTTTGAAAAAAAAAATAGATATACCTTGCTTTAACAGTGTAGGAAACATCGTATTTGGAAGGGGAGAGGAGTCAACTTCAACTTGGCTGATATTCTTTAAAAAAAAAAATAGATATACCTTGCTTTAACAGTGTAGGAAACATCGTGAGGAAAAGTACATGTGGATTACTAAACCGTTCTCATTTGAATGGAGCCCTGGAGACTGGGCATCGGCCCAATTGTGGGCCAGCGTTGGGCTAATAAATCATCATCATCAGCAACCCATCAACGGCTCACTACTGAGCGCAGGTCTCTCTGAGAAGGGCTATAGGCCATAGTCCACCACGTTCGTTGGCTCAATGCGAATTGGCACACTTCACACACCTTGAGAATATTATGGAGAACTCTCAGACGTGCATATTTCCTCACGATATTTTCCTTCACCGTTGAAGCATGTGATATTTAATTGCTTAAGCACACAAAAGTCAGATACGTGCCCGGGATGGAATCCGCGACTCCCCGAATAGGAGACCGCAGTTCTAACCACTAGGCTATCACTGCTGGGCTGATATTTCTGAGTCTAACTAATCGTATATTTTCTTGTGTTGCAGGGCATCGCGCTGACAGCAGCTGAGGGTGGGCACAGAAAGTCACATTACAGTAATCGACTTAACAACCATGGTTTGTGGACACTCACATCACCACTAACGGCCGGTATTAAAACCTATCTATCCAAAATCTACAAACTGAGATCGAAAATGTAATCCAGGTATGTAGTAAAGCGTGTCTGATTAATCAATCCATGTATTGAGATTGCAATATTTTTTACCAATTGGTAAACACCTGCACTTTAGTTCATCTTGTATATCGACCGAAAGACGTCAACTGTGAGACAGGTATTTTGTGTAGAGTCTTACATGACTCGGTCTTGTGTCGCCTCTATCTCAGCGGCTCCCTACGCCTCGTTTGATGTCGACGGTACACCTAGGTCTGCCAATACTACATTTTCCAGTGCGAGCTCGCAAATTCAGTCCCCTGGGACCATCACGCTCATTTGCTGCTACACTAATTTATCGTCTGTCTAATTCATTAGTGGAACATTTCCAAAATCAGATGTTTTAAATTATGTTCCATCCAAAATGGTAGGTTTAATAATAATAATTTTCCGAAACACAAATGGTAAAAGTCTTGGTTCTAACCGACAACATAATCTGGTAGAGAAATTTTGAGTTTACTAATTGTAAAATCGAAATATCCATAAACTTTGACCCTCAGGTACTCGAAACAGTAAATTTTGAAATGTTCCATTAATGATTAGCGGCAGCGATCGCGCGTTTTTATTGCCATTGGCGTTTTATGGCCTTTTGCGTGCATCGCGTTTCTAGTGCGCGAAAACCGCGACTCAAACACGTTTGCGTTTGTATGGCTTTCGATTGCAGAATCGCGAAATCGCGCGAAACGCGATGCACGAAAAAGGCCATAAAAACTCTAGAGGCAATAGAAGCGCGCGATCGCTGTAGCCAGACTGCCCTCCCTTATATCGAAAATCCCGACTTTTTCTAGTGTTCCAAAAAAAAGGTCTCTATGTCTTCAAAATCTAGGTTTTCGATTTTTTATTTATCTTCTAGGAGTTTACTATTCAAATAATGCAGTTCTCATAGAGCATGAAATGGCGATTTTTTCCCACATTACTAGTTCAAATCATTATCACTTCAAAATAAAAAATTGCTCGAGCAAGTGAGTAAATTCTTCGAAATATATGTCCCTCTCATTGCCAAGCTGAAGTAGCTCCGCGACTCTATGAGCTGATCCCTCAGTGGCTGAAGACATATCTGGAATAAATTTTCAACCTTCTGTAGATTTGGAACTAGATAAGTTTATAATACTGGCCGTTAATCTACAGGGACAAAACTTGTACCTCTCCTCGGCCAAACAAACGACAAATTCTAAATGCTTTAATGTGACAAAAGCGTATTTTAAATCAAAAGTAGACAATTTCCTAAATCTATATATATATAAAAGAAAGTGGTGTTAGTTACACTATTTATAACTCAAGAACGGATGAACCGATTTGGCTGAAAATTGGTGGAGAGGTAGCTTAGAACCAGGAGACGGACATAGGATACTTTTTATCCCGTTCGACCGCGTTTCGGTCAAGTCACTATAAAACGTGGTATAACAAAAACGCATCTGACATGGAATAACAAACATGTTACTGATATTATAAATGCGAAAGTGTGTTTGTTTGTTGGTTTGTCCTTCAATCACGTCGCAACAGAAAAGCTGATTGATGCGATTTTTTGCATGGGTATAGTAATGGATGTAGTAGTGGTTCCTCAGACCGGGAGAGCTACTTTTTATCTCGGATAATGAAAGAGTTCCCGCTGGATTTTTAAAAACTAAATCCATGCGGACGAAGTCGCGGGCATCAGCTAGTAATATATAAAAAATTCTTTTTAAAAACCCGACTTCAAAACTACGTCATTGTTGATATTTTAAATACCGCTCGACCGATATCGATAAAACTTCAATGGGATCCCCTGAGAAGTATACCCTTTGAAACAAAAAAATCGGTTCAGGCATCTTCGAGTAATCGGAACATACATAAAAAAAAAGGATTCAGAGGAATTGAGATACTCCTCCTTTTTTGAAGTCGGTTAAAAATTAACTAATAATAAGATTCTCTCTCATATACAAGCTAAATCTAATAGCGCAAGTCGCTAAATGTCAAAAAAATATCTCATATACAAGCTAAATCTAATAGCGCAAGTCGCTAAATGTCAAAAAAATATCTCATATACAAGCTAAATCTAATAGCGCAAGTCGCTAAATGTCAAAAAAATATCTCATATACAAGCTAAATCTAATAGCGCAAGTCGCTAAATGTCAAAAAAATATCTCATATACAAGCTAAATCTAATAGCGCAAGTCGCTAAATGTCAAAAAAATATCTCATATACAAGCTAAATCTAATAGCGCAAGTCGCTAAATGTCAAAAAAATATCTCATATACAAGCTAAATCTAATAGCGCAAGTCGCTAAATGTCAAAAAAATATCTCATATACAAGCTAAATCTAATAGCGCAAGTCGCTAAATGTCAAAAAAATATCTCATATACAAGCTAAATCTAATAGCGCAAGTCGCTAAATGTCAAAAAAATATCTCTCATATACAAGCTAAATCTACTAGCGCAAGTCGCTAAATGTCAAAAATAAGAGATGTGAAATCTGCGTATTTTGGCATTGTTTTTGCTAATTTTCTAACACCAAACACAAGAATACGTAGTTTTTATTTGCAACCGATTATTTTTTAAACTATTTATATAGAAGAATCAGTCTTCTGGCGTATTGGAATTCCCATAGTGAAAGTTTTAATTTTAACTACCTAAGTTTCTCAAAATTAGTCTCTTGTAATAATTATTATAATATTTCGTTGTTCTTTTACATTATTATTATAAAATTACATCACTCTTTGGCTAATTGGCTAAAAATTTATAAGTTTTGTTCCTGTATGTGACAGGTTTATTAGAGCTTATAATGCTTTTTTTGCTCATCAATTAGATTTTCATAATACTTTCAATCCTCTATGTTACCTATCTATTGTTATTAAGCTCTGATAATCCTTGGTAAGAAAATAACACAACTCAACTAATATAAAAGTTCTAAACATTACTAAAAGTAAACTCAAAGATAATTTCTATAGGAATTCTTTTGTACAAAATAACAAAACTAAATTATTAATCTTACAAATTAAGTGCAATCACTTAGTAATGAATTTACAAGCTTGTTGTACAAAGGAATTTTTAACTGGTTTCGATTTGGTAATACTAATTTGGAAATAAAGAATAAGAAATCATCAATATCTATTATGTTGCAGTCCAATTTGAATTATTTGGTCAAATGGTGCTAATTCGGTTGACACAATCTATGTTAAATTGACAGATCTCAAACGTAATGCTATCCTTTTCTACAGGAACATTCTGAAAAGGAAACACTTTTTAGACCTAAAAATTAAGTTTAAGGATTGTATATTACTGAAGTAGTACCTTATTTTATAAAAAAAAAGCACTGAAATTACCAAACAAGACATTAAGGCAATATTTTACCAACATCGTTTGTCGTGTTCGTCACCAAATTGACGTTTAAGTACCGATTTCGAGTGGGCGTTCTGACAGTTTTTGTATTGAAAACCTGTCAAAATATGAAAACGCTCGGATAAGGCTTATTTTATGCCCGTATCAGATTTTCAATACATTCCTCGGTTAAACGTTACTCGGCGTCGCGATGGGGAAAAAGTCTGTTATGAAATAAAAGCCTCAATAGCCTAACGCTGAAAAGCTTCAGACTGAAAACTGAGAGGTCGCGGTTCGATCCCCACCCGTAGCCCTATTGTCGTACCTACTCCTAACACAAGCTTTCTGCTTTTCTGGAGGGGAGAGGAGAATGTAAATAAAATTCAGCTTGGCGGATTTTCATTAAAAACATATTTTTAAAACCATATCTAAACTACATTTTAATAATTCGGTATGTCCGAATCGTCACCAACTGTCTTTCATATTAACAAGGTGTCATAATCATTTAGGTGAATGGAAAAACAAAATTTAATAATAACACATTTTAATGTAACAGACAACTCTAGGTACAAAGTTAATAAAAGCTAAAACTAAAGTAATGCATGCTATTTAAGTTAAGATTATTTTTAAACTTAAAAATTAAGATTATTTCAAAATTTTTAATGCCAAGATTATTTCTAAGTTTTAAAAGTCACGATTACGTCTTCTAAATAAAAATTAACATTTACGTTAACTTAAGCAAAGTAGTTAAGGTGGAAGACACGGGTCTGCCCGCGAAAATCAAATTTAATTTGGTTTTTCGCAATTTGTAAACCAATACGACACAGTAGGCTTATGGCCTTCTAATTGCCACAGTGGAATTATCATCTTCACAGGTTTACATGAAAATCTTTACTTGAAAGTGACCAGTTTAAGAAATTAATCAAAATATCGACTAATTTGTGAGTAACTCACGTCCAACTCAGTATTTTGGATACAGTACATTTGGATACCTTAGTGCAAAAAGTGACGCAAGTGATATCGAGATCATTGACGTAAATGCGTCAAACTATACATACATATTATCTCGTACACAAAAGTAGATCATTGAAGTTTTCACTACGTTACAATGCAGTTAGAATGTTGGGTTGTGCTACCAAAAACCTAATGATCCCCATCATATTGAGTAACCCATTAGTGGCTCACTACTGGGCGCAGGTTTCCTTTCCGAGAAGGGTTATAAGCCCAATGCGAATTGGTAGACTTCACACACCTTTGAGAACATCATGGAGAACTCTCAGGCGTGCAGGTCTCACGATGTTTTCCTTCACCGTTGGAGCATGTAACATTCAATTTCATAAACGCACATAACTCCGAAAAGTCAGCGGCCCAGGATCGAACCAGCGACCCCCCGAATAGGAGACCCGCATTCTAACTACTAGGATATTACAGCTTCTATAATGATCCCAAGAAAGCGAAACTGTACAGTAAAAAATTTTGACCAAAATGTCACTTGGATCACGTCATGTGCATCAAGGTATCCATTCCATTTGACCAGAAACAGAAGCAGTTCCGGAGCCGGAGCCGAAGGAGATCCTGAACCTGGTGATCCCGGAGAAGGCGTCCTCGTTCAGCATCCACCCGGGCCGGCTGTGCCAGGACCAGTGCTTCTACTGCGGCGGCAAGTTCGGGCTGTTCGACACGCCTTGCCACATCGCGCAGATGAAGAGCAGCGAGCGCCAGCGGAAGGTTCTGGACAGTGAGTATTACTAACTTGAAATGTAAGGGATATGATAACGAAAATTTTACATGATGAATAGTCCATAGTGGTTTTTGTGTGGAGGCCAGTCCAGCAAGAAATTACAAATACCCGAAAAAACCGATATTGTAATTTTTGAGCACGTAATGTATCGCGAACAAAGTGATTACCACGCTCTGCGATCAACGGACGTTAGGTACTTTGACCGAGTCATAAACAGTAGCCGATCGCGCGCATATGGAAGTTTAAATGTACATTGCTGTTTTGTCTTAAATATCGTCATTTATTGTTAGTAGATATAAAAATTTTTGCTATTCCTTAAATTTTATAAGCGCGAACACCAACCATAGATCATAGAACACCCAGACTGTTTTGTGTGTTAGACGAGGAGAAGCTGACCATAGACAGCTGCCTGTGCGACGCGTGCTACCGCCACGTGGACCGGCGCGCGAACTGCCCCTCGTACCGCAAGCGGCCCGTCGCCAAGCCGCCCGATGTGCCGCTCATGCCGCCCCGAGACTCCTCCCCGCCCACTGTGCCGTGAGTATCTTAGACGAGGAGAAGCTGACCATAGACAGCTGCCTGTGCGACGCGTGCTACCGCCACGTGGACCGGCGCGCGAACTGCCCCTCGTACCGCAAGCGGCCCGTCGCCAAGCCGCCCGATGTGCCGCTCATACCGCCCCGAGACTCCTCCCCGCCCACTGTGCCGTGAGTATCTTAGACGAGGAGAAGCTGACCATAGACAGCTGCCTGTGCGACGCGTGCTACCGCCACGTGGACTAGTCTGGGTAACTTGGGAACAAAATCAATTTAACGGGTATTACATCTAATTTTCTGTAGTCTGGTACAATTTTTAAACTTGTATCCTTGCTCTCGTTTGCGGCCCCGCCCAGTCAGTCAACAGTCTACCAACTGCCCTGTGTTGTGCGCAGCGGCCCGGAGAAGGTGCTGAGCCCGCCGCTGGAGGACGAGAGCGAGGAGGAGCCGCCCGCGGCGCCGGCCGGCCGCCTGGCCACCTGCCACACCAGCGGCTGCGGCGCGCCCGCCGACCACTCCATCCGCCGGAAGTGGCTCATCAAGATGCGCTCCAGTGTCAATAAGATTGTGAGTACACACATTATCACTACATATATAAAACAAAGTCCCCCGCCGCGTCTGTCTATTCGCGATAAACTCAAAACTACTGAACGGATTTTCCTGTCTGTCACCAATAGACAGGGTGATTCATGAGGAAGGTTTTAGTGTATAATTTGTTAAGGTTTTGTGTAAATTGGTTGAAATATGACTATGTCAGAAAAAGTCTAGCAGCCTGGGAGCTTTCATCGAAAACGCTGTATAATTCCTTTGAGATATAACAAAACAATGTATGGTGATGTTATGGTGGGATAGGTCTATACATAAAAGTCCGCGACGGTATATAAAGATAGCTTTCTATACCCATTTTAGCTTTTAAGAAAATAAATAGTCACGTACTATGCGGTAAATAGAAATCGGTTTGATAAACGGAAAAGGGGTACAGTATTAATCCTTATCAACTTAAATACGTTACTTACCATAAGCATTTAATGCACATTATATTAATCTTTTACACCATAATATAATTTAAATGAATATCTTAGGAGCTATCGCAAAATATAAATGAACGCGCGCGAAAATAAATCCACATACCTATTCGACGTAACAGACTGATCACTAATTAAAAATATATAATAATATTCCAAACCACATAAAACAAATTACAAGTGATACAGCGTTTATCAAGTCCTTAAAAATGTTTCTGATAGAAAGAGCGTATTATAAAATAAAAGATTTTTTTGACGAATAAAAATGGTGTCCGTCTCTCTACTTAAACTAGTAATTGCTGTGCCCCAACGGGGTTCCAATGTAAATATTATATATTGTAAATTGGAATGCAAGGAATAAATGAATAAATGAATAAATAATTGCTCTTTTCAAAACAAGTTTACAATACAATAAATACTATGCTATTTATGCAGTGTTGCCACAATGAGGGAAGTTCCAAAAATGCATACCTACCAAGTACTAACAATGCAATATATCTTAAGATGGGCAGACATAAAGTAGTCCCATTCCCGCCGGTGGCACCCGTTCACGAGCATGACGCATGCCCCAGCCGTTGCTTCGCTCATCCTTATTTAAGAGAACGTAACAACCCACATCACACCACACCACCACAGAAATGTTTAAAGAGTGCGTGACAAAATGCTACCCATGTTAAGGCATCGAATTGTTTCCAGCTGAAGCTGGAATGCGACTACCCGGGCCTGCACACGATCCCGCTGTGCGCGGAGCACTACCGCGCGCTGACGCCGCTCATGGCGTGCGTGCTGTGCCGCTGCCGGCTCACCAAACACCACAACCTGCACTTTATACACCACGTGAGTGACGAACTATCGACAGGAATCGGTTGAAAATTCAAAATTATTTATTTCACGTAGACCAATCTGTGGCTCTTATGACAAGTCATGACTCTACCACCAGTTCGGAAAGCGGATTCTGCTGAGAAGAGCCGTCAAGAAACTCAGCAGTTGCTCTTTTCCAAATAATCATTTTACAATATTATTATGAAGCTTTTACGTTGTAATAAGTTTTTTATACTATCTTGTGGGCAGCTGGATGCCAGGCCGATTTAACCTATGCAACTTTGTTAGAATAAAATATAATATTTCCACAATGAGGGGAAGTTTCAAAAAAAAATCTACAATTTAATTAATGTTAAGAACGAAGCACCGTTTGTTATCTGTTACTGAAACATCCATTTTCGTGGCCACTCCTTACACAGGCTCCTTATTTAGTCATGTTTAACGTGGCAAATATTCCTTTAAAATAATCTTCCAGGGTTACACGGATCTGAACCCACTGCTGAAAGTGGCCGGCATCCCAGTGGAGTTCCACGAGAGGCCGGTGCTGTGTAAAGTGTGTCGCTACTTCTGCACGCTGCTGCAGCGGCCCGGGCACAACGACAAGCACGCCAGGGCGTATACTCGCAAGTATGTATCCCTCCTAGCGATCTAGTTCAGACTACGCCAGATTTGCCTGTCATAATATTTGTTTATGTAGGGATTTATGGATTCCATACCTAATTTTTGGCTTAAATAGGCTGTTTTGTTCTTCTTTTTTTCTTCTTTTTCGCCCGATAGACGTCCACTGAAACAAAGGTGTCTTGCATGGACACCTTTCATGGTCCACAGGCATCGGTTTTGCGCCGCCTACACACATAGACTCCTTGCGACTTGTCTGATGTCATCAGTCCACCTAGTGGAAGGTGTGCCAACACTGCGCTTACCGGTGTGGGGTCGCCAGTCCAGCACCTTGGGACCCCAATGACCATCAGTTCTTCGAACTATATGCCTCGCCTATTTCCACTTCAGCTTCGCGACTCACTTAGCTAGATAGCCTTTAAATTGGTCTTACTTTAAAGTTACACCTAAATATCAATTTAATTAAGACCACTCCTGCTTCCTCTGAAGATAAAATTAACCTTAAGATAAAATTTATGTTGCAATCTAACCATTCTTTTTCAGACTTCTCCAAATCTACGACATAGAAATCCCACCTGAACTAAGCCAAGACGCTGACGATACCAAGGACTTAGAAGACTGCAACACTAGCGCTAACAAACAAAAGAAGAAGGCGAGGACGAAATCCAAGCAAAGGAAGTCCACAGAACCGGAAAAACCAGAATCAACTAGTGAATCCTCTGAAAGGACCACAGAAAGTTCGCCAGAGAAAGAGAAGTCGACAAAAGAAGACGTAGTTGAGGAACCTAAGCCTACACAACCTATAGAAGAAGATATCGAAAGTCTTATATCGTCTAATAAAATACCAGTTCCAGGAGCGAAACCCACGGAAAGCAATCCACCGAGCGATGCCTCCGAACCGGACATGATGACGGATCTCGAAACCCCGCTAGTCCTCGACAAACAGACAGAACTAAGATATCTACTGCAAAAACAAAATAACCCAGCACAGTTCCAACATAACACAGCCTTAACACAAAAGCAGAAAAACCTTCTCAAAGTCCATAATCTCGGAATCCAAAAACCTGGTCTGCAACAGAGGATAAGTGATAAAAACGCGAAGAGAGTCCAAAAACTTGGACAAATCCTTGTACATAAAGAAAAACCACCTAAAATCCCCCAAGAGCACCCGAGACATAAGGATATTCAGGACTTCGAAATGTTCGACACTGAAAAGGCGAAAGAAATGAGCGTTTTCAAAAACATAACTTTAAATGATGAATGCACGATAGAAACCATACCAAATAAACGGCCAGCCGATATCAACTTGCTCAAAAATAAATGGCAGATGTCCGAAAGTTTCACCCAAGTCAAGAAAAATCTTAGTGAACTATCAAAGAAAACACCAGTTGAAAAGGATCCAAAGAAACTTCCTGACACGAAATACTCCAATCCAGTCAAAAGATTAGAAACGAATCCTTCAATATCAGTTAGGGAACTATTCCCGGGTGAAGAAGAAATGAATTTACAATGTAACATAGAATTTAATAATATCAAAGGCGTAACTCCCGAAGGTTGGGAGAAATGTAACACAATGATACAATACGACGTAGAAACGAAGAAGTTATGGAATGAACTGCAAAGGCCTTACGGAAATCAGTCGAGCTTCCTGCGACATTTGATTTTGCTGGAGAAATATTTCAGAAATGGTGACTTAGTGTTGGCCCACAACGCTTCGCCACACGCGGCCAACTATAGCACTTCAGTACAAAGCAGATTAAAAGCTTACGATAATATACCGCCTCCCGAAGCTAAAAGAGAGTCGGTCAGTTTGATAGAGTTCCGCAAAAAACCTTCGCTAAGCGGCAAAAGTTTGCTCAAATCCAATCAGAATTCTGAAGACCATAAGAAGTTCATGCCTCCCCCGCTGCCTAAGCCTAAAGCTAAGAGCGATAAGAAAAACAAGCCTTTGCCGCCCGAACTTATAGCCATTAATACTCCAAATGCCCAAGGGAGGAAAGCCATTCAGAATGTCTTACATAATATCCAGCAGTTAGTAAAAGGAGTTTCTGCCTCCGATCCGACTGAAGTGGCCGCGGCGCCTTTACCCCCGCCAAAGTTTGAGCCTCCAAAAGAAAAGAAAGAAATTCCCGGGCTAGTAAAAGAGAAGAAAGAAAAGTCGGAAGTAAAAGAAAAGAAAGAACACAAGGCAGATACGCCGAAAAAGCAGAAGGCAAACAATAAGGGGTGGAGACCTACTCTCATGCCTATTACACCTGTAAGTTTTAATTTATTAATTCTTTGTATATGTGCAAGTCAAGCATGCATTGCGATTTTATGCTTTAATTTGAATGCGAAAGTGTGTTTGTTGGTTTGTATTTCAATCACGCAATAACGGACCAACGAATTGATGTGATTTTGTGCATATAATTGAGTGACATTTTTTATCCCGAAAACCCAAGGATTTTAAAAAAGCTTCACGGGCGAAGTCTCGTGAAAGAGCTAGTTAGTTAGTTTAGATACTACCCATCAGAAGTGGCGTAACCCATATTCTATTTTATTAGTTTTCAACAATGGTGTTAACACTGGTTCTACACCTCTATTGAAATAAATTGCCCGATCAACTTATACGGCGTTCCCACGAGGCGAATTTTGTTGAATGTCACCATAGCTGTCTTTAATCTTGTAATACAGGAGATAGAGACAGCTATGCCTTTACATTCGCCGTCTCTATCTCCTGTAATACCCCCTGTATTATGTATTACAGGAGATAGAGACGGCGAATGTATAGCCATAGCTGTCTCTATCTACTGTATCACAGACATACAGATTACAGACATATGATTACATTCAACTAAATTCGCCTCGTGTGAACGCCTTATTAGATAGGTTTGATTTGAAAACTAAAGAAGTACTATTACTGCTTTAATATTTCTAAATTTTTTAGTTCACTTACATAACTTCATTAATTCTTTTCCAGGAAAACCTCGCGAGAGTCGCCCGGGAAACGCCCAAAATAGCTGTAGACGGCCACAGTCTGCCCAGCTTAGTACAAGTGCTATCCGCGGGCACGCGGTACCACATAACCTTCGAGGACTACAACAGGATGTGCGTCATACGACGAGAGAGACAGAAGAGGCTGCAGGAAAGAGAGGCGAAGACCAGCACGCCCTCTAGCGAAGAAACTATAGTCACTGAGTTACAACCGTCAACTTTACTCGGCAACGGGGGAACCGTGCTACAAAACATACCCTCAGACAAAGATATAGACAAGCAAAGAGAAAAAGACATGCCAGAGCTGCAAATTGGTGCGAACGCTGCAACAATACTCAAAAATGTTGGGCTCAAAAACATCACTATAGCACCCATACCGGCAAAGACGGCCACTGTCACATCTCAAACGTATACACCCGCTGTGTCCTCACCTTTACTCGTAACTACACAGATGAAAATACCTCATTTAGGACCCTCGGTTTCTATCACGAGTGAAACCATTTTGACCCCTAGTACACCGGTGATGGCACCCAGCCAAATGATACTGCCAAAAATACCCAAATCGTTGACAGTAATCCCTCAGACAGTGTCAAATCAGATGGTTATACCTTTTTCAACGACTATGAGTCAAGTTGCGAGTCCAAGTCAAGTTTTCGCAACGGCGAGTCAAGTTGCAACGGCTACCAGTCAAGTTCCTGATCAGAGACCATAACGAAACCTGATATTCGTGGTTGTATAGCGACCACAAACTCGCGACTAAGCCGTAGACTGATGTAGAAAGTAGAATAATTCCCATAGAAGAAATTGGAAAATTTCTCAGGTTTTCTAATTTAGTGAAGTGCAAAGATTAAAGAAAAATATAGATGGAGCTCGCAGATAAACATGATCAAAAAGTTAAGCCAGCCCTCTAGCACTTGTGGTTTATAATATTGTGATTATTATAATTATTATATTCTATATACGGTTGATGGGAAGGAATAACATAGTAGGACTAGGGCAGATTTTCTTTGTCGTAAACTCTAACATTCTAAGTTCGCACTTTTTTAGTGTAGCTTATGAGCGGTGAGCCCATTAGCTTATAGCCTTAGTGCTTTTAAGTTAAAAGAGTGTCAAATCATATTTTTGTTTTGACCAAACAAAAATCCAAAATTTCAAATTCTGGTTTGCCAATTATAATTAGCTTTATATTCTGGTGCCCAATTTATCAAATAGAACTGTGGGTTGCTAGGCAGTTGGCTTTTGTTTCTCATTATCCATCTATATTTTTCATTTAGTCCGAGCTAGGTTGTGGGAAAAAGTGTTTCATTGTAAAAATGGTTGTACAAAGTGTCGGAACTAATATAGCGGTACGAAGCGTCGCGAGTGACTCATAAATTATTTAAAAAAATGTCCTATTTTCGTACGTAGTGTGTAAATGCCTCAAAATAGTGTTTTTTTTTCGTGTCTGAGGCACAGCAATATGTAAGTGAGACACCACAAGCCTTAAAAGTGTAAATATTAGTGTAAGGACGTTGGATTTGCGCGCTGTGAATAATTGGTGACGAAGAATTATTATGTTAAATATATAAACTAGGTATTGTGTATTAATCTATGGTATTGATCCCACATTGAGCAAGTAGAGTTGTAAGGCTCAAGACACATTGATGGAGAGTCATCAATCAAAGCAATGACTTTTCTGAAGTGTAGAAAGTTAATTTTACAAGTTTTTTTTTTTACAAAGTGATATGCAAATTTATATATGGAAAGATAAAGAAATGTTTATTTCAGATGTTTCCATCCAAAAAGTAAAAAAAAGAAATTTAGGTAAAAGTGAGAGTCAGGGATGAACTTGATTTTTGATGAATTTGTTTTTCATAAAAAATGTTTTGATTTTGTAGTGAATTTCTTGTATTTTGGCAAATAAATCTATTTACATGATATTTGTTAGCAATGGATGTAATTTTTAAATATTTAGACACATTATGTAGTGGAGATAAAGAGTTTACTTTGTTGCTTGAAAGTACGTTGCGTCGCTTTGAGACTCCGCCAATGTCCCTTGAGCCTAAGGTTAGGAGTTCTGCATACAACTCTTAGAGGACTTTGATTCTTGTTTACTTACACAATAGAAATTGACCGCGACGGTCAAAGTAACCGCGGAATTCAACTCTAGAACGCTCTCAGTGGAATCGACGCCTAACATAGTATCTGTAGAGCATAGTGTAGGAGCTGAAATGGTGTATTTGTGCAAATGATATGCAGGCAATCCCTCCATCGCTTTATTTATTGAATTATTTATTTATGCTCATGTACTACATTAAATTTCAAACACACAATGCACTTCTGTTTTTTTTTTCTTTACCTTTTAAAAACACAAAAATATATTTAATTCAATACGAATTTTACATACAAATTCCTTTAGCATTAAAAACAAATATTATAAGTACTTATGGAAAAATTTCCATTTTTATTTACTTAGGTATTCGCAATAAATTATTTTCAAAATTAAAGTTAATGATGAATATCATTATTAACTGAAATCAGTTTTTAAGCATAATAAAGTCATTAATGAAATTATTACCTACTAGAAAACTGATGACTTTAAGAATTATGTTTTTTGGTAGCTTACTTTACCTAAATTTTTAAATTTCACAAATCACATTAAAGATATCAATTAGGTATTAGCAACATTCAAAATTCTCTAGTCAGATTCAAAACATGCATTTATAATTTATTTATCACAAAGTATCCTCATATCATTTGCATGAACAGTTAGACGATTAATTTAACATTCATATTACATACAATGTGAGGTGCTTTAAGTGCTTATATTTTATTTAGTTGTATATAATATCATTGTACTTTTAACTGACTTAAGTTTACAAAATATAGATGAATTTTTGAAATTGTGTGACATAAATTTAGTATATTTTTTACTACCGTAAGAAGAAATATAAAGGAGGGAGGAGCGAAAAAATCTCTTACGGCAATACCTAAAGATAGAGAAGGAAAGCGAATCTGATATCGCTATGACCAGCTCCCCGATTGTCTAAAAGTCAAAATCGAATTCATTTGATGGCATTAGCGTCAAAGTGAAATTAACCATAATAGCATTGAATTAGAGCTCAATTTCGTGGATGCATGCTTATACGTTTAGGTATGTACGATACGCTCTATAACGCTCCATGTTAAAATCGGTTGTACTGAATTTGTGACTAAATTAATACACTCAAGGAATATTTTACTTTGATGGTAATGCCTTCAAATGAATACGATTTTGATCGGCAACTTGGAAAATCGGGGGTCAGATTTCAGACATTGTCACATTGGTCACGCCAAAATAAATGCTATGGGGTTTTATTATAAGTACTATATGTCTTTATACATCAAAAGAAGTTTGATAAATCAAAATCGGATGCTATGGGCTTTTTTATAAGTAGGTACAATATTTCTTTAAACATCACTATAATCAAAATCGGTTACACGTTTTAGTGCACACAGGGCGTCTACTTACGGTAGTAATTAAACTAAGTTTATGATTGTGACAGCCAGGGTAGGTACTATTGGATCTAGCATCGTTGGTCACTTTGATTCTCGGGTTGGGCAAAAAATGTATTAGGTCTTTCTGTCAAGAAATTCTCAGTAAGTGGTGAGTCACCTCCGTGTCTCGGAGATGTAAAGCCGTCGGTCCTGCGCCTGATCTGTCTCCGGTCGTGTCAGATTTCCGTCCCATCGGACTGTGATAGTGAGGGAATAATGAGTGCACGGTCTGTGTTTGTGCATTCACTTGTGCCCAATAATATCTTCCGCACAGATGGCTAATCTATAGAGATGGACCATCCTGGACGATGAGATCGGGAGGAAATTATTACTGTTAGGTAATTTCCAAAAAAAAAATCATTTTGGAAAAAGTTCAATATTTTGGAAAATTGGAAATTAAAGATATGCTTTGTAGCGTCAAATGTAGGGTTGCTTTATTGGAAAAATTCGATTGGTCTACTAAGCATATTTTTTCAATTTTTCGACGTTATTGATTTTTTCGAAAATGAAGCCTGGTTCTTTATTTTTCTGGAAATAGCCTGGCGACTATGAAAGAATAGGACCCTAATTATTTATTATTTATTCTAGATAAAGTATAATCACTTAACTTGCACCTAAGAAAATAAATGTATAAAACTGTGTAATCATAGTTTGAAAATCACTGAAGCATATTTTTCCATTGTAATAATACATAATATTAGTGTTTCGTAGAAACTAATTCACATGTTATTATAGTAAAAGAGCCAGTGACATATTGGCAACGTTTGATAAAAGTTTTAAAAGTGTCACTGTAAACACTTTTGACTTTTATAAAATAATATATCTCCCAATTTGTTTCGTAGGCTCTTACACTATTTCGGATAGTGTAGTACACTAAACTTACCAAAAAATTTGACAATAGACAGTATCCAAAAGAACATACAATGATTAAAAATAGTTTTTTTTTTTTTGTAAAAAAATGCGCCATACTCTAGCTAGAGTCTAGAGGAACTTAAAAATTCAAACAGACTCATTAATTCCTAAGTAGTGCGAGAGCCGGTAGGAAAAGTTTTTAGAGGTAATTGGTCAAAGCTGAAAATAACTGTGATCGTTTTCCGACTGACTAACAGGTAAAAGTTGTACAAACTTTTACCTGTTAGTCTGCTTTTATCAAGTACCTCATTCCACTGATTCTTGAACTATTTAATCTTAACCGCTAAAAACTATCGGAACAAAGAAATGTATAAATAATAATATAGAATGTATTCCTTAAGTGTATTTTCCAAAAAAATAATAAAGATTTATTACAAATAAGTGTATAATATAAAATGTGACGAAAGACTCAAATACTGTTGACGAATATTGATGTATAAAAATCAAATATTTTCAGTTGCTTAGAAAAACTATAAGCTTATTTTCTAAAGTTTGCTACGGAAGAAAATTATTGATTACACATAAATTGAATACAGGGAGAAGAATTGCAATCATTAATATTCCATAAACTTACAGTTGAGCTACAACAGCTACAAATCTAATTATTTAGTACTTATTGTTAATGACATTCGTAAATGCTTACACAAACCTAAATCGAAAAAAATTGAATTGAATATCTTTGGTTTTGTATATCAATGACGTCGATTGTCAAAATACGAGTGATTCAGTGCCTGACGGAGATCCGTCTTGTAGTACGAATGTTTGTCACAGTGCACTTTGTAAATAAAAAAAACAATACACAGAGATAGTGACCTGTTTGTTTGAAGTGTTTGTACACTGTGGTTCGACATTTTGGTTTTGGAAGTTGGCCAGCCACCAACCACAATTTTCAAATAATATACTTTAGAATTCCGTTAAAACATTTAGAGCCGATTTCACCAACGTAAAATAAGTCTTTTCCGAGCGTAAATTTCATATTTGACAGTTTTTGTATTGAAAATCTGTCAAAATATCTTTACGCTCGGATTAGACTTATTTTACGTTGGTGAAATCTTATTAACTGGCGGGTTTCAGAACAGAATTAACTATTATATTTTTTACTCTATCGCTATAAATAGGTGAATATCGATAGAGCAAAAAAACCTTGATTCATTTTGTGAAAAAATAAAGACGGTGGCCGGACCATAGACAACTAATTGAACCTTTTTTATCATCAATCATTAAAAACCCATACAAACTAGATATAGGAGACCTGGCAAGCAAATCTCGTAAAATAATAAACCACCAACCACCAATCAAATGAACCAATCTCAATACCTTTTCCTGTCCCATGAGTCCCACAGTGTTTGGCTCGGTTTATTTTTTGACGTGATAACGTCTTATAAATCGATAACACCGGCTGCACGCACTAAAAAGTGTCACGTTCTGCCTGAGCTTGCGCGTGCAAGCGAGAGCGCAGAACAAGCGGTAGAGAGGCACGATCGGCCCAACCGTTGGCAGAGCGCCGGCCGCCGGGCCCGCCGTGGTTAGCGATCATCAATGTTTCTTTATGACGTTATCACGTAAAACAACAGACAATAAAGTACAGTACAGACAACCAATTTTTTCATTGAAAAATATCGTTTGTTGAATTGAATGTCCAGAAAATAAAAAAAAATATATATTTCATACATAATTCATACAAATAATAATTTTTAAAATAATTTGTGGATGGTCTTAGGATAAGGTTTGCACTGCTTGGTTATATTATCAGTTTGTATGTTTGCACTTACACTTCGAACAAAACGTGAACTTCCTCTTAGACTATGGAAAAATCCAATTTTATATTTGGTAAAAGCTCATGGTTGAAAATTGTAAGTTGAACATATATGTACTGTTGATAATTACTAGTATTTTATTTTTGGTCAAATATCCTAGGATACGGTCCAATGTTGACATTTAGGTTGTACAGTTAAAATAGCGTATTTAAGGCGATGCTTCTCGGCTAAAACGTGACCAAGCTAAAAAAATAGTTCCAAGTTTTTAATAGCTTCTTTGTCGTTTTTTTATTACAGATAAACATAAAAAGTTACTTTAATTTTTGATTGATACAAAATATGAATTTAAAGTGCTTATTTATGTATATTTTTCAGACTAGAAGCTAGTAAATAAATAAAATCTGTTTAAAGTTAGAAAAATATTGAAAATATTAGTAAATATAAATTGAAGTCTCATCAAAATTATTTTATTTACTATAATCATATTTTTTTTATTGTATAAAAATTAGCTTGGAACCTAACAGACAACAGGGATATGTAAATAAAACAAAACGTTAGCATTATAACGAGAGAATTGTAGTAACTATTTTTATATATTTAGAACACACATGTAAATAGTACTAGTACCTACGTATTTAATGTGAATTCTACTTCCAGGCTGGTGGATATATACATGGACTATATCCTGTCCAACCGTTTATTTTCTTTTTGACAGCTCAGTCTCACTCACTCTCACTATGTGAGCTGTCAAAAAGAAAATAAACGGTTGGACAGGGTATAGTGATTTTTTTAGCTGCAATCATTGTTCTACTAAATAATTAATTATGTGTTTTCATTTATAGACATTTTAATATTATAACTGTTATTATAAGTTTTTGAGTAAGGAAACTTGTCACTGTGACTGTTAGTCCCAGACAATTCTCATGAACTCTATTGAGCACACGTAAAAAATACTCTTTGTATTGCGTGATGAAAGAAAATATTATCATGTATTAGTAAAGGCTTATAATAGCTGTACCTATATAAATATGTAAATGTAATTTAGATATTTAATTCATATTATCAAAAAAAAGGCTTACCTATTTCTGATTGCAAATCATAAATCCAACCATAGTAATATTTTTGGTCCATAGTAATGTGGTGGACAATTATGATCAACTATTTTCTTATTACAAATACGAATTATAATAATCGATAGTTTATAATATAATCGTAGTGATTATTAAAAATAACAAGATATGAACTAAACACAAACCATTGTTAACGACTGTTGGATATCGAGAAGACTTCGCCTTAATATGCAAAAATTGTTATATAAATAATATTTTAGCGCCACTTTACTGTACGTCGCTTCATAGATACCTACACATATTTTGTCATTGTATAATTTTCTATGTATTACAATATGGATTCAAGTAGGTATGGTCAGTAAAAATTCAGCTCGATATCTTCATAGATTTCAAGTATCCAAACACTATTTCGTCAAAGTAAAATGGATCTTAATGAGCTTGCTTTAATGCTCAAGTTTGCTAATTATCGAGTGTCCCATGAAGACACTGCGATTACAATTATTGTTAGAAACTACTCGAAGACACGTCCATTTTATTCTGACGATATTGTGTTCTGAGGTAAGAAATCTTTGAGTGGAGTTTGACAAAGCGACAATGTTGATAGATTTCGAATATCGAAGCTCAATACGAATGAAATGAACCTATTTTAAAAACCCTTTAATTTAATGTCATATTTATTCAGTCCTTGTGATTTTTTTTTCATAAAGTTTGAAGGCTGTGGATGTGATGGGATTGATGAAATCAAACCTTAAGTCAAGGTATTTAGGTCCATATTACTTTGAAGTTATTGTGTTACTAAACATAATTATTACTCGAAATCGATCAAAACTAATCCCACTAGACGCAAGCGTAAAAAGACAAAATAGATACGTCTCCATGATGCGACGCTACAGGTAAAGTGGTTTAGTGTTTTGGAAGTTTCAACGAGAATTGTTTTTTTTTTAATTCCTTTGTCTCGCAAATCACGAACAAACGCGTAAGGCCTCACGGCCCGAATGTTTAGGTTCTTCCAAAGATAGTGTGTTATATAGTTTACATTATTTTAGTTTTCGCGTCCGGCACCAGATGTCGCTCGTGCCCGAGGTATGACTTTGTCTAATAAACATATCCTGTCCTGAAATTAGTTTTTTCTTTCTTTTTTATTAAATCGCCTTTAAAATAAGTTTCAAACGCAGCGCGAAGTTATTACTTACTATTTTTTGGAAAGAAGTTCTTGGGCTGGGATGGGGGCTAGGCGAAAAAAAGTGTAAGAATTTTTCCGTCACGACCTTTGTGTGTTGTCTTCGTTTATATTACACACGTTCCGTCATAGCTTTGATGGCATAGCGGCTAAACGAAGTAGTGAAACTATCGGTTCGGGGTTCGAATCCTGACTTCAGATTATTATTTTTATTTTATTTATTTTTATTATTAAAAGGAACTTCGTCCAACCGAGTGTTCCACGACACTCACGCATTTTGCTTTTTTTAATTGGCTTATATTTCCCTCATTTGTTGCAACACTTTCTACTCAAAGTGCCGATTTTTTAAATGTGTTATAAATGGTTCAAATCTGATCAAATAGTATTGTGTGACGTCACGAAAAATTCAATATAATTCATTAATTATGGAGGATGAGGAAAAGTAGTTAAGTATCGAAAAATTTTCAGCAAGTAGGTAGACAAAACAGTAAGTATTAAATGAAACATACGTTGAATGTACTTCGTTCTCTTTATTTCTAAAAATCACGTGGGGATATTATTTTATTATTACTTCAGTAGGTAAACACTCGTAAATATACCTAATAGTACCTATCTTGCATCATGTGTAAAATCTACATCGTTAAAATCAAATAGACATGCTAAAAATGTAGTAGGTATTACAACTTATAAGTAAATATAGAATACCATAGAGAAGTAAACGGATACATTAGGTACTAATATTCAACTTTCAATTTTTAAACATTAGATTAACTATTTAGGTTGAATGTTTTTTTTTTCACTTCACATAATTAATTAATAACTAATTAGCATACATCCTTTTTCTTTGTGTGTTTAGAAACTCCCTTGGTTCTTTTCCACTTCATTCTTCTGTTTTGGAACCAAACTTTCACCTAGAAATTAAGAAATTTTGATCCATATTAAGAATCGAAAGTATAGCTAAATTAAGATACATAAAGAGGCATCGGCAATGACTATGTAATTAATTTTGCGATTCTTATTTGGCTATTCAAACAATCAAACTCAAGTAATTCTTTTACTGAAATTTTTTGACAGACACTTTCTAGTGCTTAAAAATCATCACCATCATCATTAGCAACCCATCAACGGCTCACTACTGAGCGCAGGTCTCCTCTCAGAGGAGGGTTATAGGCCATAGTCCACCACGCTGGCCCAATGCGAATTGGCGGACTTCACACACCTTTGAGAATATTATGAAGAATTCTCAAGGTGTGCAGGTTTCCTCACAATGTTTTCCTTCACCGTTGAAGCAAGTGATATTTAATTGCTTAAACGCACTTGACTCCGAAAAGTCAGAGGTGCGTGCCTGGGATCGAACCTGCGACCGCCCGAATAGGAGACCACAGCCCTAACCACTAGGCTATCACTGCTTCTTAAATGCTTAAAAAATTATAATATAATATTTTAAGAACTAGAAATGTCTGTCAAAGAACTTCAGTAAAAAAATAGGTATATTTTTCGAAAATCTGACAAACCCCACACGCATTTTTTAGAGCTTCTTTAATTTCATTAAGTTAATTGTAAAAGTCTTAATAATAAGAATCACAACTTCATTCGTATGAAGCGCCTTTCGGCTGTTATTTTCGACCCTGTATCCAACAGGCAAAATCGCAACTTGCGATTCGCAAATCAGGTTTAACTTCAGACGCTCGAGGTAGTTGGCGCAAGTAAACTCCAGGCTGTGGATCTGCGCCTTGCTGAACGTGGTGTGCTCTGCTGCTGCTGCTGCTGACCTGTCTCTCGGTGAGATGCAGCGCGACGGCAATCTCGTATCGTCTCAGACGCGTGAGGTAGTTTGCGCACGTAAACTCCAGGCTGTGGATCTGCGCCTTGCTGAACACGGTGTGTTCTGCTGCTGCTGCTTACCTGTCTCTCGGTGAGATGCAGCGCGACGGCAATCTCGTATCGTCTCAGACGCGTGAGGTAGTTTGCGCACGTAAACTCCAGGCTGTGGATCTGCGCCTTGCTGAACACGGTGTGTTCTGCTGCTGCTGATTACCTGTCTCGGTGAGATGCAGCGCGACGGCAATCTCGTATCGTCTCAGACGCGTGAGGTAGTTTGCGCACGTAAACTCCAGGCTGTGGACCTGCGCCTTGCTGAACACTGTGTGTTCTGCTGCTGCTGCTTACCTGTCTCTCGGTGAGATGCAGCGCGACGGCAATCTCGTATCGTCTCAGACGCGTGAGGTAGTTGGCGCGCGCGAACTCTGCCTCCAGGCTTCGGATCTGCGCCTTGCTGAACGCGGTGCGTTCTTTGCGACCCGCAGTCGTCGACGGAGAACGCAGATCTGAGGATGTCGGATTGAGTTTTAAAAAAGGAAGAAGTTAAATTCACTAGTAGGTACACCGTACACGTCACACTCACAGTCACATCGCGCTGGCATGGTGGACTGAAGAATTATAGTGTATCCCTCGAAAGGGGTGCGTTTATGTGGTTTAAGCTCGTGACTCGACACGAATTTTATCGAGAGAGTTTAGGACTGTGAAATTGTTGTGGTTGTTAGTTTTTGACAAAAAGTAATTTCAAGATTGGTGTCAATCAGAAGATACCTATTAATAGTAGATTATTAACCAAGGGGATAAAGCAGTGTCTTCTGTCGCGGGTGACGATTTAAATCGCGAGCGTAACGAAGGACTCGAGGTTTACTCCCGAGCGTAGCGAGGGTGTTAAAAACTTAAATCACGAGCGAAGCGAGGGATTTAAGACGAGTCCTGAGTGTAGTGAGGGATTTAAGTTCACCCAAGACTAAGACAGCTTTATCGCCGAGGAAAATACTCTACTTTTCGTACCATTTGCGAAAAAATTAACACAATAATAATATGAGATAAGCATTTATTAAAAATAATGACAATTAAAAGTAAAAGTTAACATTCGAAACATTGGTCCAATTATTGATAGAGAGAGTTACATTTTTGTTTGGTACATTTATTGTTGATGAGTTGATTTCAGTATTTCTCTGTTCTTGCGTCTGCCCATTTGCACTGATGGAATCCGACAATTCACTGTCACTGTCGCTTTGATTTAACATCGTAACGTATTTTTAGAACATTAACTTATTTATAAAAATAAATTAAAATAAACTTAACGTTTAGGCCTAGCGCAAACATACAACTTTTAGTTGAACAACTATTTAGTTGTGTTTCATAAGTTTATGCAAATGTACTGCGATCATAGAATGTGCGCAAACTATCAACACGATAGTTGCTCGACAAAAAAATCAAAAAGCCTTACGATTTGCTTTTGATTGTATGGAATTCACGAAAAGTACACAACTCGACTAAACAGTTTCGTCGATGTAAAAGTTGTATGTATGCGCCTTACCTTATGTATTTGAAGAAAACAAAAACGCGGCAAATTCCTAGACTAATATTTTTTTGTCGGAAAAGCAAAGGCATCAAGCTCATACGGCCTCGTCGGTTTTCGTAATTTTATTTAATAATCATAACTGCATAATAAATGCGTATTCCTTTTTCAAAAAGATGTATAATGCTTTATATACAAACTCAATGGTGTAAACACAGATGTAGTTCAGTATAAATTTCGGTAAGTATTCCAAATTTAAATCACATTCTCCCCCTAGAGGATGAATGAAATTCAGTACAATTTTCTTTCCCTGTTTTTAACAGATTAAAAATGACTATTGTTATGTTCGCTTTTTGTGGCACAGAATGTCACTTTTTTGAGCAAGTGGTACGAAATAGTAGATTATTAACCAAGGGGATAAAGCAGTGTCTTCTGTCGCGGGTGACGATTTAAATCGCGAGCGTAACGAAGGACTCGAGGTTTACTTCCGAGCGTAGCGAGGGTGTTAAAAACTTAAATCAAGAGCGTAGCGAGGGATTTAAGACGAGTCCTGAGTGTAGCGAGGGATTTAAGTTCACCCAAGACTAAGACAGATTTATCACCCAGGAAAATACTCTACTTTTCGTACCATTTGCGAAAAAATTAACACAATAATAATATGAGATAAGCATTTATTAAAAATAAAATAAATTAAAATAAACTTAACGTTTATGTATTTGAAGAAAACAAAAACGCGGCAAATTCCTAGACTTATTTTTTGTCGGAAAAGCAAAGGCATCAAGCTCATACGGCCTCGTCGATTTTCGTAATTTTATTTAATAATCATAACTGCATAATAAATGCGTATTCCTTTTTCAAAAAGATGTATAATGCTTTATATACAAACCCAATGGTGTAAACACAGAAATGTAGTTCAGTATAAATTTCGGTAAGTATTCCAAATTTAAATCACATTCTCCCCCTAGAGGATGAATAAAATTCAGTACAATTTTCTTTCCCTGTTTTTAACAGATTAAAAATGACTATTGTTATGTTCAGTTTTTGTGGCACAGAATGTCACTTTTTTGAGCAAGTGGTACGAAAAAATTATTGTTAGCCCATGATTCTATAACATAAGATAAGCACAGGTGAATATGTATAAGGTAGGTAAATGAAAATCAGATGGCCCGGTTTGACGCCGGCGCCATTTTTGTTTATACGATGTCCCATCCACAGGTGGGTTTTACGAGTTATAGGATGTTGTCTTTACTGTTGCTGCGATGGTATACAATGGCGATATATTGATCGTTAAATGACATAAACCTTAGAGTACGTTAATGCACAAGCGGCGATTTGCGCGGCGCGTGGTAAACTCAAACATATGGCCAAGAATGAGAGCGTTCATGAAGAAGCGTTTGCGTTGAACGCGGCGGGCGACGCTACGGGCACCGCGGCGGGTGACGCGGCAGGCGACGCACAACGCGCCGCGTGTGCATAAACGTACCCTTAGGCTGTACCGCTGTAGGTACAACAAGTACGAATTCTTCTCGTTATACCTAAGTATACTTACATCAGTTTTTCATTGAACCCATCGCAGACCAGTAATTACTGGGCATAGGTTTCTATCGAATGAGAAGAGTTTTGGCCGCAGTCTACCACGCTGGCCAAGTGCGGATTGGCATAATTCACACATATGAGAACTCGAGATGATGCCCGCGACTTCGTCCGCGTGGATAAGGTTTTTGATTCCCGCTCAATTTTCGGGGATAAAATGTAGCCTAATAAGTGTTAATCCTGGGTATGAGATATCTCCGTTCCAAATTTTAGCCAAATCGGATCATTTGTTTTTGGCGCGAAAGAGTAACTGCAATCATCCATCCATCCATATACATCCATCCTCACTTTCCGCATTTATAATATTAGTAGGATAGGAAGTAGAATTATATCCTGGGATCAATAGAGCTTCCCTCACGATGTTTTCCTTTGAAGTTAAAGCAAGTGATATTTAATTGCTTGTACCCCACATTAGGTAAGTGCTACGAAATGCCAGAGATGCGTGCGTGCGTGTCTGGGATATAACCTCGGACCCTCGAAACGGAAATTGAAGTCACTATACTTATTAGGCTACCTACCACAGCTTCTTTAGCTTACTAATAAGAGCGTTAGCCATACTAACATTGTTTTCCTTTCTTGTGTTAGGAATAGACATAAAAATCCTCAATAGCCCAATGGTTAATGGTGCGAACTGAAACTAAAAGGTTGCAGAGTCGGAACATACACTATCTAATGTCGTAGGTACCCACAGCTTTCCGCTTATTTGGAAGGAAGAGGAGGATATAAGTCAAGTTCACCTTGGTTGATATTTTTTTAAAATATGGTACGGTCTAGCTAACCTACTTACCTCTCAGCTGTAGGAATTTGCTTTTAAAAATTGCAATAGTAAATGATCTCTCATGCTGCAGCAGGGTTTGTAATATCATAATATGTATTATAATATGTATCATGAAGCAGTGATAGCCTAGTGGTTACGACTGTGGTCTCCTATTCGGGGGGTCGCAGGTTCGATCCCGGGTACGCACCTCTGACTTTTCGAAGTTAAGTGCGTTTAAGAAATTAAATATCACATGCTTTAACGGTGAATCATGAGGAAACCTGCACACCTGAGAGTTCTCCATAATGTTCTCGAAGGTGTGTGAAGTCCGCCAATTCGCATTGGGCCAGCGTGGTGGACTATGGCCTAAAACCCTTCTCGGAGAGGAGACCTCGCTCAGTAGTGAGCCGATGATGGGTTGATAACTTGATAATGATGAAATGATGATGATGATTATAAAACAATGTAGGTAGGTATGGTAGTCATTTCTTCCTTCAAATAAACGTAGGTAAACCTTGTGTTAAGAGTTTGTATTAAAAATAGTGTAACGAGTGAACAGAAATGTCAACTTTTCAACTTTTTCAGTCCGTAGTCCGTACCTTTAACTGATGGGCCTAGTTTACCGGGAACATAAATTACTGTAAAATTAAAGGAATCAGACCTTCACCTTCCTCACTGAAACCAATAGAGCCTCGTGTCTCCAAATCTTCTTCCTTCACCAACATCTGCTCTCCCCATTGCCACTGCCAGTCCTCAGGGTACACCTCCGGACCTTGACCCTGGTGGTCCAGACTTCTATAGTCGTACAACATTTGGAAGTAGCTTGGAAACTCCTGGTTGTTGATAACCTCCTGGTACATCATGGGCTCGAAATTTTGGAAATCCTGCTTCTCTGTTGCATCGTTTTGTAGATAATTTGTTTTGAAATATTCCATTCTTGCTCGAGGATCTTTAATTAACCCCCCTTCTCTAAGAATCTATATCCCTAATATAGGTGTAACCGCTATTTTTATTATTATTTATTTTAATTAAAAGTTTAATAATATGGGTATTAAAACTATGACAATGAGGTACTTTTACCTACTCATTGTACAATGTACCTATACCTAATTATGTATTTAAGTATTTTTTAAACTACTTAGCCACTTTATAGTTCTTCAGTCGGTCTGTATAAATAAATAAAATTGATGAAATAAATCTAGAAACTTATTAAAACTTTTCCAGTTACCAACATAATTTTCAAAATAATTTATATAATAATTAGGTATGTGAAGAAAAATCACATGAAAACTGAAAAACACTGACCGCTTCATAAACCAACCAAGACACATTTGAAAGCTCTGCTACACTATTCTGCCTACACTTTGAACTGAACTTTGTAACTGAAAAAACGTCCACGCAACCCGGCTTTCAGGATATAATGTGTGGTGGTTGCGATGCGCGCGCGCGGCCGCGGCAGCCTGTTGGGCGGAGTGTGGCACAGGGCGGGACCACACGGCGGTCATAACTAATGGCGATTTGTTTTATCATGCTGCAATCGTTTGTCTTATGTCACTTGCTTTGTTTTTGTTGTGGGGTGAGACGGAACTGTGATTTCGAAATATTTAGGTGCTTTCAGTGAAAATAAAACTTCCAGTACCTACTGATATCTCCAGTAACCTGGAGAGATATCTGATCCATAGAGTTTAGGTACTTACCTAAACTGTATAGTTTAGGGGTCTAAAGTTTAGGGATTTTTGTTATCGTAAATACTTACTAAGGATAACAAAAACCCCTAAACTTTGGCTACGAAGCTAAGACCAGTCCTCCCAAATTTTGCTATAATCCGCCAAATTTCAAAAAAAATGTATGGGTAGTTTGGTAGGGACAAAGTGCTGCTTAAAATCTGTAGGTACAGTGCTGCTCTTCCAGTAGAAGAAATGAGCAGAACAAATGCAGGAACAACGCAAGACCTTAGATCACACAAATCCTTCGAAAGACGTCACTATACACTCTACTTACGTAGGTAAGTTCGCTCCGATATACCGGACTCCGGAGCATCCTCGCTCGTCACTTAAAAGTGAACATTTACACAGTTGCGAAGTGACTATCGGACTTGAAGGCATTGAAATTTTCCGTTTTTCCTTGAGTACCGTGGAATTCCATAAAGTACAACCCTTGCTTGAGGTTGAGTACGTACGGTTATAATAATGTAACGTACCTATGATTCCAAAGGGATTTTGAATTTGCGATCAATTGTGTAGACAAGCAATGTGTAAAAACTGCATGGCAATTTGACATCCAGCTGACCGCAAGATAGTGTAATTAACTAGGTAGGTATACATAATAATATTGTATCAGCTTGTTTTAAAAAGTTCAGCTGCCGAGTTTCTTGCGGCTCTTCTCAGCAGAAACTGCTATTCGAACCGGTGCCGCGGTGGTAGAGTCTTAATTTGTCATAGGAGCCACAAGTTGGCCTCAGAAATAGATTTTGATTTTTTTGCATCCATCCAGAGCCCAGTACGTCTCTCAGTTAATTAAGATTTAGGTGTGAAAGGGCAGTGATGACACAGTCGACACATGTAAACAAGAGTAGGGTAGTGGCGAGTCCCCGGGGAGCGACCCGCCCCGCGGTTCCCACGCGCTCATCGCTGAGTGAAATATTGCACCTTTGTATTAGTTTCAAGCAGTGATAGCCTAGTGGTCAGGACTGTGGTCTCCTAGTCGGGGGGTCGCAGGTTCGATCCCGGGACGCACCTCTGACTTTTCGGAGTCAAGTGCGTTTAAGCAATTAACTATCACTTGCTTCAATCGTGAGGAAACCTGCACATCTGAGAGTTTTTCATAATGTTCTCGAAGGTGTGTGAAGTCCAACAATTCGCATTGGGCCAGCGTGGTGGACTATGGCCTATAACCCTTCTCTGAGAGGATACCTGCGCTCAGTAGTGAGCCGTTGATGGGTTGCTAATGATGATGATTAGTTTTCAATAAACAAATAAATAAATAATCTTTTATTTCATACAATATTCTTCTTCTTCTTCTTTAACAACCTATAGACGTCCACTGCTGGACAAAGGTCTCCTGCATGGACTTCCACAGGCTTCGGTCTTGCACCGCTTGGATCCAGCGGCTCCCTGCGACTCGTTTGATGTCGTCGGTCCACCTAGTGGGGGGTCTGCCTACACTGCGTTTCCCGGTGCGGTGTCGCCACTCCAGCATCTTTGGGACCTCATCAACGACTCTTTGGGACGACGACTTTGGCTCTTCGAACTATGTGCCCCGCCCATTTCCACTTCAGTTTCGCGACTCGCTGAGCTATGTCGGTGACTTTGGTTCTCCTACGGATCACCTCATTTCTGATTTGATCTCGCAGGGATATTCCGAGCATAGCTCTGTCCATCGCTCGCTGAGTGTCTCTGAGCCTTCTTATGAGGCCCATACAATATTACAACAAGCAAAATAAGTTTAACCCCGACTATGGAAAATTGTAAAAAAGTGTGTTTGTTTGTTTGTTGGTTTGTTGGTTTGTCCTTCAATCACGCCGCAACAGGCCTACGGATCGACGTGATTTTTTTAATGGATATAGTTGAGGACCTGGAGAGTGACATAGGCTATTTTTTATCCCGGAAAATCAAAGAGTTCCCGAGGGGTTTTAAAAACTAAATCCACGCGGATGAAGTCGCGGGCATTAACTAGCATTTTATAATTAGTACCTAAGATCATTATGATTCTACTAGCTGACGCCCGCGACTTCGTCCGCGTGGATTTAGTTTTTAAAACCCCTCGGGAACTCTGATTTTCCGGGATAAAAATTAGCCTATGTCACTCTCCAGGTCCTCAGCTATACCCATGCAAAAAATCACGTCGATCCAACAAACAAACGATTGAAGGACAAACCAACAAACAAACACACTTTCGCATTTATAATATTAGTAAGGATTATCTAGAGCATTGAATGCTTATTATCTTATTTGCTTGCGTAGATCTGTACTCTATAGTTATGTGGTCCGAATTGAATGCTAGGAAAAGCTAATGGTGTGCATAACCAAGCGGCAAAACTGAATGAACAATTTGTAGGGCATCGGAACGACACTTCCTCTGATCCTGTAAACATATCTACATAGATAGGTACTAGTAAGCTATATTGTATCTAGTTACCTACCTCGCTATATTGTATATACTTACCTACCTCGTAACTCGTTGGTCTCGTTGATGATAATCGAGGATCAAGAAGGAGGATCTCATGATGAAGCAGAAAACTGGGTGTCAGGTAGTTATAACTTATACCGCACACATAGGTATACTTAGTCCGGCCATAGATTCACTATGTCGGGGGTGTTTTTTAATTTACACTTGTAGGCTATTTATACATTTAGGTAATGGCAGCAGGGATAGCTCAGTGGTATGGACTGCTGCGGTCTCCGGATCGGGATTCGGAGGTTCGATCCCGGGCACGCACCTCTGACTTTTCGGAAATATGTAAAAGGTTTATGAAATTAAAATATCACATTTTTCAAGGGTGAAGGAAAACATCGTGAGGAAACCTGCACTCCTGAGAATTCTCCATAATGTTCTCAAAGGTGTGTGAGGTCTACTTAGTTGGGCCAGCGTAGTGGACTATATGGCCTTATAGCCCTTATACCTAATACTTCTCTGAGAGGAGACCTGCGCTCAGTAGTGAGACCACAGATAAGGGAAACAAGAGTGAGACAATGGGTTGCTCATGATGATTATGGTGAGCCTAAAATGTATATAAAAATTACATAGTACCTATGTAATTTTTATCAATCAGCTACGTCAAACTTTAAACCCCCCTCTTTTTTGTCAAAGGTTAAAAATACAGTGATCTACCACTAGACTATCACATCGCTATACTTTCGGCTATTCAGTATACTTATTCAGGTATAATTTTCCCATTTCTCGTATACCGACCTCGCGCGTGCGTCCCCATGTTGTGGCAGCTGCGTCCCGCTCGATGGATCCATCCATAAGTCCATTTTTTACTCAGCTCTTGTTTTATATCGCATTTTTTGATAAAATTGTGACTCACTAGTGTCAAGGAACCTTTGAACTTGCTTGGGTATATAAATGTACTGTATAGAGAGAGGTAGGTATATTGTAGGAGGAGGAGGATTATTGCAGGAGGTTATCAAATCATCGGGATCTTTTTTTTGTTCACCGGTTACTCGAAGACACCTGGAACGATTTGGAAAATTATTGGAACGTAGTTCCTTATCGCGCGATGCGGAAGGGGGCTAGACGGAAAAAATTAAGACAAAATTGAACCGACACTTTTTTGAATGTGAATTTGGCATTATTTTTTATTGAATTATTTTTTTGTATCAATCGGTCGAGCGCTTTTCAAAATATCAACAATAAATTATACTTATACTTTGTACTTTGTAGTAGCGCGGGCTTTTGAAGTCGGTTTCCTATAGAGAATTTTTATATTAAATTATTGATAATAATATAAAGATAAAGACTAGCGCTTGCGATCTCACCTGATGGTAAGATGGTGCGCACTTGCGTAGCGAAGATGCCCATTCGCTCTTGATTTGAAGAAGCCTGATGTGATGATTCTAAGGTATGCCTTTGAAAAGTCAACAGGGGACTGAAACCTGAAAGGTCGATTACCTTGTGCGACCTTTCAGTTTTCAGGCCGTACCTACCTTGAACCGTTGGGCTATCAAAGCATATTATTCCCAGATCTCTAATAGATATACCTATTGTAATGTGCGACCATAGATTTAGGATTGGTAATGGTAGTCGCTTCGCACAAACCGTAAAAGATACCGTCGGCATACCTACTAGTAAATTGCGGCAATTCATAGTACGCCTAAACTGGCTTCTTCTTCTTTATCAACCTATAGACGTCCACTGCTGGACAAAGGTCTCCTGCATGGACTTCCACAGGCTTCGGTCTTGCGCCGCTTGAATCCTGCGGCTCCCTGCGACTCGATTGATGTCGTCGGTCCACCTGGTGGGTGGTCTGCCAACACTGCGTTTCCCGGTGCGGGGTCGCCACTCCAACACCTTGGGACCCCAACAACCATCAGCTCTTCGAACTATGTGCCCCGCCCATTTCCACTTCAGTGTAAACTGGCTTACCCAAATAGTTTCGTAATAATGTTTGACGTTTTCAAACAAACTATGATAATACGATATTACCACAGAGTAAGGAATATTACGTTGCCGAATTTAGGGAGCTTACGAGCTATTGTTTGTAGGAAGGCCGGTATCTGGTAGCGACTAGGTATAGGTAGCTACCAATTCTAAGGGCCTGTTTCACCACCTTCTGATAAGTGTCGGATAGCTTATTCGCACATTTTGTCTTTGTCACTTGACATAAAGTAAGAAAGTGACAAAATATACGGTTAGGCTATCCGACACTTATCAGCAAGCGGTGAAACAGGCCCTAAATCTATGTGTGTGACATATACCTATCTATAGGTAACAGACAAAATACACTCTTAATACGGTACCAGTAGGTATAACGCTCGAAAAACAATTTACCCTCTTTCGGCAGTCCAGTAAGAAGACCGTCCAAAATTATTTCTGAGTCATTTATAATGGAGTGACCCGTCATAAATTAGAAGCAATGTGACTTAATACTGCCTGTTTTTCTCATCAGCACCGAAATATCCTCTTTGTACTGCCGAGGCTTGTATTATTATATAAGTAGGTATATAACTAACTTTGTGAGCTGTGATAGCTTAGTGGTTAGGACTGTGGTCTCCTATTCGGGGGGTCCCAAGTTCGGTCCCGGGCACGCACCTCCCACTTTTCGGAGTTATTGCATTTAAGCAATTAAAAATCACATGCTTCAACGGTGAAGGAAAACATCGTGAGGAAACCTGCACGAGAGTGTTCTCAAAGTTGTGTGAAGTCTATTAATTCGCATAGGGCCAGCGTGGTGCACATGGCCTTTTTATTTTCACTGAAAGGAGACTTGCGCTTAGTGAGCCGTTAATGGGTTGCTCATGATGCCGATGATGAGGTAACTAACTAGTTGACGCCCGCGACTTCGTACACGTGGACGAATGTCCAGATTTCCCACGGAATAAGTCCTAAAAATCGCATGTGATATCAATTAGGTCTCATTTAAAGTTAAAAAATATAGCCTAGATCACCGGAACAGAAGATAAGCTCAGACAAACACAAAATAGTAGGGATAAGTGAGCTCAGAATTTCCACAACCGCTGCGTGGTGAATGGTAGGCCTGATGATGATAAAATTTCTTTGGTTTGGTGTGGTGGGACTTTGTAGCATTTTCCAACCTACCAGGTTAGGTACTTACCTAGAGGCCGAAACGGCTGAATTCGTCAATTACTTACTAAACCGATTTCCTATACTTATTGAAAAGCCCTATTTTGGCATGGTACTGTGTTTGTTTTGAAGTCATACATCCACGAATACAAAGTTACATAGATACGAGTAGGTATTTCAATGAAAAACTTAAGTTATTTATTATTATTTATTTCAGATAAAATCAACTGAGATCAATGTATTACAAAAGCCACATTATATTATTTTATTGTGCGACCGCGCAGGAATTATTTAAGTAAATTAATTTAATGTTAAAATGCCCTACGTAAGAAAATAGTATATTATTGCTAAATTGTGGGATTGTCTAAAAAACGATTGCTACAAATGCAATGTAACGATCTCAATCACTTCAGATTGGCTGAATTTATGAATTATGGCGTACTTCTCATATACCTAATTTAATTTCATGCGCGGTTTTTTAAATTAATTAATTCATAATTATGTAGGTAGGGGCAAGTGTTGTTCCTATGGACACTTGTACCTGTGGACACAAGCGATTTCGTCAAAACTAGCAACCCTAAAATTCTAATTTCAACGTGAACTGTCAACCATAGACAAAGCTTTACGGTCGAATTCAAATTAGAATTTTAGGGTTGCTTGTTTCGACGGAATCGATCGTGTCCATAGGTACAAGCGTCCATAGGAACAGCACTTGCCTAGGTATATCATTATTATTCCTCGTATTCCTATGACCTAATATTTAAGGCTTTGCACATGAATAAAGCCACGCTAAGCTTATTATTAAGTACACTTTTGGGCAAAATACTGACGATGCGCGTATTTGAATAAAAAAATAAACTTATTATCTAGTGAAATAATACAAACACGATTAAACAGCTATTTTTATTAAAATATTAACCGACAGAACAGAAGTGATTATTAAAATAATAGCCTCTGTTCTGTCTGTTTTTTGTGTGAATATGTAGCTATTTAAAAATAAAAATCTCTACTATAAGTTCTTTTGTAACCTTGATTAAGTAGGTACTATTTAGTAAGTAGTTACCTAGATACTAAGAAAAATATTTTTGTCTTGAATAGTCATTGGGATGATAAATGAATTCCACGGAGCCGTTTTGTTGTTTGGACTGACCCATTGTTATTTCGACAAAATGATTTTATTTGGGCAGAACCACGCAGAACCAGAGATTTGCTAAAGAAATATAGAACATAGATAGCTACCGTCATATTAACATTAAAAAGCTCGCGTAAATCTAGTTATTATAATAATATTATGATTATGCCTTTCCAGCGATTAAAATTGTACCAGAGGATATTATGTACCTATTATTTAGACTCGTGCCTTTCATATATTACGCGCCCAAATTACGCTAACTATGTACCGGAATTCAATATAACTACCCAAATAACACACAAAACCAAAAAGATTGCTATTTTTTTATTTGATTTTATGAAAATTGTGTTTGATCCTAGAATTAATAAATAAATATGACGAAACAGAGCAATAAAATACAATTACTTTAATTAATAAAATTAAATAAATAAATAAATTTTGCAATCACAGTAACGCCATCTAGGATCATTTTAAGCGTAACTTGATTTAAGCAGAGTTAGCAATCTATTCCTTCTTACTAGGTATAATCTACCTCTTGTCATTTGCGAAGATCTATTGTCATAGATTTAAACCATGGAAGTAGACAGTTCGACCCACTGTTTTATGGGACCCAACCTTCAGTGCCCTGTGCTTCTGTGGTATAAGCAAGACCATTTAACCTATGAGCTAATTAACTCTGTCTTTATGACAGACCCATCACCCATCATCATATCGAGAGACCCAATAGTGTTTTGAGAGTGAGAACTGAGAGACCTATATTGGTCATAACTTTTTTAGGTCGATATCATGACTGTAGCGACAGTATTCTAACGAGGGTGGTGGTGAGGTATCCGATGATGAGTGTCCGTCGGCTGGGGGCGGCGGCTAGCTACCGCTGGTCGCCCGGCGGCGGTGCGGGGCTCGATGGCCGCTTACTGAGCTCGGACAGGGAGCTTGCGCGTTTCATGCTGCTATGGGTAGACAATATAGATTTTTTTTAAATAAATACTCTTGGGAACAAATGATTTTTTTATAGAAAATTATGTTAAAAACAGATATTGTAGCTGATTCTGTTGGAGAAATTTCTCCCTACTTAACTAAATAAAATTGACAGGTCTAGATCACATTCGAAAAAAATTTTTAAATTGCAAGTTTCACAAAATGAACTTAAAACATGAATAAGTGTCGTAGGTACAAGTTGGTATGTCAGTTAATGATGGATCAATTATTTAACATTGGTTTCGATGATCGTACAATAGAGCAGCACGAAATAATTTGTTAGGTTAGGTTACTTACCTTTTTTCTCTAAAAAAAAAACATATTTTCTAATAAATTCAAGAAAAAAAAAAAACAAACCTGTCCGGGTCGTTGTATTGGGTGTAGTCTACGTCGGGAGGCAGATGGGCGGAGTGCCGGCCGGCGAGGCGGTGCAAGAGCCTCACTGACGAGCGCCGCAACGACTCGCGCAGTTTAGAGAAACTCGCGCTGCGGGACACCGCCGCGCCCGAGCCCTGCCCCGTGTTATGCAATTTACACTCCTTTCTTATATTAAAAAAAATGAATAGGCTGTATGATAATTGACCTTTGCCCAATGGGGAAAAATTAAAAAAAAATCAAAGGTGTCTTTGTTTCTAGATAGAACAGGAATTCAGAACCGTAGTTATGTAGGTATTAAAAAATAAAAAATAGTATTCCCCAAGCTACATGGTCTGGCGTAAGAGAAAACAACAAAGCTTAATATGCGTATTTCTTTTAATTTGGTAAGTAAAGGCTAAAACTGTTTTTTTTTAAATGAACAGTCTTCACCTACTAAGAGAACCATGTTTTTGGTAAAAATTATTTTTTTAGTAACTAGTTTGAAAAGTTTCCATTAAGTATTTACAGTTAAAATAGAGCTGTCAGCTGTTGTAAGTATGGAAAACTTTGGTAGGTAGACTAATTTCACTTATTTTAATCATAAATCCAATAGTTAATGAACTGTGATTTAAAGTTATACTTTACAAATGCCAATTTTGATTAAAAAATGGATGACCTCTAATGTATAAAACAGCGAATGGTTGAGATGCTACATGCATCTAAAATCTAACAGCAAAAGCCGCGGTAACTCCAATTTTTATTCTGTATGATATGCATGCGTTCTTTATGCAGTGTAACATGATTCCTTTTATTTTGTTTTGTTTGGGCTATAAATTGCATAACACTGTAGACTCACCTTTGATGTTATTCAATTAATTGAAAATAAAAACAACAAAAGATGACAAAAATGAAACAAAAACAAATGATACATAAATATTTATTAACAATTAAAAATTACCATTCGAATTCGCGACATCGAAACAAGGTAGCAAATTTTTATTTGTAAAATGTAGTTCTTTTCTTTGTAACAGAGATTCCTCAGTATATTGATATTTAATAAAACGTAAAACAAATTGAGTCTCTTGTATAAAATTAAAATTCAATATATAATCCAATACACATTCCCAAGCAGAGCACCCTTGTACGAATAAAAATTGAAATTATAAAAAAAATACTACAATATTTTATTACCTATAATAGTATAAGTCTAAACGCGCATGATGGAATTCTTCAGTGACCGATTTTGTAATCGTAAATTCTGACATGCGCGTCTACACCTCTCACATAAAGCTTAACACCGAAAACATATACGCTACACTGGAATGAGTTTAAGCATAACATTATTTAAAAAATAACATTACTATCGGTAGAACAAATAAAATATGCATGAAAACGTTTACAATAAAAAATTACATCCATGCGTTCTCCGGCAATAATATAAATTACACATTTATAAAATTATCAGCAAATTAAAAATATAATAATAAAATCGTAAGCGAATAAAATAAAATCGTTGTATTTACATGCATAATATCAATAAGAATATAAATATTTCTGTTACGCCACAATTTAATAAATGCAAATATTGATTTCAGATTCTTTTGTCAAGGAGCCTCATTCGCTATGATATTGAAATTGTAACTACATATTTGTTAAATGACGTTAAAAGTAAAACAGTATCAACTCAACTGCCTAGTTCAACGTCTAAAATTGCGCCACAAGCATGTTACGATTTGAATATTATAGTGAATAAGGTCCGAATGTCGAATTTTACTAATCGTTTTGTTTACAACTAAATGCTTACATAGTATCACATAATACACTACATGTATAGTAAACAAGCATACTGATTTCAATTTAAAAGATAAAATACGTTACGTAAAATTCGACACTTTAAATGTCATGATCTTAAAACATTAACTTTTAAAATACTCACAAAAGTTGTTCACCACTGGTGTACTTAGTTTGTTTCATACTATAATATTACTTAATATTATATCTCTTACGGGACGGTATACATGCTTCAATTTTGATCTATCACACATCTCGTTTGTATAATAATATTTTTCATATTTTTCATTTTTTTTTCTTACACTTACCATATCATATTGCATGCTAATAATAACTAATATAATTAATTATTCTACGAGTAAGCCCGCCATATTGAATTCCACAGAGGCGAAATTGTGATAAGTTTTTTTTTAAATATATATTTATCTCCTGAATTAATATGCTACGTCTTTGAATAAAAACGTTAAAATAATAAAAGCGTTAAAATTATACATTTTAACTACAAAAAAAAAACAATAAATAGGCGGGCAAAATTTTGAGTGCGAGACATGAATGATCCTCGTTAGTAAAATAATGAGCTAATGTGAAACTACATATAAGAGATTAAAAATTAGCTCACTATTTCTCGCTCTAGCACTGCGAGGCCTGAGGAGCGTTCACGTAGAAGCAAGTGAGTGCTTATAATTAAAACCTAGACAACTAGGTCTTAGGCTAGACTACTGGTGCGGCGAACTGCTCCCTGTGTTGATACCTAGCGCATTGAACAGTTTTGATTTAAGGTTCATACGGGGCTCACTCGCCTGGTTCGTGCCCTATACAACAAAAAAACAAGAAAAACCAAATAAAAATATGCAAACAAAATATAACAAGCGTGAGCATGTAAAATTATGTGCACGACGAAGCAAAAAATATTTACAAAATAATATAGTTTTTTTTTACATTAACTACGAATAATTTGCACATAAAAATATTTTTTAGGTCACTATGGAAACCCAATTTTTTGTAAACAAAACTAAATTGACAGGATTAAAATTAATACTTTTCAAAATGGTCCTTATGGACAGCTGTAAATTGAATGTTTTAGTCCTGTCATATTAGGCAAGTTTCGTGCATTAAAAACGTGGGACCAATAAAATAATATAACACATGAATAATACTAAGGTATCCAATTTTTCGCAGAATGTGAAAAATGTCGAAGCCCAAAAGCATACCCAGTGCTGAACGTTTTTCGTGATTGCAACGCTGCCACACACATTCACACCACAAATAGACATTATCTAATGAAAATGCACCTATTAAATGTCACCTATGCACTTTTCATCACTGACTGAAGTAAACTATAGACAATACAAGTAGTTACTGAACAAGCCGACGTAGTTACACGTACCTAACATATTTATAGCTTGTGTAAACAATACAACTATCATAAAAGCTTTAGTGTTGTGCTTGTGCAAATATTTAATTATTAATAAAATCAATTCAATATTGTACCTCATATTATGAAAAAAGCGTATTAAAAAAACGATGTGTACCAAAGGGCCTTTAATTACTATGCAAAAACACACTAACGGCAAACAGTTTTTGACAGATAAATATGACAATTACGAGTACAGTACAACTTATTATATTTGCCAACGTTTACATAATATAAAAGACTAGAATGTTATCTTTTTCCAAAATATTCAAATTGTTTAATAAGTTTCTTAAATCCTAATTTAGCAACTTCGCTTATAAACTATAATCTATTTGACTTTGAGAATGCGAGAATATTAGTACATGCAATTATTATTTTTTTAGGTAGTTTTTCAAGTAGGTATATAGGAAGATCTATATATTATATCCTCAGCTGAAAAAGTAGTCTTAACCCTAAACCTATACGTTAAATCATAAATGTATAAATATTTACTATCTTGATAATATTCTCACATCGCAGAAAACACAACACCGAAACGTGCCGACGACCCCTAGACTTAACAGACACAAAAGCACAGATCACGTGAACACAAGCAAAAAAAATGCTGATATGTACCCAGGGAAAACGCTGACAGAATACCAAGGATGGTGAGATTATAGTCAGTGTCACTGTATTGACTGCGATTTAATGCAATAAAAAATGTCAAATAAATGGTCTCTCTTTAAAATTTTGTTTGTTTCTTGGATGAATAGCTAACTTTTTTAATATATACATATTTTTATTGAATTCTGAATAGAGCCATACAAAATGACTTCACTTTTGACCAATTTCTAAAAATTGGTCAATTGAGAATACTCTAATAAAATAGTTCGTCTATTTTATAATGAAATCGGCTAATTTCGGCTAAGAAAAAGCAACTTTAGCAATCGAATCGGACACAAATTAATTTTACCGATTTTATTTTATAATTTACAAATCGGCTGCTCCATGTATTAAAGAAAATATTAATGCGCATTTAGCTCAACATTTGTTTGGTTATTCTCTTTGCCAAACATACGCTGAATACTGAACTTGCATTCTAAATGTCATTGTAATAAAGATCATATCAGTTTGATAAAGTTCTTATTTAAAATGCACAGTAAGTACAGTGTCACTGCCTTTATACCAGGGATGCATGAAAAACCCAAATAAATGACTTCATTTTTCTAATTCATCTGATCACTGTAGGAAAGGGTTCAAGGATCTAAAAAATGAAACCAACCCATTGGTTTGTTGTACAGCCATCTCTTGCCACGTACTTGTATAGGATTTTGTTGGGTAAATGACGGGAGATTCTAGGACAAGAAAGCTTAGGAAGTCGGCGATGTAGGTCTAACCTCTTCGATTTCGCGCGGTTCGGCTTCGCGCGGGCCGCGCCCACTTCTGGATCGAGTCTGTTTCACCATGTCCAATGCCTAAAATCGCATTTTTCCTTTCATTCATAATTCCTTTTTATCATTTCATCTAACAGGTTCAATAATTTGTGTTGAATATAACCAAACAGGAGCAGTAAAAAAGTCAATATTCCACATAAAGCATAATTTTTTGAAGATTATTTACTTAAATCAAGAGATGTACCTAAAAACAAAAATTCGCAGATTGTTTTTTCAAATTAAATAAAATTTTACGAAGTCGCTATGCATCCAATTTGTTATGTATTGCCGACTGGATTTCCTGGCATTCCGAGATTTAAAAAAAAAATTAAGGACGCCCACCCATAATTTCGTAGCCAAAATTAACTTAAAGTAAATATGCAATCTCTACTCTTAAATGAATAAGCTACCAACAACCAAAAAATTTAAAGAGATATTTTTTATTTTATTAAATAATTTCGTCATGAACTTACATTAGGCGGGACGTGCTAGGCAGCGTGCAAAATGGTTTATACGATTTTAATTCGTGTACCATCGTCGATAGATTTGGTTAATGTTATCGAAGTGAAAACAAAGTCAAAAAATGAAAAAGTATATCATTTAATAAATACGATTGTTAATTGATAATTATATAAAAAAATACTGATGCAGGGTATAAAAAAACTACGTTCTAAATCTTAATTAGTTTAATTGAATATAAGATTTTAAAAAGTAAAAATAAAAATTAAAGAGACGCTATTTTTACATAACACTAACTCGTAATTATTTTAAATACTCAATGTAATTAAATTTTATCGAATAATAAATTACATTCACAGTGATGAAGAAACTCTTTTTAAATTCACTGTGATGAAAATTCTTAATGAGCCGATTTTTGTTTGGACGATTGAAAATACTATGCAACGCCAAGCTCATGGCGTGAGTGTCATGTAAAAATCGTTAATTAATCGTTAATCGTTATGCAGTAAAATAAGCAACTATCTAAATTATAGTAGTAGAAATCTAGCATGTAGGTAAAGTGTTCAACAACTAAATCGAAAAGATAATAAGAAAATATTAACAGGGTTCCATTAGATATTACATTTTTCTGTGACCATAGAGCATGTCTTTTATTTATTTATGTAAGCAAGGTCGAAAATTGGAAACTCCAACTTCTTTGCTATTTTTTTAAATGCGGATTTTTATCCGGCATATAATTTTAGGCATAAATATTATTAAAACATTAATATGACACTATTATTATATTCTTTAGAAGTACTTATACCTACTTGCCAAACTGCTGACTAATGTTAAAATGTGAAAGTATTTGTTGGATTGTCCTTCAATCACGGAGCAACAGATCATTTTCCAAATTTTTTCATTGAAAGTCATTTTTTGCACGAGTATGTATTATGTCAAAAAAATAAATTCAGGTATTCAACTATAACCCTGCGAAAAATCACGTCGATCCGTCTGTTGCTGTGTGATAGAAGGACAAACCAACACACAAACGCACTTCCGTATTAATCATATAAGTTATTAAAATATAAAATCTATTATTATCTAACGGAACTTAAAGACTGACTGACTACTAAAACCTCACATCTAACGGAATCCTAAGGCCCGCTTGCAGAGACGTCGGGTTACGTTTAACCCAGGAATAAATTTGAAATTTTGACAGAAGTTTCTGTCAAAGCGGCAGCTAAATCTGGGTTAAAAGGATAGAATAGAATAGAAATATTTTAAATCAAATAAACTGTTACACGTGCTTTCGAATTGTCCAATGAATCTACCACTAGTTCGGAATGCCCTTCCTACCGAGAAGAACCAGCAAGAAACCCGGCGGTTGCTCTTTTTCAATACAGTTTACAATAGGTACTATGCTATGTATGCAGTGTTTCCACAATGAGGGGAAGTTCCAAAAATGCATACTTACAATTTAAAACATGTTAAGATGGGCAGAGAGAAAATAGCCCCATTCCCGCTGGTGGATCCCATTCACGAGCATGACGCATGATCCAGCCGTTGCTTCGCTCAACCATATTTAAGGGAACGTAACAACCCGCATCACAAAACACCACCACAGAAATGTTTAAAGTGTGCGTGACATAGGTACTTAGGCTACCCATGTTAAGGCATCGAATTGAATACTAATATTCAAATACTCATTTTAAGACATGACAATCGTATTTTAGATCAAATTACTTAAAGCTTATTTTATTCTGGATCTAACTGTATTAGGTTGCCTTATTAAAAAGTTATCCAATCCATGGTTGCCTAGATTTTAGATATTGTAAATATTAACCGCAAGCAATTTAACTAGGTAACCTATTCGCGATATGTCGATGAGTATATTATCTATCATTTATTTCTTATCAAAGTTATCACTAATAAATAAAAGATGAGGGGTATAAATATCTTACACCGGATCTTAGACCATAAGCCAGGAATTGATATTTTGACAGAAGTTTTATACGAATTCTGAATTTTTTTCGGATAGTTGAAACTTGATCTACTACTGTAAAAATGAAATCTGTTTACTGTTAACGAACGTACACCCATTCTTAAAAGGATAACCCGGAGATTCTGCAAGCGGGCCTAGGTGGTAAGAGTGACTGACTAACTAACCTCTTTTCGGCTACGCAGCGCGCAGTCTTCCAGGGTCTCGGCCGCCTCGTACTTGCCCTGGCGTCGGTAGAGGGCGCCCAGGTTCTTCAGTGTTGTGGTCACCGTGGGGGAGTCCACCTGCAATTATTATATCGATATCGATAAATACCGTAATACTCAACTAACGTTATGATGATGATCATCATCTATGTAGCAAAGAAAGGAAATAAATAATTTCATTTCAATTTCAATAGTGGTAGAGTCATGTAGTGTCATAAGAGCCACAGGTTGGCCTACGTGAAATAAATAAATATGAATATGAAATAATAAACGTGAATAGAATATAATAGAAATGTTTTTTATTCAAATAAACTTTTTCGCAAGTGCTTTTGAATCGTCGGTGAGTCTACCACTGGTTCGGAATGCCCTTCCTGCCGAGAAGAACCAGCAAAAAACTCGGCAGTTTCATCATCGGCAATCATCATCTTCAATTTAAGTAACTAATATTTAAGTAGCTAATTTGTGAGTAACTCACGTCCAACTCGATATTCTGATTAATTTCTTAAACTGGACACTTTCAAGTAAAGATTTTTATATAAACCTGTGAAGTCATTGGCACAATTAGAATGCCATAAGCCTACTTTGTCGTATAAGTTTACAAATTGCGAAAAACCAAATTGAATTTCACGGGCAGACCCGTCAACCTTAATCTATGGGGTCAATCCTAAGGCCTATGATTTATTTCATTGTTGGACGCAGAGGGACGCACTTTAGCCAAAACACCTTTGACTTGACTAATGGACACCTTTCGTAATGAAGGGATATTCAAGGGCCAATGAACATTCGCCTATTTTCTTTGGACTTTACCTTAGCAGCTTTGTGCCATCCACCGTATTCGCCGTACGGAGCGTTCTCCTTCTGCAAATGCTTGTTCTCCTCTCTTTCCTCCGCCACCTGCCAGATTGGCTTGTTGTCACCTGTAATGACATACACACTTAAACTCATTCGCCTTCTGTAAAGGTTATTAAAAATACCATACATCTTTGACGATTATTAATGCACACTTACTAAAAACATTATTCAAAAGCGCTTCGTAAGGGTTTATTTGCAAAAAATTGCTCAATATTTTGCGACTTTATCAATTAAGAAATGTTTTAGATATTGAAAAAACTCCATGTCGTCTACTTTATATGATATCTGGGATTTTATTTGTGATTTTCTTATATTAATTTAGTACTTGAATGTTGTCAAAATGTTGATATTCATTAATTATAAGTAATCGAAAATGTAACAATACCATTTGATAAAAACAGAAAATAAATCTCTAGCCTAGTCTAGTTAAGATATTTAAAAAAGAAAAATGTCATTGTGTTACTTATACATATTTAAAAACTTATATAAAAAATATCAGACAAGTTATAAACTTAAATGATTCTGAAAAACAAAGGTTTAAAATTAAATATAGGTATATAATTTTAGCTTTGTATTTTTGTGAGTGTACACTGATATAATATAAATAAAAAGAAAAATAAGGGAGACTTCACCTTTTGATTCTAAAAATGGATCCGCTAAACTATGACATGCAAATTACAATAATTAAAATATTGTGTACAACATAAATACGATAGTAACTAAGACTGGTCTATAAGAGAAAGTAATCGTCAAAGACGTAAAAAAATGTGACACAAGTTGGGAAGGTGTGACACAAGGTAGATTGATTGTTGCAAAACTATATAATGTAGTTAAAAATAATAAAATATAAAAAATTTACAACTTGGCCCCTTTCCTACCTGTGCCACACGCAAATAAAATCCAAACTTGTGTCACTCACCTATTTTCACCCAAGTGGCATATTATGTATATCTAAATTCAAAGTCCTGACTGACTGACTGATCTATCAACGCACAGGTGTTAGAAATTTGAAATTTTGACAGTAGGTTCCTTTTATGACGCAGGCACCCACTAAGAAAGGATTTTTGAAATACTCCCAAAAGGGTTAAAAAGGGGACGAAAGTTTGTATGAGTCGGTCATCTTTGAAGTTGGTATTTGGGCTTTCAATTAAAAATGAAGAAATGAATTTTCAGTTTTTAAAAATTCCACCCCTAAAGGGGATAAATGTTTGTATGAAAGTCCGCCATTTTTCAAGTTATATCCACGAAAGTTGGTATTTTGGCTTTCGATTAAAAATAAGGAAATACATGTTTCACAGTTTTTGAAAATTCCACCCCAAAACCTGAATTCCATGCGGACGAAGTTGCGGGGGCAAGCGCTAGTAATTATTAATAAAATATTAACACCCAAGTTGCATAAGAAGTAAGAACACCATTCGTATTTCTATAAGGTAAATAAAATAATAATATGATATTCTAATGTAGTGACAATTTCGAATTTATTTATTTGATGATTTAAAATTAACAGTACAACTGTTCGAATCAAAATTTAAATAACAATCATAATATTATAATAATCGGTGCATTAAAAATTAGCAATTTTATCTTTACTAGGTATTTAGAACGGATAAAACCATAAGGAGTTACTGAGAACTTTGTATAAATATTTTTATTTTTATTGTAAAATTATTGTAAAAAATATCTCAGTCAATTCAATTTGTAAATGAATAACAGATCACTTAATAGTATAGAGGCACACGGTAACTATATAAAATTCTACAAACATAACATGAAGTAGGTAAAATACGTAAAATGTAGCATTAATTTAATGATAGGAACACATTTGCAAAACGCCACCCGACTATGCGCGCTGTTTTCCTAAATTGTTAATTTTCTTGGGACCTCTTTCACAATTGCTGACGTATAAGTTGAAGTTTTGACAGTTCCGGCGTCCGTGATTCCTGCCACTTATAACTTGAGTACCTTCAAGTTAAGAGTTAAAAGGCATCTTTAATCTATAAGCAAGCTCTAACCTAGATCACATCATAGCTTGTCTCGCTTCTCGCAAAATGGGCGAGTCTGAAAAAATTCGGGTGAAGTGAGGTAGCGTGATTCAAATATGTTTCTACCCTATCTACCTTTTTTATCAGAAGTTAATAAAGCACTATTTACATCATAATGATAAAAGCGCGCAGTAGAAGTTGGAATGAATATTAAACATTGATATTTTCCTAATATTTATACTAAGCTCCATAAGTTAAAAGGAAGTTGATTGTTTTACGAAGTCAGAAGATTCATATGGAGCTTAGGGCTACAATTATTATAAATGAATTAGAGAAAATATTCATAATTTTATTTTAAGTTTAGTAAAAACTTTAAAAATACCAGTTTCATAAAAAGAGTCTGAGAAACTTGTGTTTTATATTATAATGCAAATAACTTTGTTTTTCGCAAAATTGTTGGTGCAATAGACATAGTTTCTCGATTTTACCAATAATATAGTATTAGCCAACTTTTACCGCGCGAACTTTGGCTCAAAAAGTTCTATTTGGCTAACTATTTTTTTCACAACCATACTTTTTACCTTTACCGTAAAAGGTATAGTGATTGCACTTCAATGGGTATTAACACTTGATTCTATGAAATCACTATTTCATAGACAAGATATTGGTCGGGCGTTGATTCTTTTATGCAAAAATTAAACTAAACAAAGCTTCACTATTCTAGCATGATCCATGTGTTTATCTACTAAAGTCTTATGAGGGTGGAGGTTATTATTATAATCTCTACCCTCATAGACAAGTAAAAGATAATAGGCAAGTAGTCGTAATTAAAAAATTAGCCTCTCATATTTCATTTCTAATCGTGACAAAACAAATGAAGCTGTGTAAGTGACACTATAAATTGAAACGATCGCCGATGACGTAATTCTTATTTTCCCAAAAAGAAAAGTTGCATACAACGCGTGCTATAACGTATAGTGAATCAGCTATATCGCACATTTAAAATAAATATTATTTATAATTAATTTATTGCACTCATTATTTTTCACTTAAGGATGATTATACGAGTCTGCCCGCGAAATTCAAATTTAATTTGGTTCTTCGCAATTTGTAAACTAATACGACAAACTAGGCTAATAGCATTCTAATTGCGCCAGTACAATTATCAGCTTAACAGGTTTACATAAAAATCTTTACTTGAAAGTGTCCAGTTTAAGAAATTAATCAAAATATCGACTAATTTGTGAGTAACTCACGTCCAACTCAGTATTTTGATTAATTTCTTAAACTGGTCACTTTCAAGTAAAGATTTTTATATAAACCTGTGAAGATGATTCTGCCATTGTCGCAATTAGAATGCCATAAGCCTACTTTGTCGTATTAGTTTACAAACTGCGAAAAACCAAATTAAATTTGAATTTCGCGGGCATAACTGTGTCTTCCACCTTAAGCTCTAGTTGCCGAGAAGACAGGTGCCGTCATATAGCAGCGCTATATAGCGTCGAATGACATCACGGAAACTAAGTAGGTGTCAAACAACACTAGCAAAATATAGCGGCCTCTTTATGACTGCAACTTATTTATTCTGCGCAACCAGAGCCCTAGAACGATCTAAATAGCTTTATTTTTGAGAGATGGGTTATTCCTTCAAATAACCCATCTCTCAAAAATATATCAATATTCTATAAATATAATCTTTGTTGAAATAAAAAAAAACTATTTGGCACTAACAATCAATCAATCTTAGTAACTAAAATCATGCTATTTATTTAATATACTTATATATGGACTGCCCAAAATCAAAACGTATGTAGTAAGCTGTTCAAAATATAATAATATGCAGTAACATGGAGTATAAAAGAATATGTAAGAGATAATTTTAATGTTAATATTAGTTTAGAATTTAGCTTTTTCTGAAGCAGACTTTCTAAACAATAATCTAAGTTATGACACTCATTTTTGTCAAGTATCATTTGTGTCAGTTGTTATTGAATATGTAACTATTACTTAAAATGATCCTTAAGAAAATATGTAGAAGGTATTTATTAATCCGTTATTGTGACTTACTAGTTACTAGATTTTGATTAAGGACAGAAGAGTTTACGAAAGAATATTTTTATAGGCATGCTACCACTTTCTACTAAAAAAAATATATAATTTCTCTACACTACCCAAAACATTCGAGTATTAACCAAATGCAATAAGAGATCTAATAAGAAATAACTAATAATAAAACTCCATCTACATTGAAAAAATCTATTTATTTTCTAGAATCCTATTATATATATAGAGAGAAGAGAGAGAGACAGAGAATTCTCACTTTCGCGTCGGTATACGTAGATAGATTTCGAGCAGCAAAAAAAATTGGTTGTCTGTAAAGTCGGTTTACGGACGATACTTTTACGTGATAACGTCATAAAGAAACATTGATGATGACTGGCGGGCGGCACAAGCCAACGCTTGGGCCGATCGTGCCTCTCTCTCGCTTGCACCCTCAGGCTTAGGCGGAACGTGACACTTTTTCGTGCGTGCAGCCGGTGTTCATCGATTTATAAGACGTTATCACGTCAAAAAAGGTTTGATAAAATTGCCATTTCAATTTTAAGTTTTAAAATTCACGCGAAAACGCTCGCCGGTGTCATGTCACCTCTATCTATGTCATAATATGTCAATGTTGAAGATAGATGTGACGTATCGCCCTGATTGGTGTTCAATCCAATATGGCGGATTGCTGTTTTTTATAGTTTAATTTTATCAAAATAAATCTCGCTCAAAATAGAAAAATAAATACGTTTATTATAAATCCATGGATCATATTTCATTAGCCAAATTCATAAATTTCACAGATAATAATAATCATTGTCATCCTGCCTATATTGATTGGCTGACTTTCGGGCGATTACCTGACCACGAGATTTCAGGCTTGGCATTTATGTATTTACGAGGCTACGATATCAGGGTTTTTAGCTTGAAAACTAACACAGGTTATAATAGCAAATGTGCGTCAAACCTTATTGTAAAACATTAAAATTATACATTTTTTTTAATAATTATATTGCACAAAATGAGTACTACAATAACTTTAGGAACTTACACATACACCCGCTTTAAGGTGGAAGACAAGGGTCTGCCCGCGAAATTCAAATTTAATTTGGTTTTTCGCAATTTGTAAACTAATACGACAAAGTAGGCTTATGGCCTTCTAATTGCGCCAGTAGAATTATCATCTTCACAGGTTTACATAAAAATCTTTACTTGAAAGTGACCAGTTTAAGAATTTAATCAAAATACTGAGTTGGACGTGAGTTACTCACAAATTAGTCGATATTTTGATTAATTTCTTAAACTGGACACTTTCAAGTAAAGATTTTTATATAAACCTATGAAGATGATACTGCCATTGTCGCAATTAGAATGCCATAAGCCTACTTTGTCGTATTAGGTTACAAATTGCGAAAAACCAAATTAGATTTGAATTTCGCGGGCAGAACCGTGTCTTCCACCTTAAATGCTCTAAACATAGCCGCATTTCGATTTGCAAAACCCCACACACCCCATTTATTAGTTGGTGGATCTCGAAGCTTGGTTCAGAGCATTCAAGTAGTTTGGCGCGACCGTTTTCACAAAACTGCTGAGGTATTACGAGACATCAATTTGAAATATCGACTGTCATTGCGATTACCCGTTTTGTACATTATATTAACTGTCATGTCACAAATTTTAGTCAACTAAATAAGTCAAAAGCAAAGTGTCCACTAACAATAAAAAAATTCCCGGCAAGTAATTTCTTGCATTATGTTAACATTTACTGAAACTCAATTTCTGCAAGTTGTAGCTATTGTGATCAATATCAGACTAATAAATACAATGTTATTTTTTGCTACTGAGCAAAGCAACATTAAAAGAAAAAAAAAAAACCTCAGTATGAAAAATTTTACTATTTTATTTCACTTTGTATGTTTATCACCTTATTGATAAAAAATAACGTTGTATAGAATTTCTTGCAGTAGTATTGACTTATTCTTAGAAATTCAGGAATTCGCATGATTGTCAGTGAACACATAATATTATAAAATCATTATGTTTATTTTAATATTATACTTTAAGGTGGAAGACATGGTTCTGCCCGCGAAATTCTAATTTAATTTAGTTTTTCGCAATTTTTAAACTAATACGACAAAGTAGGCTTATGGCATTCTAATTGCGACAATGGCAGTATCATCTTCACAGGTTTATATAAAAATCTTTACTTGAAAGTGTCCAGTTTAAGAAATTAATCAAAATATCGACTAATTTGTGAGTAACTCACGTCCAACTCAGTATTTTGATTAATTTCTTAAACTGGTCACTTTCAAGTAAATATTTTTATTTAAACCTGTGAAGATGATAATTCCACTGGCGCAATTAGAAGGCCATAAGCCTACTTTGTCGTATTAGTTTACAAGTTGCGAAAAACCAAATTAAATTTGAATTTCGCGGGCAGACCCTTGTCTGCCACCTTAATACTAAACTCTAGTCTTTATACATGATAATATCTACACGTCACATCTGTATATAAATGGGAATGTAGGATCTTATTGCACATCTTCAAAGTAAATCGGCAGCAAACAATACGTGCAGCGTGTTTTGTATTTTTGTTATTTTTTGGACTTTTTATTTAATGACTCTATATATTCTGAAATGGTAAAACAAAACTGTCAAGCGAACAAAATATAGTTTGAAAGGGTTGGCGCGCAATGCATTTTCTTTTAGTTAATTTAAAGTTTTAATTTGTTTTCATTTATTCTAAAAACAGTTATCATCGGCAGCATTAAAAACCGCTGATTGTTAAAGATTGTACAAAATTAAAGTTAAAAATCGCAGTGCGCGCTTGGCGTAAATCAAAATAATGTTAAAAAGGAAAAAAAAAACACTAAAATTGAGTATAATATATTTACGTAAGAATATATTACTAAAGAGCTGCACAGACGACGGACAAACCTTTGCGCACTTTGTAGTCCGTGTTAATATAATACTGACGACGCGCAAAAATTTTGGGAACACCAAATCGCATGCCTAATGGAAAATTGAACCAATATAGATAGGTCAGAACCGAGTTACGTATTATTTCCGGTATTTTTTTTACACAGACCTGTTCAATAGTCAATCATTCATTCAAAATACAAGAATTCATGATTATTTAAAAATAAGTTTTAATTTTATGCGTCAAAAAGTAGGATAAGTCTTCATTGCAAGATGTTCTTTGGCGATTTCCCAAAAATTGTCTTTTTTTAATTAAGTCAGTGTTCCATTAAGCATGCGAAATGTCTTTCATACTTTTAGACGTCTTTTTCGTGTGGAAAAAATATAGAAAATTCTAATTGACGCGTTTTAATGATACACATATTATTCTATGAAGTTCGCGAAAACTGGGCTTCTACAGCGCATCCGACCCCACAATTTGGTATTTGACTGTTATGAAAATGATTAAAATCGAAAATGTAACATGAGAGAATAACATTTGTAAATTAACAGTAAAATCGGTCAAAGAACAAATAAGTTCTAAGCTGTTTACTGCGACTGTATCTGTCTCTTTCTAAAACGAAATTTTCTATGAAGATTGTATTGAGCTACTGCCTTGTGACATACACTTCAGTAGCGCTCTCTTTGTCTAACAGGAAACTTAACTCTTTATTTCCGAGACTAGTAAAGATATTTAAAAAAGAAAAATAGCATCCCGTTATAATATTTAAAAACTTTATTTTAAATTTAAAAAAATATCAGTCAAATACATAATTCTTCCGATAAAATGAACGTATATCTACATCATAATATTGTGTTAGTATGTGAAACGTCTCCGAACTTCCGGTCGGGTCGTCGATCAGTCAATACGCACGTCACAGAGCTCCGCGGAAAATTAAAAACAAACAGTGTAAATAAGTGCCAACAAAGTGTATCATACGAACTATTGACTACAACAAAGATCAAAATACGTGATCAAGCGAAAAATTACAGAAAAAGTGTTAAATTGCGAGAGTAAATCGGCCGCACATTGTAAACATTCTAACCTACAAAATTACGGTTAAGTGTCATCTGATGCAAATTGTACATAAACTATAGAGCGGAAACTACAGTACTTACCAACATAACAAACAGCAAAACAAGTGTTGCCATAGCAAAACAAGTGCTGCCACAGCAAAACAAGTGTTGCCACAGCAAAACAAGTGTTGCCACAGAAAAACAAGTGTTGCCACAGCAAAACTAGTGTTGCCATAGCAATATAAAAAATACCAAAGATGGAGAAAAGTATGGAAATCCTATTGGCAAAATTAGATGAAAAGTTAAACCAACAAACCAAACTTATAACAACTTCAGTAACACAAAATGTCATGGCAGCACTAGACGAAAAGCTTAAAGCGATCACCGAAGAAAACGCCCAACTCAAAAATAAAATAAGTGAGCTTGAGTTAAAACTTAAATTCGTTGATAAGGATAAGCGCAAAAATAACCTTGTCTTTTTTGGCATCGAGGAAGGAAAAGCAACAACAGAAACGGAGCTAGTAGACTACATAAAAGACATTATAATAGAAATGGGAGTACATTTTGAAGCCTTCGAAATTAATAATATTTACAGAATCGGTAAAAAAGAGCTTGATAAAAATCGCCCTGTTGTAGTCTCACTCACAACTACGTGGAAAAAACATATGATTCTGCGAAACAGATCTAACCTGCAAGAAGGTGTAAATATCAAAGAGGATTACCCTAAAGAAATAATAGAAAAACGTAAACAACTACAGCTGCAAGTTGAAGAGGAAAAGAAAAAAGGGAATATAGCGTTCATAAAATACGACAAGCTGATAATAAAGAAAACACATGAAAGCAACAGAGAAAAAAGGAAAAGAGAGACTTCAGGATCACCTAAAATACCATCACAAAAGAAAGTCAATGCACGTAATACCCAAAGTACATTGACCACCTTGAACAACGACCCCTCTAAAACTGCGATAAAGGAAATAATCAGACCAAATATACTGAACTATGTAGAGCGCGGAAGATCAGCTTCATTATCAAATCTCTCAAAAAACTAATATGCGACACCCGGATCCAAATAACCCTAACAAGCACATTACCAAACACAACACTCATAAATTGCACCCCAAGCCGGCTTGTCACCGTGGGGGAAGAAGACAAACACCCTCCATATAAATCAAAAAAATATAATTCGAAACACCCTAAAGCAAACCTATTTAGAAAAAATATGCACAAAAAGAAAACAATACAGATAAAACAAGATAAAAAGATCACTGAACATATACATGTCTGCACGCTGAATACTCGGACACTAAGAACAGAAGTGAGCCTAAAAGAACTAGAAATAGCCATATCCAACATAAAATGGGACATATTAGGCATCAGCGAGATGAGAAGGCCAGGAGAAGGGATAGAAGAGAGGAACGACTATATCATGTTCCACAAAGGAGAACACACGGGACAAAAAGGAGTAGCTTTCCTTATTAAGTCTAAACTGAAGAACAACATTATGGGATTTGAAGGAGTTTCGGACAGAATTGCGGTAGTTCATTTAAAATTTCCGGGTTACAAGAAAAACTGGGCCATCTTCCAAATATACGCCCCAACAGAACAAGCGGGGAAACCAGAAATAGAATATTTCTATGAGAGTATCTCAGAAGCAATAAAACCTCATTACAACAACAACATAATAATCATGGGCGACTTTAACGCACAGGTTGGAGAAAGGCAAATGGGAGAAGAACCCTCAATCGGGAAGTTTGGGCATGGCAAAAGAAGCCAAAGTGGACAGAAACTAGTAGAATTCATGATGGAAAATAACCTTATCTTAATGAACTCACGTTTCTACAAAAAACCTAAAAGCAAATGGACGTGGTCCTCCCCAGGTGCAAAATTCAAAACTGAAATTGACTTTATTATAACCAACAAAGCAAGCGCGTTCACAGATATCAACATAGTTAAAAACCTCAACTTTAACACAGACCACCGCATGGTAAGAAGCTGCCTGAGCCTAAACCAACCCAAAAGATCCAGGAAAAACTTAGTAAATAGTAATAAACTGTATCAAATACCAGAACACAGTCATTCCACTTATTCCCGCACAGCAGAATCATTCAAGGAAATTATTACCTCCAATGCAGAAACTGGGATTAAATACAGGAAATTACAAAACATATTGAAAGAGATGCTAGTCAGCAAACCCAGAAGCAAAGAAAGCTATTTAAGCAAAGAGACACTAGAACTACTAGACGAAAGAAGAACACTAATATCAAATAAAGGGGACACAGAAAGACGCCAAAAAATTGCAAATCTTAGCAAGGAAATTAAGGAGAATATGAGGAAAGACCGTAAGGAGAAAAGAAATAGAGTTTTGGAAGAAAATATAAAAAGAACAGGAGGAACAAAAAAAGCTATGAAACAACTAAGCGAACATGGGAAAGAATGGATACCGAAACTTAAGCTACGCGAATCTTACTTAACTAATCGACTCTCAATACAGAAAATAGCTACGGACTATTACCGCCTATTGTATTCTGATAAATTCGATTCAGGGTTGGCTACAATTCCGGAAGTAAACGTAGAAAAAGAAAACAAAGTAGACGAAGTGCCAGAAATCCCTGCCTCAGAGGTAATCAAGGCAATAAAATCCCAAAAACTCGAGAAAGCCCCAGGGCCGGACAAGATACCTAATGAAATGCTCAAGGGAACTTTAGAGGAAATCAGTCCTGTGCTAGCCAAACTTTTCAATGAAATCTTACAGACAAGGCAAATTCCAGAAGAATGGACAGAGTGTCACATAATTCTATTACATAAAAAAGGCCCTAGAGATGAGATTGGGAACTATAGGCCAATTTCTCTAATATCAAACATATATAAAGTATTTGCTAAAGTGATCCTGGAAAGAATATCTTTAATACTAAACGAAAGCCAACCAGTGGAGCAGGCAGGATTCAGAAAAGACTTCAGTACAATAGATCACATTCACACAATAAAACAGTTGTTACAGAAGTATAACGAATACAACAAACAAATCTACTTGGCGTTCATAGATTATTCAAAGGCATTCGACAGCCTTAGGCACCAATACATATGGCGGAGCCTTGAACAGCAAGGGGTTCAGAGCAACTATATAGAAATACTTAAGAGTATATACAAATCTAGCAAAGCCAGTATTAAACTAGAATCAGCAGGAGAATCATTTCCTATCAAAAAGGGCGTACGCCAAGGCGATCCTCTCTCCCCTACGCTGTTTAACGCCGTACTCGAGCACATCTTTAGACAACTAAACTGGGACCACTTAGGTCTGAATATTAATGGAGCTCGCTTAAACCACCTAAGATTTGCCGATGATCTGGTGCTTCTTGAAGAGAATCCAGCAGCATTAGAACAAATGATGCAGAGCCTAGCAAATATAAGTAGAGAAGTTGGTCTGGAAATCAATGCCAGTAAAACAAAATTGATGACAAACTCAAGGGAAATAGATGTTATGGTAGATGGCAACAAGATAGAATATGTCAAAGAATACATTTACTTAGGACAGATAATATCCCCTTCAGATGAAATGACAAAGGAAATAAACAGGAGAATAGCTCAAGGATGGAGAAAATACTGGTCACTGAAGGAAATAGTGAAAAGTAAGGATCTAGGCAATCACATAAAAAAGAAAACATTCGAGACCTGTATCCTACCAGTTCTTACTTATGGCTGCGAAACTTGGTCAATAACACTTCAACACAGGGAAAGGCTAACAAAATGCCAACGTGCCATGGAAAGAAGCATGCTAGGGTTAAAAATCAAAGACAGAGTCAGGAACGTAGACATAAGAACAAGAACAAAACTCACAGACATTCTTACCCGGATAGACATCCAAAAATGGAGATGGGCTGGACATATGCTACGCCATCCCATTAATAAATGGAGTAAGCAAGTCACCCTCTGGCAACCAAGAGACGGCAAAAGAGGTAGGGGTCGTCAAGTCAGGAGATGGGAAGATGACTTGAAACAGACAGCGGGACCATTCTGGTTGAGAGTAGCAAGGGACAGGACACATTGGAAGGAATTGGAGGAGGCCTATGCCAATAGGCACACCGAACTTAGGGACCTCTTGTAACCCTATGTTTAGGAATAAAAGGCTATTATTATTATTATTATTATTATGTGAAACGTCTATCACGGACTATTTTTACGCCGCGGACAAAGGGTAAGTAAGATCTATAGATGGCATTTTAACTCTATCTTGAGTCTTCAGCAGAGCCAGATAACGATCTCTAGATCTCATTTCTCAGCCTTAGATTGCACATAAAATGCGTCGTCTGTGCAGTTTCTTTAATCAACAAAATGGGATTTAAAAAAAGATTTTTGACTACAAACTTTCTGCATTTACTTTGACAGCTGTATAAGCACTGTAAATACGACGTGTCAAAGTTAAAGTGCGGCTAACAAAAGTAATAACCACTCACCATCAATAGTGCCGAACTCCCGCTCGTGCGCGCGCGTCAACACCTGCTTGTAAAGAGTTTCCGCTTCCTTGTATTTGCCCTGGAACAGACACTTTAGTTAAATTTGCGCGTAAAAAGCAAGACTTACACTATAGGAAACATTGAGTAGAATAGAAAAATCTAGACATACCAAAAGAAACAAAAAATAAATAAACTTAAAATAAAAACGTATACAATTATCTCAGAATTCATAAATTTGTGGTAAGCCGTAAGTTTAAAGCTACAAAGACAATACTAGTTATTTGTTCAACAAGGGAGAAAAGTTAATTTTTCTTTCGAGTGCCGAGTCCGATTCCAGAGTCAGATTTTTGTCAAAAAATTAGTAAATTCAAAATTTTCACAATTCAAAATTTTTTTTCATTTCACGTAGGCCAACCTGTGGCTCTTACGACACGTCATGACTCTACCACCGGTTCGGAAAGCGGATTGCTGCTGCTGAGAAGAGCCGGCAAGAAACTCAGCAGTTGCTCTTTTCAAAATAATCATTTTACAATATTATGAAGCTATTACATTGTAATAAGTATTTTATCTCGTGGGCAGCCGGATGCCAAGCCGACTTGCTGATGCAACTTTGTTAGAATAAAATATAATATATCCACAATGAGGGGAAGTTCCAAAAAAAAGTACTGCAATTCAATTCATGTTAAGACGGGCAGACACAAAGTAGCCCTAATCCCGCCGGCGGCACCCGTTCACGAGCATGACGCATGATCCAGCCGTTGCTTCGCTCGACCATATTTGAGGGAACGTAACAACCCGCACCACACATAGTAGGTACTATAACCCGGAGTTAGCAAGTAGGTGGCGTGTTATCCCCCTACTTTAGCGAGCACGTAGCTAGCTAGAAGCACGTACGGTAACGCCGTTGGCCCTACACCTTCTTCCTTCTTCACTTACAAAATCGAGAAATAAAGAGTGCACCTGTTTGCGCACTAGTGTACTATAATATCTCCCACGCAGATGGCTAATCTCTTTGGAGATTGAACACTTAAATCGGATTCAATGGGAAAAACGTTATTATTTTTCCGATCGTCCTTCTAACACTTATGACACATGTTAACATGCATGTCCTTACTTGTTTGAGGTAGCACGACGCGAGGTTGTTCTTGGTCTTGGCGACGTTCGGGTCATCAGGGCCAAGCTTGCTCTCGTAGATTTCGAGCGCACGCTGGTAGTATTGCTCCACCTCTTCGTATTTGTTCTGCAAAATAACATAATTTCAATAAATAATTGTATTAATAAATCCTTATATTATTATTTTTCCAAACATCACCACTCACCACTCTGTGATAACTGCACTTTAAATAAGCTGTTGGATGCCGATACGATGAAGTTAGTGATGACGATTAACATTGCTATTATGGTTTTGTCTGGTCCAGGCGTACTGCACTAACTTCGAACTAGATTCAAACGCCATGGCAGATTACGTCACCACTCCGTGGTGCCTTCACGCATCTTACAACGAACTCTTCATGAGTGGAACTCAGCACTATAAAAAGTCTCAGTGGATCTCACCACTATAAATAGTCTCAGTGGATCACACCACTCTAAAAGTCTTGTGGAACACACCACGATAGTCTTCAGTGGATTTTTTTTTAATTGATCACACCACTATAAAGGTTTTGTGGAGCACACCACGGTTAAAATGCCATGCACATTCGTTTGAGTGAATGATGCACAGCGAGGGGGGGGGGGGGGGTACCATAGTTTCTTGCTGGGGGCTCATAGTTTGTTTTCTAAATGGGCTGATAAGAATTCTGCTTTGTATCCTCTCTTGTTTGGCACCTCGAATAAAGTAGAGCACAGGGGCTCCGCCTCGCGGTATTTACCTGGTTCTGGCAGAGCAGCGCAAGGTTGTTGAGCTGCTTGGCCACGTCGGGGTGGTCGCGGCCCAGCACCGCCTCGCGGATACACAGCGCGCGTTTGCACAAGGGCTCCGCCTCGCGGTATTTACCTGAATAGAAAGACAAATAGCGAAATAGTTTTGATTTCACAGGGATACTCCGAACATAGCTCTCACTATCGCCTACGATACTGTTTTATATAAATAATTAAAAATCCCGCGAGAACCCTCTTTTTTTCTGGGATATGTCACTCTCCAAAGCCTAAACAATACGCATACAAAAAAATCACGTCGATCCATTGCACCATTGCTGCTTGATTGAAAGGCAAACCAACAAACAAATACACTAAGTAAGCACTGGCCGTCGCCTCTAACTTCGTGGACCCAATCCACGAAGTGAGAGGCGACGGCCAGGCTGAGTCTTCTTCTTCTTCTTTATCAACCTGTAGACGTCCACTACTGGACAAAAGTCTCCTGCATGGACCTCCACAGGCTTCGGTCTTGCGCCGCTTGAATCCAGCGGCTCCCTGCGACTCGTTTCATGTCGAGGTTGCCGCTACCGTTGACCTACTGCCGCGCATTGGTCCGTCAGTCAACTACTATTTACCTCGTTTCCCATACAGCACAGCGAGGTTGTTGAGCGTGGCCGCGACAGCGGGGTGGTTCTCGCCGAGGGTTTTCTCGCGAATGGAGAGCGCGTCGTTCAGCAAGTTGGCGGCTTCTTTGTATTTGTTTTGATCCCTGCGGCAAATATAGGAATATTATTTATTATTATATTTATAATTTTTTTTCTTTGCAAGCATATAAGAATAAATCTAGAGGGGTATCATCAGGTGATCTATGAGGCCTTACGGCCATGTTGTAAGGTACACTTGACCCACCTGTAGACCAGTGCCAGGATATTCAGCATGGTGGCGACATCAGGATGGTCGTGTCCGGACGTCTTCTCCAGGTCTTCGAGCGCCTGCTTGCACAGCGGCACGGCGACCTCGTAGCGGCCCTGCGACGCGTACTGTATGACCAGGTTGTGAAGAGTGCGCAGGCGCGCTGGGATCTCATACCCTGCGTTGACTTGCTGCGCGAACTGTGACGGGGGCGTTGGAGACATAGCTGCACAACAAATATTACTACGTCACTTCGTTACTTTATTAGGGAAGAATTTTTTCAAAATGTATTACTGGATGAGCGGTAGTGTGATCGAGCGGCACATTGCACCATACAGATTTTTCTGGTTTGGCGGATTATAGCAAAACAAATTTTGTTAATCATTGTAGAAACACTAACATACTTTCTAGAGCATACTTCTACTCTCGTGAAAAGAAAATTTCAGGGTGACGAGTCAAATATTTATATTAGCAGAATATTGTGATTTGAAAATTTAAATATTATGGAAAGCGAGGATTTAGATGAAGCATAGCTCAAAGGAGAAGGAAAGGCGCAAGAAAAGACAGAATAGGAACAATCCAAGGGAAAAGGAATCTTGGGTGTAAAACTTAGGACAAGGTAGAATTTCGTAACCATTAGGGATCCTGAGACGCATCGTGACGCAGACGTGTGTCGCTGGACTTGGAGATAATGATCGTAGAAAGAGAATAGATACAACGAAGTGTAAATTGGCTAGAGGGGCTGGCCAGAAGATCTTGGTTACCGTTTGAGAGTTAGGGGGGAACAGAGTTAAGCTTACACTTATTGTTCCTGTTGTCTTCGTGGTCGTCATCCGGGAACAGATCGACCATGGGATCATCGCGCTTGTTGTCCGCCTGCCCGCTGCGGCTGGTTTCCGACTCTTCAGTTATGTCGCTGTCGTATTTCCTGCAGAGCATAATTCAAAAATTCAAAATTCAAAATTATTTATTTCACGTAGGCCAACCTGTGGCTCTTATGACAAGTCATGACTCTACCACCGGTTCGGAAAGCGGATTCTGCTGAGAAGAGCTGGCAAGAAACTCAGCAGTTGCTCTTTTCAAAATAATCATTTTACAATATTATTATTATGAAGCTATAACAACATAACAAGTATTTATCAACCGTGTTATTAATTAATAATGTTAATTACTGGCCAAATGCAAATTGGTGGACTTCAAGAACGTTATGAAGAACTCTCAAGTGTGCAGGTTTCCTCATGATGTTTTCCTTCACCGTAGAAGCAAGTGATATTTAATTGCTTAAACACACTTGACTCCGAAAAGTCATAGGTGCGTACCCGGGATCGATCCTGCGACCCCCCGAATAGGAGACAGTCCTAACCACTAGGTTATCACTGCTGGAGTTACCTTATGGAGGCCATGAAGTCCAAGTGTTTGTTCTCCTCCTCGAGCTGCGAGACCCTCTGCTCCGAGGCCTGCAGGCGCTGCTGGGCCGCCGCCAGCTCGTCGCGAAGCCACGCGTTCTCTTGGCACAGGCGCCGCACCTGGGTGCGGAGCTTCTGCTTCTCAGCCTCCACCGACTGAAGGTGGGAGGCCAGGGCCATCATAACCTGAAAAGAAAACAAAACAGACTGTCATTACTGAAGCAAACATTTTTGAAATTGTATAATTTATTATGAAACGTTGTTACGTTCCCTCAAATATGGTCGAGCGAAGCAACGGCTGGATCATAGTGGTGGAACGAGCATGAGCTCGTGAACGGGTTCCACCAACGGGAATACTTTCTAACTGCCCGTCTTAGTATGAATTGCATTGTAGTACCTACGCTTTTTTGGAACTTACCTACCCTCATTGTGGAAATATTCTATTCTATTCTAACAAAGTTGCATGGATTAAATCGGTTTGGCATCCGGCTGCCCACAAGATAGTATAAAAAACTTATTACAATGTAATAATAGCTACATAATAATATTGTAAAATGATTGTTTTGAAAAGAGCAACTGCTGAGTTTCTTGCCGGCTCTTCTCAGCAGAATCCGCTTTCCGAACCGGTGGTCCGTGGTAGAGTCATGACGCGTCATAAGAGCCACAGGTTAGCCTACGTGAAATAAATAATTTTGAATTTGAATTTGAAAGTATCGAGTAGACATCTGGCAAATTTTCAAAAGCTGAGCTGAAAATATCATTGCATTTGTTCAAACCTTTCTAAGGAAAATCTTCTAGGAGTATGAGTCACTCGCTTGCGGACTTTGGTCCACCAGTCACATCAAAGGCGACATTAAATTAAGATTTAACTTAAAATCAAACCTGGCTTTGATAAAACGGGATTATTTCTACTCTCATAGTCATCACCATCGTCAACCCATAAACGACTCACTACTGAATGAAGGTCTCCTCTCATAGAAGGGTTATATAGGCCAGTCAACTACGCTGGCCAAATGCAAATTGGCATACTTCACAGACATTTCAGAACATTATAGAGAACTCTCAGGCGTGCAGGTTTACTCACGATGTTTTTCTTCATTGTTGAAGCATGGTGGCTTAAACGCTCTTAACTCCAAAAAGACCCCCGAATAGGAAACCACAGTCCTAACCACTAGGCTATCACTGCTTGCTAGGCTATTTCTACTCTAATTGATACGATATCCCAAAAACATCGCCAAGTAAACATATAAAGCTGCCCCCGTTTTAAACTGCACGCGTATATAAAACAGAACATCCCTGGGGGCAGTTGTTAGTTCAACAACCCCTTGTCGGCGCACGGGCGCTTTGTGTCGGTATGATTAAGGGTTGCAATCTCATCTCCACACGTAGGGGTGCATGTTAGATCATGTGTTTCAAGTTCTGTTGCAATTTTTTTTGTTGTCGGTTCGATTTTGCGTAAGGGCGTTTTCAGAGATAAGCGTCTTTCGTCAGTTTCCATTCTAATGATAATTATAAAAAACTGGTCTAGCGCGAGTCGAACTCGTGCGCCGAGGGTTCCGTACCTACCCATTATACCACCATTATATTTTTATTATTATTTGTAATTTCCACCTTTTTTTTTATTTTTGGAATTTTTCCTTTATTTGTGCTGTAAGACCTTGCTTTTTGCCAAATTTCGTGATTCTAGGTCAAACGGGAACTGCCATATAGGTTTTCGACCCAAACCTATAGGGTACTTCCGGTTGAGCTAGAATTGTCAATTTTGGTTAAAAGCAAGGTCTTACAGCACAAGTAAAGGGAAAATTCCGAGAAATAAAAAAGTTGAAAATTACTTTGGTTTTTATCTTTTTATCATGTTGACTCAGGACCTTCATTTTTATACACCTAATAGGGACTATAGACCTCAGTATCTGGTCTCAATTTCAACTTGCTAGGTCCACCCGTTCCTGAGAAAATCGGTGGTGACACACGGACAGACGGACAAGAGAGTGATCTTATAAGGGTTCCTATTTCCTTTTGAGGTACTGAACCCTAAAAACAACGACCACTGCTAATAAGGGAGAGGGCAGACTTAGCGGCATCGATAGGCGTTTTTATGGCTCTAGTTGCCGTTCGGAAGCTCGATTCCGCGTGTGAACCCTAAAGAGGGCACACAACAAACGCCAGTCGCAGCGATCGAGTTGCATTTTTTAGCATCGGCGTTTCGCGATTTTTAAACGGCTGACCTTTTACTTTTAGCGTCGTATCCAGTAAGCTAAAAGTAGCCAGTTTGCTCGCTCCCTAAGATAATTATTATTTTTAACCGACTTCATAAAAGGAGGAGGTTCTCGATTCGTCGGAATCTTGTTTTTATGTATGTTCACCGATTACTCGAAGAAGCCTGAACCGATTTGGAAAATTCTTTTTTTTTCTAGGTATACTTCCCAGGTGGTCCCATTTAAAGTTTATCGAAATCGGTCGAGCTGTTTTTATAAAATCAACATTAAAAATATATACTTTGTAGAGGCGCGGTCGTTTGAAGTCGGTTCTTTAAAAATAATCTTCATTTATATGTAGATTATAACTTGACGTGCTCCAGCAATCGATTAGTTCTGATAGTTGATACTGGAAAAATAAATTTTAACAAAAACTTTCAAATTAGAGAGCATTAAAGTAAGAAAATTGGCTACACATAAAGCTACTTGACACTGGTGAACTGCATTGTGTTGACTTGGATTGGCACTACAGAAAAGTCAAAACAGAAGAAAAGAAATGACAAAAGGCAAATAAATGGGTTCTTTTCTTTTAGTCCTGTCTAAGTTAGATCAAGTTTAGTGTAGCATTTTAGTTTTATACAGTTCTTTCTATCATTCATTGAATCTTTTAGAATAGAATCTACTTGTTCTAGATACTCCACGCCTCTTTAAAGCGTCCTCTTTGAGATGGGCCTTCACAGGAATGTGGGTCTCGCGTCTAGACGATATAAGTTGAAAGGCTTCGGAAAATAGGCCGGTAACTAGGATAGCTATAGGTATCAAAGGCTTGTGTACTGTGTAGTGTAGCTACATGTTAGTGCTGCCCGTCTTAACATGAATTGAAATGTAGTTTTTTTTTTTTTTTTTGAACTTCCCCTCATTGTGGAAATGTTATATTTTATTCTAACAATGTAGCATAGGTTAAATCGGCTTGGCATCCAGCTGCCCACAAGATAGTATAAAAAACTTATTACAGTGTAATCATCATCATCATCATTAGCAACCCATCAACGGCTCACTACTGAGCGCAGGTCTCCTCTCAGAGAAGGGTTATAGGCCATAGTCCACCACGCTGGCCCAATGCGAATTGGCGGACTTCACACACCTTCAAGAACATTATGAAGAACTCTCAGGTGTGCAGGTTTCCTCACGATGTTTTCCTTCACCGTTGAAGGAAGCGATATTTAATTGCTTAAACGCACTTGACTCCGAAGAGTCAGAGGTGCGTACCCGGGATCGAACGTGCGACCCCTCGAATAGGAGACCACAGTCCTAACCACTAGGCTATCACTGCTTCTTACAATGTAATAAGCTTCATAATAATATTGTAAAATGATTATTTTGAAAAGAGCAACTGCTGAGTTTCTTGCCGGCTCTTCTCAGCAGAATCCGCTTTCCGAACCGGTGGTAGAGTCATGACTTGTCATAAGAGCCACAGGTTGGCCTATGTGACATAAATAATTTTGAATTTGAATTTGAATTAGTTGCAAATACGAAATATTCTGATTTCTGACTAAAGTTTAGAGACCTATCGCGCCGGGTTAGGTTTGAACGAGGAATTTTAGCATTCTGATAGTTTTTGTATTGAAAATCTGGTAACTTGGCTATTGAGAAATAAGCCATAGATGTACCAAACTGATATTTCTTAAGTCCTCTTAATTATAATGTTTCGTAAAATACATTTATAGTGTTTCCTTTTTTAACCGACTTCAAAAAAGGAGGAGATTATATCAATTCGTCGGAATCTTTTTTTTTATGTATGTTCACCGTTTACTCCAAGACGTCTGAACCGATTTGTAAAATTCTTTTTTTGTTTGAAAGGGTATACTTCCCCGGTGGTCCCATTGAAATTTTATCGAAATCGGTCGAACGGTTTTTAAAATTTCAACAATAAATTATATACTTTGTAGTGGCACGGGCGTTTGAAGTCGGTTTTTTAAAAAGATTTTTTTATATTAAATTATGTTGGAACAAAATATTATGTCAAATCTCTAAGCTCCGTCGGTTTCGGCAGTGTGCTTTCTGTCAGTCAGTCACAATTTGTGTGTAATAGGTAGATTTTAATATGCATTCATTCATCTACTGATCGCCGATGCACTATACCTATGGGCACAGGACTGCTGAAAAGGGTTAAATGCTTTTTAATCTTAGTTATTTTTATTTGGCAGCTATATCAATACCATCAAGGGTACTTGATTTTTAATAGTCTATAAATTCTTCTTCTTCTTTGTCAACCGATAGACGTCCACTGCTGGACAAAGTTCTCTTGCATGGACTTACACAGGCCTCAGTCTAGCGCCGCCTGAATCCAGCGGCTCCCTGCGACTCGTTTGATGTCGTCGGTCCACCTGGTGAGGCGTCTGCAAGACTGCGCTTCCCGGTGCGGGGTCGCCACTCCAGCACCTTGGAACCCCAACGACCATCAGCTCTTCAAACTACGTGCCATTTCCACTTCAGCTTCGCGACTAGCTGAGCTATGTGAGTCTATAAATTAGAACTACTTAAAACAAACAATTGTTTTATTAATTACTTACAATAACGGTTATCCGCAACAATATTTTACAGATCGAATATTATATTAAAAGCATTAAATGTAATTGGAATTACCTACTTCATCCAAATGAAGCAATAAAAAACCCTGTCTTCTTTTAGGGGCTGCGCACTGCGCAGACGTTGGAAAATCCGTGGCGCACTTACTAGTCCGTGTAAAAAGAACACAAGGCATAAGTACCAATACTTGACACTTTGTAAAAGGGTAACTGGGTGCGAAACATCATTAAAAAAACTATGCAATAATATATCACATACGATTCGAAGAAAATTTGACACGCAAAATGTTCATAGTAGTTTGACAGATTCCACCACAAAAACAGCACTATAATAAAACTGTGCGAAAAACAATACGTTCACGTCAATACGCGCTTACAGAGATGACTCTCATGTTAATCTGTAATCCGTGATCATCTAGAATCTAGATGCGTTTCCGAGCGTGACGGTCCCTACAACTCTACTACTCTGAAGTAAAATATTTACATCGGTTTCGCATCGGATGTCTTTTAAGATGTAGCTTTGGTATTCTCATGTTGGTCAGTTCCGTCGACAAAATTAACGTAAATGTACTTGGGAAGCTTCGAGTCAGTGCAAAGGCTGCGACGGCTTTTTCGTAAGAGACGCAGACTTTTTTGATCGGCGGACGAAATTTTGCGTAGTGTATGCAGGCCTTTAAAAAGACTAAACCGATTTCAATGAACGGCCGCATTCATTGTAATTGCATGTAGAGTATTCTTCTTCTAATTCCTTCACTCTTGGCAGAGTGGTCGTGGTTATGATTTGGACTTCACAGCAGCTCTTACGATCTCCTTCCAGCGATTTCTGTTGGTGGCGTCACGGGAACACTCGGAGACGGATATATTTGTGGTGGCACGGATTGAATTCGTCCACCTAGTAGGGGAGCGACCACGTGGACGTGTGCCCTCGACTCGACCTTGTACAACGAGGTGTTCGATGGCACCAGTCTTCCTTGTGATATGCTCAAAGAACTTAAGGATTCGCGTTGTATAAGCGACGAAAGCCTTTGAGTTATTTTCAGCTCTTTGAGTATGTAGAGTATCAGTGAAAGTGCATTCTACTGTATTAGTCACTAGAGTCTGGCGAAAAAATTAACGTAGATGTACGTGGTAAGCTTGGAGTCGTGTTGCCAAGGACTTTTTGTAAGACACGCAGACTTTTCTTTCGCAGCGGACTATATCGCAAGAAAAGTGCGTCGTCTATGCAGGCCTTTAAACAGATTAAACCGATTTTAATGAACGGCCGCTTTCATTGTAACTACACGTAGGGATTTATAGTGTCAATAAAGTGCATTCTACTTTATTTGCATTGCATGCATTGTGCATTAACTTTTTTTCAGACCGACACGAGTATAAAAACCGTAACCCGGCTACGGATTGATAAATTCGAAATGAGAAAAACTGCCGATAGATGGCGTTAGTAGAATACTAATAGCGTTCATTTTCAGCACTTATGAATACATTCTACTTTATTTATAGAGCGCTATAAAAGTCTGGCTCGTAAATACACAGTCTAGCAGGCTAGGGTTGTCGTGTCAGATTTTATCGAACCTTTTTCAGACCGACACAAGTATAAAAGTTTAAAAACCGTAAGCCGGCTACGGATTGATGAATTCGAAATGAGAAAAACTGCCGATAGATGGCGTTAGTAGAATACTAATAGCGTTCATTTTCAGCACTTATGAATACATAAACGCTGAAATATTATAGTGAAATTGTTTTTCTGTCGCTTGCTATATTTTAATAAGCACACCCTTTCTGGGTGATGTCACAGCCGAAAGTGTTACTTTTGTATCTTGTTGTGATTGATGAATAAATTCAGAACCCCCCCCCCCCCCCCCAGATATAACATCGGCTTCTTTTATTTTGTTTGTATAAAATATAGCCTTTGTCACTCGGATCATAATAACGAATCGATTGACACCTTATTCATCAAAATCGGCTCAGTAGTTTAGGCATCAAGGTGGAAAATTCGTAAATTGTCATATACATAGACTGCTAAAATCAAAACCCTTCCTTTTGCCTTTGCCGTAGGTAGTCGGGTAAAAAGTTCGATAAAATCTCTTTTGCTTTCAGGCACGCCGGCTGAAACTTTTCGAACGCTGGTTGTGGAGGTTTTTTTGCTTTATTGGATTATGCTGTAACCGTCGCCGCTCACGTCCGCGTCGTAGAAAAAGTAAATTATATTTAAAACTTGCAAGTAAACGTCGCTTCGTGTATAACTTATTTCTATAACTTTTTGCTAAGTGAATTTTTAGACCTTACTTACTTTTGACGTGATAACGTCTTATAAATCGATGAACACCGGCTGCACGCACGAAAAACTGTCACGTTCCGCCTGAGCCTGAGCGTGCAAGCGAGAGCGCGGAACAAGCGATACAGAGGCACGATCTGCCCAAGCGTTGGCTTGTGACACATTTATTCATCAATGTTTCTTTATGACGTTTTCACGTCAAACTATCGTCCGTAAGCCGACTTTACAGACAACCAATTTTTTTTTATCAGTTCTAGATTCAAAAAAAAGTTTCTCATCTTATTTGCTACAGCTTCAGGTATCTAAAACACCTGACGAATATGGGAGTTCTTAAATTGTCCAGGACTAAATACAGCCAATATATTCGAGATATCGTGCAGGGCTATCTTGATTACAAATTTCAGCCAAATCGGTTCATTCGTTGTGGCTTGACGGAGTAACATACATCCACCTCTCTATCTTCACAAACTTTCACATTTATAATACCTATAAGTAGGATTTATCGATCACATAATTATCCCTCCGACTGTTCGACACAGTAGCGGGTTGTATCATACTTTATCGGTGATAACTGATAAGAGAGGGTTTGTGGATTGTGCGCTCATGCGCCGGGTCGCGTGCTCACCTGCGCCTCGCCGAGCCCCAGCTCGATGGCGTCGATGCTCTTGCGCACGAGCGCCACCTTCTCGCTCTCGTGGTCGGTGTTGGCCGCCAGCCCGGCCAGCAGCTGCGCGTGCTCGGCCCGCAGCGCCTCCAGCCCCGCCGCCACGGTGCGCGCGCCCGCCACCATCTCATGCGCCGGGTCGCGTGCTCACCTGCGCCTCGCCGAGCCCCAGCTCGATGGCGTCGATGCTCTTGCGCACGAGCGCCACCTTCTCGCTCTCGTGGTCGGTGTTGGCCGCCAGCCCGGCCAGCAGCTGCGCGTGCTCGGCCCGCAGCGCCTCCAGCCCCGCCGCCACGGTGCGCGCGCCCGCCACCATCTCATGCGCCGGGTCGCGTGCTCACCTGCGCCTCGCCGAGCCCCAGCTCGATGGCGTCGATGCTCTTGCGCACGAGCGCCACCTTCTCGCTCTCGTGCTCGGTGTTGGCCGCCAGCCCGGCCAGCAGCTGCGCGTGCTCGGCCCGCAGCGCCTCCAGCCCCGCCGCCACGGTGCGCGCGCCCGCCACCATCTCCTCCTGCGTCATCGCCGTCATCCTGCCCAGCGATTCGATCTTCTTTCTGTGGACAACGACAACCATATCGTTAATGGCGAGTATATGATTGGGAGGCTTTGCCCGTGGTTGTCTGGTGAGAGGCTTTGGCCGTGGCTAGTTACCACCCTACCGTCAGTCGTACCGGTAAGAGATTTAGCGTTTCGGCACGATGGCGTGTAGAAACTGCCATACCTATTCCAAGTTAGCCATCGTCACTTACGATCGCCGCCAAGGATTACCTTGTCATAGAATTAAAAAAAACGATGCAAAGGACTTTGCGCGGCCAACACCACCATCTGAAACCTCAAGTAGGAAATATTTCTCACGTATTCATTTTGGATATCTTATGCACAATGCACTTGGACACACGCACCTCGACATTCGTGCGATCTGCAAGCGTGCAGAACGCGCGCAAATTGAGCCTTGCGTAAGTTGTTATTGAGGCGCACACATCAGGTGCAGTAACTGCACGCGTGTTGGGCATTCGCCAGATGTGCACGCACCCTAACTCCTAAGGTATCCATTTGACAGCTTGATACTATCTATGGTCAGAAACACACTACAAAATTCCGAAATAATATCACGTCGGAATATTATTAATGTCTTTATAGAACAGGATATTAAAGTTTATTACAATTTTATGGCTCAAAGAGCCGAAATATTGAAATATTTCTTAAAATGGGAATTTAACGAAGTATTGAAATTAGTTGGGTGTTTACGAGATCAACTTCAAAAGCATCTTAGCTTAGCTCATAACTTAAGAATAAAATACGGTACTTTTGATAAATTTAAATGAAAGAAAAATTCTTTAATTCATCAACATTTTATTTTATACATAACTTAGGAGCTGCAATGTCTGAACAGGTATTTTTAACCTTTTTTTGTAAAAAGCAACAGCATTCCTTCCTGCACAAGGCAATGCCAACAGACTCTGTCTATAAATACTTATAGACACGTAAAAACAAAGGAAACGAAGTAGCGGCGGGCGACCGTGAAGCGAACCTTGGAATAGAAAACGATACTGATCAGGTTATAGCGTCTCGTATCACTGGACTGGATAAGGATACATGTATGACATTACACCTTTAAGTCAAAACCTATAATTACCATAGATTACTCTTATAGATACTGACAAACGGACAACACACAATTTAGCTCGTATCAGTGGAGCTAGGGATCTGCAATGTGGAAGAAATATTCCTTGATTCTAAAAGGTGCTTAGCAAGGGAGGGATTTTTTGGATCAATTTGTGGGGTAAAATAAGATGGAAAAGTTATTACCTTACAACGTTAATTTTCGTTGCTGAAAATACTTTGTTCAGATTCAGTAAAATCATCATAATCAGAAATCCATTAACAGTTCACTACTGTTCTCCTTTCAGAGTAGGGTAATAAGCCACGATGCTGGCCCAATGCAAATTGGCAGACTTCACACCTGTGACAACATTATGGAGAACTCTCATAGCATGCAGGTTTCCTCGCGATGTTTTTCCTTCACCGTTAAAGCAAGTGATATTTAATTGCTTAAAACGCAGAAAAGTCAAGAGAGAAGCCTTGGTTGGAACTCCAGACCACCAAAACGAAATAAAATCTTGAAGAACTACAAACAAGAGAACCACACTGATATTGTCCGTCAGTTGAATAGCTAGAAATGACCCCTAATTTATTCGCAAAAAAGTCTGTCAATTACGGTGGGGGGCGAGGTAGCACACATGAAAACTTGCTTACTACAGTTGCATTTTTCCATCACGTCGCTATGCACGCACACAATATAATTAGCAAACACTACCTTAAAGTATATGCACACTATCACATTCACACACAGGGACGCTCTATCATTACATGAAACAATCGCATCATTTGTGTAAGCATTTTAGGGATTTGACACTATCGATTATCGACTTTCGATAAGTTTTTCTAATAATTATTTACAACAGAGTTACTTTATTCGAGAGTAAATTTTTTTGTTCGAGATCTTTAACATGGTAGGTATATAGAAGCGCTAGGAAACGAGGTTCTTGCCGTTATTTTAGTCATAATATGCCTTTGCTATTAGATTGACTCTTTGTAGGCTTTTAGTACTTGCGTAAAGATACAGCTAGAAACTTTGGACTATATTGACGCTGGAAAGCGATCTAGCTTATTTCGAAAAATAACAAAATGACTTTTTTATATATTTGGAAGAAAAAGATACTGCGTCGGATTGTCGGATTTTCGTTTTCCTATGACATTATTTTCTAAGATACTATGTTGACCTTCTCTACATGTTTATATTATATTTTTTGTTATTCATATTTTTCAACGTACTCAAAAATGCTGTAAATACTAAGACACCATCTATTTTTCAATATTATACAGATACTTCAAAAAAGTTATCAATACTTTTTAGCAGTGCAGTGCACTTAGGTGTACCTACTGTAAGGACTTAGGATTATCTGATTATTAACAGATTTTGTAGATACCAAGGTATTTACTCCGTCACTATACTCTCAATCTCATGCTGAAAGCATGCTGTAGGTACCACAGTATATCACCTTAGAGCAGCTGTTTAGTTATGATTTAAGGTTATAAGCCACCAGGGAGTGCTGTACTTTGTCATAGATTTTTAATAATATTGTTTATTAAGTTGAGAGACATTTAATTTTTATTTGAATACGTAGTGGGTATTAATATTGAACACATTGATTTTTAAGTAATCTTGTTTAAATAAACATACAGCATTTTTAATGAAACATCATTTGTTTTATTTATGTTTAAAGCGAAATTTACGATGTATCTATTTCTAAAAAGTATATTAAGTACAAACTGTTAGAACTACATCATGTTTCCTTAAAAATAAATACAGCATAATTAGCATTTCAGAGTTTAGAGTTATTTCGTGGTTTCATATGTATCAAATACCAAGTTACAGCAACATTGCTTCTTGAAATTGAAAAACTATTAGTCGAAATTGATATAAAACTAATGTATAAAACTAAAGTAATTCTACTTTAGAATTATATAATTAGTATCATCTGATGTGTTACATTAAAAAATATGCTTTTTGAAAAAAATCTGCTCCTGATAGCTTATTATGAGCTGTTATGATTTTTTAAAACGTTATTGGCTCTGGTTTAAAGTTCACTTTTTCGATTTACAAGATCGTTTTCCAGCGTTGAATAATATTCTCTCAGTCCAGTATGGAGGAAACATAAAAAGGAAAAACTGAACCCTAAAAAAAAAATTATTTAAAGTTATGATTGGTAAGTTAAAACTTGTACCTACATACTTTACTTGGAAGGCTTATTTTTTTCATCTACTTCATCTGAACGAAGTGTATATTTGTTTGTAATGCTAGGCTGCCGCCATGGCTATAGTGGCCACCCCATCTGTAATAAAACACCGCCAAGCTATTTAGCTTTCCGGTAAACCTAGCGGGATGAATAAGAAGTATGGGTACTTTAATTCAATTGCCAAGTTTTAATGAACCAAATATGTATAGAATTTAAATATTTTTTTTCGTCAATGAACCATTAGTAAGACGATAAAAATATCTCTGTATAAATAATTTATACAATCCCCCCACCAATATCGACATATGAAATCTTGCTGTCCAGCCCTAATTTTATTGCGGTGTGGCCGACTTCATAAAATTAAAGTCCTAATTTTCGAGTAAGAAAGACTTACGTAGAACTTATCATTATTATTAAACAATTTTTTAGTCTCGTTTTCATTATTTTTTGTATTATATTTGTAAAAATCCTTTCTTAGCGGATGCCTACGTCATAGTAGATATGCGTTGATAAATCAGTGAGTCAGTCACCTTTTCATTTTGTATATTTAGAAAATCATATCACACTGGCTATATGGAAATATATACCTATAAATTTTGAAATAATTGAGTAAAAAAACTAATTTTATGAATTCGCTGAGTTTATGGAGCTCTAGCTGCATCAATGCATTTTAAACAATAGTGGGAGAGTACCAGCCAATCAGACACCATTGCGATCGTTATAATAATGCAATCATTTTAACCGACTTCAAAAAAGGAGGAGGTTCTCAATTTGAATTTTTTGTATATTTGTTACCCAATTATTCCGCCTAATAATGAATGGAATTTGATAAATTTTTTTTGTTTAGTAGGGCATACTTCAGAGGTGGTTCCCATATAAATTTTTGTTGATATAATGTTAGATGTTACTCCATAACTACGTCAAATCTGAACCGATTTCAATTTTTTTTGAAAGAAAGCATAATAAGGTTGGGCCTATTTAAAAGGTGAAGAGAAGATGATTCATATCTTCGGTGATGGAGGAAGGAACTCAATGATTAAGAGCAAATTGCTCGCGATCAGAGATATACACAAAAAAGCTTAAAATAATAATGTAAAAAAAATATCTTTAAAAAACCGACTTCATACGCCGATCGGGCAAAGTTGGGCTAGCGTCGCGCATTAGTTTCATCATTTATATTTAGGCCCGCCCGACTTCAACATACATGTACAAATTAAAATTGTTTTATACTTTGTAGTGGCGTTTAAAGTCGGTTTTATAGAAAGAATTTTTTATCATTATTTGATAATCCCACAGACGATCAAAGTTCGTATTTATATATCTAGTCATATTTTACTTAAAGCTTATAAATTAGTCGTTCACCCCTTCCTATTCTATCGTGATTTTAATTCTATGGGATCAATTTATAATGCAGTTCAAGATAAAGGTCTCTAAACGAATAGTAAGTAGGAAGATTAATTTTCAATATTTTCCCCAAATTATTTCATGTACGATTAAGTAGCAACATTTTCAGATCGACAGTTTTCTTAAGTTTTCTGCATAAGTATTGCATTATTTGGATAAAATAATACATCAGAAGTAAATAAATGTTATCCTTTAGTAAACTGGATGTTTTAAATATTTTTTTAGAAGAAAATACTCTCATATTCGGCATTTATAGCGGAGCTCATTCCCCGCTAACCATACGTAGTTGACAGGCGCGTGACTCGAGTCAAACAGTTTTATATAACGAGTAGGACCACTGCTCATACCCAACTTACAGAGGGGTACGCGCGTCAATTCTTCTCCTGTGTTGGTTTATTACTCAAAGGCTAGAAACGACAACGCTTATTACGAAATACTCAATATTTTTGGGTTTAAATGTAGTTATCGTAAAATAAATCGCGTGTTTGACGCAAGAGTGTCTGGATTATTGAGATAAGATCTTGATAAAATTGACCAGCGATCATTACAAAGTATCCAAAGAGAGGAGCTGAACACAAAGCAATGGACGCCTGTCAGGTTTTAGATGGACGTTTGAAAGGAACACGAAAGTTTATTGATATTAATGCAGATAATGTATACGATGCCTTCTAGTCTAACAGAGTCTGACCATCTTGAGTTTTTATATAACGTTAACTTGTAACACCATCATGTCGTCTGCGAGTACCGGAAAAAGTACAGAAATCCTTTGTAGGATTTTTTTATACGCTTCTATAATATGATACCTACATAATGGAGCATAAAAAATTGCATACCTTTTAAATGCTTGGCCATAAAAAATCGAATTATAGAGCTTTAATTGGAACGCGAACGGTAGAAGCTGTGAAATTTGATGAACGGCGCAAAAGATAATTGGCAAATATTGACAGGAACGGACTGAATGGAATGCAAATTCGTGATTGGAAAAATCTTTTACAAAAATGAACAGCACAATAATAATATAAGCTATAATGTTGGACCATAGGCTATATACTTAACTTGCGGATGTCATAATATGCCTATTTTAGTAGTTGCCAACACATGAGGTGCTCCACCTTTCTTATCCAGCTATACAGAAACAAAACGTCAACGAAGACAAAGAAAGATCATAGCATATAGCTAGCAAATCGAAAAAAGCTGTATTGTACGCAGATGTACTAAAACTACACATTTTATACAGACGTTTGAATTGAAGTAATGACGCAACTAGTATGGACAATTTCAAAGTACTTTGCCATGATGATACAACAATGTGTCGACTAGAATTTGATGACAATATTAATATTTATTATCATAATACTACTCGGAAATAGAAGTACTTACTTACTTTAAAGACATCAGATTTAAAGACACGTAATCCTAATAATATTATAAATGCGAAAGCTTGTGAGGATGGATGGATTGATGTTTGTTACTCCTTAACGCCACAACGAATGAACCGATTTGGCTGAAATTTGGAATGGAGATAGCTCATACCGAAGATGCTTAGGTATGAGCTATCTCCAATAAAATGTAGCATACGTGTGTCACATAAGCTACATTATATCCCGGAAAATTAAAGAGTTCCCGCGGGAATTAAAAAATCTTAATCCACGCGGACGAAGTCGCGGGCATCATGTATATCTAGTATTACTATAAATGGAAATAGCTCATACCCAAGATTAACACATAAGCTACTTTTTATCCCGGAAAATTAAGAGTTCCCGCGGGAATCAAAAACGAACTATGTCGCGGGCATCATATAGTACTGAATCATTTTTTATTTCCTACTTTTACTGAACTTAATACATTCAGTCCTCATACTATCACTAGTCCTACAAACCTATCCTAAATTGACCTGACAATAGATAGGAAGTGAATTGCAAAACGAAAACGGGGCGCGACGTTGTATCCCACGATATCGAGCTATCGACGGATGTAGTTGTATGATCGCCGGAATCATTTCTGAAACTAGGCTGTCAAACAAAGGTGGTATTGAAATGATGGTCAGAAATCAGATTCACAAGATCGGGAAAAGTGGGCAAAAGTATGCCGGAAAGCGGATTCCATCATAAAGGGATAACGCGTGAGTGTTATCCCAGGAATAAATTGGGAGTTCTGGCAGTTCTTGTATTGAAAATCTCCCAAAATATCAAATATATACGCTCTGATAAGACTAATTTTACATTGACTAATTGTACGAAGAAGAAGAAACATAGATGGAATTGGTGATGGTGATGGGGCAATAAACTTAATAACTACCTATACCTCAACTTTCAAATCAAGAACACACACGCGTTGTGAATATCAGAATATCATAATCATTTTTACTTTCACTTCTGAAAATTGACTTTAACTAATAACCATATTATATTTATTAATTATATTTCTTTGCTTCATCCTTCGATATAGATTTTACAAAGGTAGTCACTCCAGTCGCCAGAGATAAGTCCGCGTATTTTACAGTTATACCCTACCCTAAAAATAAATCACCTTGGCAGCACCGTCTTAAGTTTGCTCATTACTTTTTCGCGCGAGATAAGGACCGCACGCGCTCAGCGCGCTGCACTTAATAATTTAACCAGAAGTGCAGAAGATCGAGTGATATTGTAGGATAGTGTGATTGCAGTATTGTTCATCGGCTGAAATCATCATCATCATCATCATCAAAGGAAAAAGGTACGAGCTCTTTTCTGTTTTCAAACGATCTCTTGTTTGCGCTTACGTACCGCCACATAATATATAGCCTACTATATTATTGTTTTTGCATTAACATAAAAACGGTACACTTTTCGTATCGAGGTTTACTGTGAGTCTTCATCGATTATGAGGTATCAGAGAAAACGTAAATATTCTGAATTAAATATTACGTTACCTACTCTGCAAATACTTGCGGAAGTGTTTTATTATGAAAATTAATAAAAATTAAAACACAACTATAACGATTATTATGGTAACACTATTGTTACAACTTGTCATCAATCACGATTGAATTAACTTAGTACCTACCCCCCAAGTGTCTCGGATTTATTTAGGTAATTTATCATTATTATTTCTACATATCATATTATACATTCGAAAAATGTAATAAAATTCACGAATTCACTCAACTATGCTCGTAAAATTCGCTCAACGGGGCTTTAGTAGCTTGCCCAGCCGTTAACTATATTCGAGTACCTACTTGTAAACAAAAATATAATATTATTTATCTGGAGAGACGGTAGTATCCCTGCCAAGACGAGCCAAGCGAAGCGTAAGGGAACTAACTACCCACCTTTTCTTCGATTTATCTGAAAACACTAATTGTTACGAAACACGTAAAATTAAAAGCAATGGTAGATGAACAAGCAGAGCAAGTAGATGAACAAGCAGAGCAAGTAGCATATTATTAGATATTACAGAAGATATTAAATATTTGGAAGAAATAATGGCCATTTTCCTCGGTTTGAAAGTCTTGCTCGTAACTTTAACAACTGTGCAATGTTCGTGTCGACACTACGACGGTAATTCGTTATATTAATTGAAAGAGAGGCATTCAATACCCTCACTTAAATAAGTTAACTAGAACCAGTTGGCATTGGTGTGAACAATGTGAGCTTTGTTTTTTTTTTGCGTCATACGTAAACACCGAATAAAATCAAGCCGACGCCGAGTCTAGTACAGTTAATCCAGATACTGAATGGTCATTTTGACAAAGGGTTCAAAGTTACTTTATAAAAGGTCGGTCAACTCGAAATTGACTCAAAATTACACTCGGCGCTTGGGAAATCGACGCATGTTTCCCCGAAGTATGGTGAAAATATTCATGCCAACCATATGGCTCTTTATATTAAAAAAGGGGATGCGACAAAGACTACTCGTCCTTAGTATCACGGCCGTTAGTAAAGGAATGGGCCTACTATTAAAAGAGAGTGAAAACAGGGTGCAGGCCATGAAACACCTAAGCAGGAAGATGGCTGCAGGATCCTATGTGATTCAAACTTCGGAATCACTCAAAGCAGCATTAAACTCTTAATGCCTCAACTCAACAAGAAGTGCTATAAGATTCGGAAGGAGACAAAACTTTATTTGGATTGGCTTTATCCGAGAAACTAAAAAACAACAAACAGGGATTGACTGCGAACCAATTGCAATAACATAATTAACTGCGAGCTAATCATCAGTCATATACTAAAGCCATGACTCCACAAACAAATTGGAATTGGCTGCGAGTCAATTTGCGATAATATAACTAACTGTGAGCCACTCATGAGTCATATTCTAAAGCTGTGACTCCACAAACAAATCAGGATTGACTGCGAGTCAATTACGATAACATAACTAGCTGCGAGCGAGCTACTCATGAGTCAAATCCTAAAGCTGTGACTCCACAAAAAAAAAAAAAAAAAATCGGGATTGACTGCGAGTCAATTGCGATAACATAACTAGCTGCGAGCTACTTATGGTTCATTTTTTTTTTTTTTTTTATTGCAGGATAGGCATGCGCTTGACGACAATCAATGCTGGACAGCACTGATGAGGTCTAGGTTGGAGCGCGCTTGCCTAGAAAATGCCTATTCACTCTTGCCTTGAAGGTACTGAGGTTATACGTGGCCGGAAACACAGAAGTTGGAAGTGCGTTCCACACCTTAGCGGTTCGATTCAGAAACGTTGAACAGAAGCGTTTCGTGCGAGCAGGTTGGATTTCAACCACGTAAGGATGCCAACGCTCACGATTTCTCGAAGTTCTGTGGTAAAACGGTGAAGGGGGCACAAGGTTGTGAAGTTCTTGAGCGCACTCTCCAAAGTATATCCGATAGAAGACCGATAGACAGGCAACATTGCGACGGTGCTGCAGACTGAGCATTTTTGCCTGCGTTAGTGACTGATCACCTATAATTCGGCGGGCACGGCGATCTACCGAGTCTAATGCATCGAGTTGGTACTTGGCAGAGCCATCCCATAGGTGGCAGCAGTACTCCATGGCCGAGCGCACCTGAGCCTGATAGAGAGTCAGGCGCTGCTCAGGCGTGAAGCACCGCTTCACCGCTCACCTTCGACTCGATGCATTTCCCGAAATTGAGGTTGGGCGAGATGTCTATGCCCAGGAGCTCAATATGGTCACTAATCGGTATGGACACACTTTGGAAAGTTGGAGTCAAGGTAAAGGGACTCCTTTTGGCAGTGAATAAACACGCTTGAGTTTTGGTGGCATTAAACTTAACTAAATTGGCGTCGCCCCAATCGGACACCTCCTTCAGAGTTAAGTTAATGCGATTCACCATGGCCTCTCTATACTCATGGATCTCAGTAGCACTGGCTCGAGAGCTGGACATGTATCTGTCCGTAACAGTGCTGTCATCAGCGTACCCAAAGATACCGGGCTTTAGAAGATCGTTGATGTGCAGCAGGAAAAGTGTTGCGGACAGAACAGATCCCTGAGGAACACCGGCGTTGACAGCCATTAGGTCAGATGAGCAGCCGTTAACGACAACTCTAAATGACCTCTCACTCAGGAAATCAGATATCCAGCTACATAAGCCAGTGGGTAACCCGTATGACGGAAGCTTACTGAAAAGACTGTCATGCCAAACCCGGTCAAAAGCCTTTGAAATATCAAGAGACACGGCGAGTGCCTCACCCTGTTTCTCAATGGCTTCGCCCCAAGTATGTGTGGCATACACTAGAAGATCACCCGTGGACCGGTTTTTCCGAAAGCCGTACTGGTGGTCAGACAGAAGATCGTTTTCTTCCAGGTATGCCAGGAGCTTATTGTTAAGCACACGTTCCATAGCTTTACAAAGGATGGACGTGATTGCTATCGGTCTATAATTGGCCGGGTCAGCACGACTCCCCTTTTTCGGTACTGGCTGCACGTTTGCAACTTTCCACGACTTGGGGACATGAGCAGTTTCAAGAGAGAGACGAAACAAGCGTGTTAATACAGGAGACAACTCAGGGGCGCAACTCCTCAGGACAACTGCAGGTATACCATCAGGGCCACTGGCCTTGCTCACGTCGAGGTTACGAAGAGTTTTTAGAACCTCTTGCTGGTGTATGCGTATCTCCGGCATAACGGAGTCACAAGTTGGAAGGGTGGGCGTGCATTTGTTTCCAGCAATAAGACGTGAGTTTTCAGCAAACAGAGATGCTAGAAGATTAGCCTTGTCTGTTGCAGAAACAGCCAGTGATCCATCTGGTTTCTGCAGAGGCGGCAGCGAAGGACGGCAAAAGCTCGCTTCAACCGACTTCGCGAGGGACCAGAAAGCTTTGCTACCACTGGGGTGAGAGGCTAGCTTACGCCCGATGCGGTTAGTTCGACTGAAGCGAGCTCTTTCCAAAACCCTCTTGTAGGATTTGGCGGCAATATTGAATTCTCTTTTCTTGATTTTGACATCCGGAGCTTTGAGAGCGCGAGCGTCCGCCCATGATACAAACGCTGAATGCTTACGAGCCTCTGCAACAGCGCATTCAGCGTTGTACCACGGGGGTGTCTTACCATCGGGCGATACGTCTGAAAATGGTATAAAGTATCATATCCTAAAGATATCCTAAAATCATATCCTAATATCCTAAAGATAGTAAAGAGGTTCATATCCTAAAGATGTGACTTCCTAACTGCGAGCTACTCATGAGTCAAATCCTACAGCTATGACTCCACAAACAAATCGAGGTTGACTGCTAGTCAATTGCGATAACATAACTAGCTGCGAGCTACTTATGGTTCATATCCTAAAGATGTGACTTCCTAGCTGCGAGCTACTCATGAGTCAAATCCTACAGCTGTGACTCCTCAAACAAGTCCGGATTGACTGCGAGTCAATTGCGATAACATAAATAGCTGCGAGCTACTTATGGTTCATATCCCAAAGATGTGACTTCTTGGCTGCGAGCTACTCATGAGTCAAATCCTAAAGCTGTAACACCACAATAAAAAGCTGTCAAACAATCTTGGCTGCGAGCTATTCATAAATCACATACTAAAGCTGTGATTCCTTAAACAAATCGGTATTGACTGCGAGTCGATTGCGATTACATAACTAGCTGCGAGCTACTCATGAGCCATATCCTAAAGCTGCTAAAGCTGTGACTCCACAAAAGGAAATCGGTAATTGTGATAACCTTACTAGCTGCGAGCTAGTTATGAGCCATATCCTTATGACAATTGTGTAGAAAATGTGAAATCGTGAATATATATGTACATTAGCTACAAATTATTGTCTGCGAGACAATATACGTTATGTTCTTACCTAACTATATACGGGTACTAGACCAGCCCGCAACCAGGAAAACTGGCGAGCGCCTCGTCGGTACTCGTCATGAACTGGGGGGGGGGGGGGGGGCGTAACACTGGGGCGCAGGATAACAGCTTACCAACTTAATATGTGGGTTGTTATTAATAATAATTTACTACAAATAGGAGCTATTAGTTCCGAGTTTTATCTTCTTGATGCCTAAACCTAATGTTAGGCTGTTCGTCTTATCAGTGACTCCAGGTGTTTTAATCAAGGTCATAAAAGAAATTATAACCTATTTGAGATACCTAGGCTTTAAGTCCGTTTTTGCTTGAATAACAATACTAAATTTAAAAAATCCGTGCCTTGACAACAAGATCCGGACGCTTTATCTGTCGATGCATTTACGCTATGTGGGGCTTTTATATTTTTCGATGATTTTTGTTTAATTTTAAAGTGTCTGAGGAAAATCATTGATAACGAGGCAAACGGAATCCTAGTTTTTTCAAATTGGTTACCACAAGCGTGGTACTCTCTCCTACAAAACTTGGTAGTTTCGGATACTACTTAATGTTAATCCTCATTAATACTTATTGCAATCTCATTTCACCATTCCTTGCACAAGTAACTTACCCTGGGTGTCGCGAGACTCTCCGGACTCTCTCTCTCCCTTAAAACAAGGCGCCGACCCAGACTCAGCGTCACTAATGTTAACATCATTCTCTGACAGTATTTTAAAACAATATAATACCACACTCAAGTTTCGGTGGCAGTTGTGTAAATTAAATAATAAAAATGTATTTAAACCGTCAAAGACCAGCATTAGGTATCTTCTCTTACAGCGTTTGTTACGGAGTTTGAACCCTTATCGAATTGCAATATAATTTATGCTAAGAAACAGCATTGTTTCTGGAGCGAGCGTAAAACGTCTCCTCAAAGGTGTCTATAAGTTAAGATCAACCAAACCCTATTACTCCCGTAATTGTTTGGGTCCCTCAACTTGTTTTAAACTATATTAAAAATTGGTTCCCTTATAGTCATTAGAAAAAATCACTAAGAAACTTTTCAGTATACTAGCAATTTGCACTGCTCATAGACTACAAACTCTTCCATCAATTAAATTGGAAAGCAATATTACTTTCGAAATCGGGGTTTAAATTAGAATAACGGTAAATTAAAAAAAAAAAAAAAACATACGCTGCGGCAGATACCAAGCCTATTCTCTCTCTCTCTCTCTTCCTACCTTACTTTCAAGAAAATCTGAGCATCTGCCCTGCTACACCCCTCCACACAATATATTTCCAGAACTAAAAATATAAGATCTGAGGGGACAAATAACCTGCTATTTACCTACAAGAAGCCTTACAAAAAGGCCGAACTTCAATCGATCAGCAGGTGGATCAAGTAAACGGTATCAGGGAGCAGCGTTGACACAAGCGCACAGCGCCTCACGCTCAGGCGAGCGTTGAGGAAATTAGAAAAACGGCAGGCTGGACTAACACATCGAACTCATTCTTTCGCTGCTTAGATGTTAGATCCATGGCGGATGAGGGAGATTATGCCAGACCCTGCCAAGACAGGTCTTAATAATAATTGCGTTAACATATCTAATAGTGAATCAATTTATGAATTATACCTAATCATAAAAATAAATATATTCTAATTTATAGTATTAAATAATATTATAATAATAATATCATAAATAAATTTTAATATTGTTAAAGTGTATGCAAGCAAATTAATTAGTATTTCCATAAGAAAGTGATTAAAAATACACGATTTACAAAATCTGTATTGCGTACATGTTTATCAAAACTTTTTACTCTAAACAACTACCTTTGTAAAATCTATATCGAAGGATGAAGCAAAGAAATATAATAAGTGATCAAACGAACTTACCTGAAGTGAAGTTCGATCATTATTATATGAGTTGCTTCATCCGAAGATATAATTACCCACCCTCCCTGACTGCCCAAATAAAAAAGTTTTAAACCGTATACATCTCTAAAAATAATGAGCAAACTTAAGACGGTGCTGCCAAGGTGATTTATTTTTAGGGTAGGGTATAACTGTAAAATACGCGGACTTATCTCTGGCGACTGGAGTGACTACCTTTGTAAAATCTATATCTTCGGATGAAGCAACTCATATAATAATGATCGAACTTCACTTCAGGTAAGTTCGTTTGATCACTTATTATTTGTTATTAATTCTCTGTTGCTTTACTTAAAAACTAAAATAATCTTGTAATATTAATGTATAAATGCTATCGATTACTTATAAATAAATAAATAAATAAATAAGAACATGAATTAAGACAGAATAACGGCTGGCGTTGGTTGATGATGATGATGGGTAAAATCATTCCTTGCACTCAATATCAGGAAACCTCAAACTAAGTCGACCTATAATAAGATTTTAGCTACTTAAATATAAATCCTATTGGAAAGATTATTTTACCACAATCAGGTTATTGACTTAACAAGATTAAGAAGAGATTGGGGACACACATAAAATCACGTAAAAATTTGATGAGAAATCGATTATATATAAAAAGGAACCACCCAACGAAACAAGGTACGGCCAAAGGTGGAGTTATGTAGGTTTACTAAAATTGCCGCGAAGATCCTATCCCGGGATAAAGTGTATTCTAAAAAAAAAATCCTCAAAAATTCTCTAGTCTAGCAGTTGCTCCGTTACTGAAGGACAAATCAACAAACAAAAACACTATCGTATTTATAATATTAAGTATGATTCAAATTAAGCCTCAATAGCCCAACTGTTAAAGGTGCGGACTGAAAACTGAAAGGTCGCAGGTTCGAATCCCACCCGTTGCACTATTGTCGTACCCACTCCTAACATAAGCTTTCCCCTTATTTGGAGGGGAGAGGAGGATATTAGTCAACTTCAACTTGACTAATGTTCTTTAAAAAAAAAAATTGTGTAACAAATTATTAGCTTAATAAGAAATTCAATACACCAAAAGACAACGGCTTCGCTGAAATCAGCTGATGCTAAGAAATAAATATGATTATCATGAACTCGATCGTGAAATGCCCGACAGCACATCGATCGTGAGAAATGCGACAGGAAATCGCATAATATGCAAACCGTTAAACAATTTAGATATGGGGCAATAGCTTTTTAACGTCCTTTGGTACCTATTATGTGACAATCATAAATTAAATACTTTCGATATACTACTTGTTGTATGATGTGTTCATTTGGAAATTACACAATAAGTAATATGTGTTTCCTCAATTTAATTATAAACTAGCTTTATCGCGTCGTCCATGTAGCGGTGGGTTTTTAAAATTTCTGCGGGTAAAAAAGCAGAAGTTTTTTCTCGTAAAAATAGTAAATATATTTAATAAATAAGGATATATAATAATTTAATTTAAACAATTCTTTTTAAACAACCGTACATTACGCACACACTATACAAAGTATATAATTATTTACTGTTGATATTTTAAAAACCACTCGACCGATTTCGAAAAAAATTATATGGGACCTCCTGGGGAGTATACCCTTTCAAACAAAAAAAGAATTTCCTAAATCGGTTCAGGCGTCTTCGAGTAATCGGTGGACATACATAAAAAAAAAGATTCCGACGAATACATCCTCCTTTTTTGAAGTCGGTTAAAAAGGAATAAAAAGTACTCGTAGCCTATGTCACTCTCTAAGTTCTCAACTATACCCATTACCCATGCAAATTCATATTTGATGACTTAACTTACTAGATCCAAGCAAGTCTTTGAACATCTTTGGAATTTTGTTGGTTTGGTGCTCCTAAAATGTTTCTTCTGACTTTGAAAAAGATCTCAAACATCATGTTATGGGATCAGATTTCATACTAGTTTTGAGCTTAATAGTTTGTGGATTATTGGATTGGACCTCTAAAATCAATGGATTTGATACAATATAATCAGCTGTTTTATTTATAGGTATACACATTGATTTAGCTACATAATATTCTAAGGCCCGCTTGCAGAGACGCTGGTTTAGGTTTAACCCAGGAATAAATTTGTAATTTTGACAGAAGCTTTATACGAAATCTGTCAAAGCAGCAGCTAACTCAGGGTTAAAAGGATAACCCGACGTTTCTGCAAGCGGGCCTAGAGTTTTCTCAGGAGAATCTGCTTTCTGAAAACCGGTGGTAGAGTTTGACATGTCAATTTGGCCTACATGAAATTATTGATTTTGGATTTTGAAGTTTGTTGGTATAATTACCACCCTACTGATAATAAAGTGACCAACATAACTCTGAGGATTAGCAAGCTGAAGTGGCAGTGGGCAGGTCATATCTGTCGCAGAACCGATGGCCGTTGGGGCAGACGTGTTCTGGAGTGGAGACCGCGTACCGGTAAGCGCTGTGGAGGACGCCCTCCAGCTCGCTGGACCGATGACCTTAAGAAGGTGGCGGGAAGCGGTTGGATGAGGAAAGCGGAGGACCGTGTTTGGTGGCGCACTCTCGGAAAGGCCTCTGTCCAGCAGTGGATAAATACAGGCTGATGGATGGATGGATGGATGATAATAAAAATGCGAAAATTTGTGAGGATGGATGGATGTTTGTTACTCCTTCACGCTCCACGGATGTCATACTCCTTGGAATGGAGATAGCTGCCATACCCAGGATTAACACATGAGTTACATTATATCCCGGAAAATTAATGAGTTCCCGCGGGAATTAAAAATCCAGCGGACGAAGTTGCGGGCATCATCTTTTATTATTATACTAGCTGACCCAGCGAACTACGTACCGCCACCAAAAATATTTAGTGGTTGGTCACCCTTATCATTTAAGGGTATGAAAAAATAGATGTTGGCCGATATGCACACAAAATTACATAAAAATCGGTCCACCCGTTTCGGAGGAGTAAGGTAACATTGTGACACGAGAATTTTATATATTAGATATATATATATATATTCGTTTATTCCTTGGTTAAAACAAAGTTTTAAAATTCTTCAACAAAATTTGTAATAAGTTATCCGGGGGCGCTGATGGTCGTTCCAAGTTCGGTGTTAAAGTTAGCTAGACGGAATTTGCCAATCCTGGAAAGTTTTAAAGCAACCCCCGTCTACCTAGATACCTACGACTACGAGCTCTTTTTATTTCTACCTTCATAAACTTTTTGTTTCTTAGAATCTACAGGGCTTTAAAAGTTGGAATTGCGTGTGTAAACTACGAGTAGTAAGTACGAGAGACACTGTCTTAACATGGTAAAGAGCAAACAATGTAATCAACCACCATCACCAAGTAAATTTTACTTTATCAAATGCTTCAACGGTGAAGGAAAACCTGAACACCTGAGAGCTCTCTATAATGTTCTTAAATGTGTGTTAAATCTGCCAATTTGCCGAGGGGGACTATGGCCTATTTAACCCTTCTCTGAGAGGAGACCTGCGCTCAGTAGTGAACCGTTTATGGCTTGCTGATAGATGATGATGATTAATTAAACTTTAACCGACGGATAACATTCCTATCATTTTCTATTGCGTGTTGTTATAGAGGCGTTAGGCGTCTTCTTCGTTCTTCTGTTCTATGTCGACCCTTTGTCGCTTCTAAAAAACTTCACTTCGTCGTGTAATTGAAGTCTTTTAGGGTTCTGTACCCAAAGGGCAAAGGGTGCCAACAGGTGCCTATTACCTACTAAGCCTCCGCTGTCCGTCCGTCCGTCAGTCCGTCTGTCAGCGGGCTGTATGTCGTAAACCGTAATAGGTAGACAGTTGAAATTTTCAGAGTGTGTATTTCTAGTGCCGCTATAACAATATTAAAAATTAAATTAAATTAAAAATAAAGGGGCCCCCATACATGAAAAAGGAGTCGAAATGTTTTATTCAACTTAATTTTAATGGCTTTTTCGATTGTGATCAAAGGTTTTACGGCATAAAAATACCGACCAGCAAAGTAAGTACGCAGTAAGCCCACTGGAATCCCTGCAGGGGATGCCGAGATACTTTATTGCTTCGCATTGCACCACGTAAGGCGGTAAAACCCCCTACACCCAACTTCGTCTACATTTGTATTTTGGTTGAAAGTTTAAACTGCCACGAAAATGTACAGTAATTTATGTAGAGTTTGAATTCAATTTTTTTCCGTTTTAAATCAGGGTTACCGAAATTCTCCGAAATCAAAATTAAAAGAGAACCTAAACCTATAACTCAGAACATATGTTTTCTATGTAGATAAGTGACAAGATTAAGCTGCTACGCACCTATTTTAGAAACAGTACCTACATGACAGATGTTTGCAAACCACAATCGATTGAGTGATTGTAATAAAGTTTTCTCTATAATCTATGGAAAACAGGTAAACACTCGACCTCAAAAAACTGGTCCATGTTACGTTATCCGTTAGTTATATCTTATGTGTTTAAAGATAAACTTTATCTTATATTCTTTCCCATTAGAATAGATATGATACAATTTCTCTAAAGAAAATGGAGATCTCATGCATGCAGCTTTCGTCGTGATGTTTTCCTTCAAAGCTTAATTTTAAGAAGCCTCAATAGCCCAACGGTTAAAGGTGCGGACTGAAAACTGAAAGGTCGCAGGTTCGAATCCCATCCGTTGCACTATTGTCGTACCCACTCCTAACACAAGCTTTCCGCTTATTTGGAGAGGAGAGGAGAATATTAGTCAACTTCAACTTGGCTGATATTTAAAAAAAATTGCTTAAAATGTACATAAAATAAAAAGAGGTGCTTGGAAGAACTCCGCACTTTCGAAAAGATAGGCCAAATTCTTCGTCATTACACTATGGACGTTAATGTAAGTAAAGACAGTATAGTTAATCGTGTAAAAATAATCATTAAATCATGTGGACAAACGAGTAGGTATGACATCATGAGATAGCCATTAGTCACATTACAGTAAATTATGAGTCCTTAACATACACAACAGATTGTAATAAGCTAACATTAAGTAACAAAAGAATTATTGTTATAGTCGAAAATGAAGCTACAATGATGTTAAATGTTAATACACATTCAAAACAAAACGTGTTTGTCCATCGCATCGTGACTCAAACATGGAATTATCACCTGCCATCATCCTGTCGCATCAACTCATTGAAGATCTAAAAATAAAATCCCTATAATTTCATACATGGCGCAGTATACACAAGTACCTACATCTGCGGGTACAATTCAAAAGTTAATTGGATGAAGGTTAATTGACTTGCACGTAAGTAAAAAAGGCTCTATTCATATCTTACTACCTATCTACTCCATCATTCGCTGTTATAAAGTTTTTTTTAACTAAAACTCCGATTACCAAAAGGCATGTCAAAACCGCTGCATGGAATATGTCGATCATGATAGAAGACATACCTACCTACTATTCATAATGTAGAACATAATATAATATGAAGAAAACGTCAGATTAAGCCAGAAAGAGAAGTCAAAAAGGGTACACAGGACGAAAAAGAGAAGGTCCTGAATCCAGCGACTCCCTGCGACTCGTTTGATGTCGTCGGTCTACCTAGTGGCGGGTATGCCAACCCAGCGCTTCCCAGTGCGGGGTCGCCACTCCAGCATCTTGGGACACCAACGACCATCAGCTCTTCGAACTATGTGCATTCACAATATTAGTAGAATAGAATAGAAATATTTTTATTCAAATAAACTTTTTACAAGTGCTTTTGAATCGTCTGGCTCTACCACTGGTTCGGAATGCCCTTCCTGCCGAGATGAACCAGCAAGAAACTCGGCGGTTGCTCTTTTAAAAAAAAATTATAATACAGTATCTACAGGTTAATCATTACTCTTTCATGACTCGCTGGAGCGAATTATATCCACGCTTTTTTGTCATTTATATAGTCTTCATTTGTATAAAATGCTTTTTCCATGAGAGACGTTTTGATTGCTTTTTAGGGTTCCATACCAAAATGGTAAAAATGGAACCCTTATGGTGAGACTTTCTCCGTCCGTCTGTCCGTCCGTCTGTCACAGTCGATTATTTCAGTAACCATTAAAGCTATCGATATGAAATGTGGCATAGTTGTGTATAATAGTGACCCAAAAGCATTGAAATAAAGAAAAGTCGAAAATTATTTTTAGTTTTATTAAAAAAAGGGGGAAAATCGGGGGTTTGAAATTTAAAAGTAAAATAACTATATCGAGTGGGGTATCATATGAAAGGCCTTTACTTGTGCATTCTAAAACAGTTTTTTATTTATTTCTATATAAAATAGTTTTTGAATAATCGGCCAAAATGTCGAAAAAAATACCGTTCCCCCCCCCTTATCTCCGAAGTTTACCAATCGAAAAATTCGAAATAATTATGGTCAATAGAGGTTTATGTATATTTTACAGGAAAAATAAAAGCAACGCGAAAATTATTTTAGTTTGATTAAAAAAGGGGGAAAATCGGGGGTTTGAAATTTCAAAGTAAGATAATTATACCGAGTGGGGTATCATATGAAAGGCCTTTACTTGTGCATTCTAAAGCAGTTTTTTATTTGTTTCTATATATAATAGCTTTTGAGTAATCGGCCAAAATGTCAAAAAAAATACCGTTCCCCCCCCTTATCTCCGAAGTTTACCAATCGAAAAATCTGAAATAATTATGTTGAATAGAGGTTTATGTATATTTTACAGGAAAAATAAAACCAAGGCTCTAACTAGCATAGTTTTTTTTATATTAACAATAAACCTCTACAAACAAAGTTAACGATTATGCAAATTAATATAATATTATCGTTTTACTTTTACTTTTGGAGTATGGAACCCTCGGTGCGCGAGTCCGACTCGCACTTGACCGGTTTTTTTATTTAAACTTGTGTAAAGGCAAGTCTAAGCTCGACTGTGGAGTTTTATTATAGAACGTCACGCCCATTCCCATAAATGTCTTTCGGTAGTTTTCTTTAGTAAGGATTACTTGATTCAATTACAATTTATGACTAGTTTGAATACAGTGAGTGTCGCTACGTAGGAAGTGCTGATAAGGTCCAAGTTCCTACAAACTGTCCAATGACACTATAGGTTAGACGGAGCGCCGGAAGTGCATTTAACATTGTACGGTATATGTAATGCACTTCCGACTCACCTTAGCGGTAGGTATGAATGGAAACCTTGGCTATAGAACGTTTACTGTATAGTACTTGCGATATCCCTACTTTTTGTATTTTAATGCGAAAGTGTTTGTTTTTTGGTTTTTCCTTTAATCATGGAGCGACGGATTGACGTGATTTGCATGCATACATGCCTATGCTTATAGTTGAAGACTGGGGACTACTTTTTATCCCGGAAAAGCAAAGGCCCTTTTTATTTTTCAAAAAAAAAATCAAAATTCAATATTATTTAATTCACGTAGGCTAACCTGTCGCTCTTAATATGACACGTCATGACTCATGATTCTACCACCGGTTCGGAGAGCGGATTCTGCTGAGAAGAGCTGACAAGAAACTCAGCAGTTGCCCTTTTCAAAACATAACTTTACAATAATTATGTAGCTATTACACTGTAATAAGTTATTATATTATCTTGTATACTAAATCCACTATAATACATATATGAAAAAATATGATATGTTACGTAACACAAGTAACCAAGTCGGCGACCATATTTGCCGAGGATCTCATATTTGAAACGTGCCAAGTTAAACCAAACTGTTTCTATAATATAGGAAACAGGGGGTACAAGCATAACCTTGCCGAAGTTCGTGCCCCTCCCCCCCCCCCCCCCCCCCCAGGGGTAGGTAACAGCCGACGCGAGGCGCATAAAATATCCCCGTCGCCATGGTTACCAAGGGCGACAACCCTCCTAAGCAAGGCTTACTGTTTCAGCTTCACAAGGATATTATTAACTGAACCACGAGTAACATTTTCTGTGAAAACTTGATCACTTGAGTAAGTGTTATATTAAAAAAAAATAGATGTGAACCGGGAGTTTTAGAGATGATCGGTAATAGTGACGTCTTTTTATCCGACTACATCATCATTATCAGCAACCCATCAACGACCCACTACTGAGCACAGGTCTCCTTTTCTCCAGATAAGGGTTATAGGCCATAGACCACCACGCTGGCCCAATGCGGATTGGCAGACTTCACACACCTTTGACAACATTATGGAGAACTCTCAGGTGTGCAGGTTTCCTCGCGATGTTTTCCTTCACCGTTGAAGCATGTGATATTTTATTGCTTAAACGCAAATAGCTACGAAGTCAGAGATCGAACCTGCGACCCCCGAATAGGGAGACCGCAGGCTACTGCTATACACTGCACAAAACCGCAATGTAATGTAACTGTGTTGAACTTTATTCACTTACAAACTTTCGACTGCAGTTGGACGAATAAACAATGGAATGTGAACGAATGTTTAACAGAATTCATATTTCCCCTTCGCAACTCGAATGTCCTCAGTCTGTTTGCACAAAATGGCCGGGTCTCTCGTTAGTGCTTCTACTTGTATATTTTTTATTTATTTCGGACTTTGAAAGGTAAATTAAGCGCTGCCCAGTAATATAAATACAAAGTAGAAAAGCTTTTTACCAGACTCTCACATTTGCACGAATATGCGATCCTAAAAGTGTTAGATGATATTCGCATAAGAATATGCAAAGTTTTAACCCACGAAACGATGGTTTTTGGCTGCAACGTGAATTAATAAAAATACCCACCAAAAAATCAACATCATCTGCGACCCATCAACGGCTCACTACTGAGTGCAGGTCTCCTCTCAGAGAAGGGTTGCAGGCCATAATCCACCATGCTGGCTCAATACGAATTGGCAGACTTCACACACCTTTGAGAACATTATGAAGAACACGGATGTTTACCGCGCATGTGAGAGACCGGCGTTTTATAGAATTTAGCAGTGTTAAAGTGCTGCAGTTGTGTAGCCACAACGCCGAAAATCGATCCAGAAACTTTTCGTACGGAGATAAAGACGTTCCGTTTTAAAATTGCGAAATATAACGTCAATCATGATGAATAGGAAGGATTCTGTAAGGTCATGACAGTGGGACTTTTTAGTGATTTCAATAGGGAAGTCCAATATTATACGGTATACCCCATGTCCTTTAATGGTACAAAATATAAAAGTGTCTGTCTCACACTTTTGTGGCTTAGCCATTGAAACGAACTTGACGTAACGCACAAATGAATCCTGAAGCCTTCTTCAGGATACTTTATATCCCGTAAAATAAAAAAATTGTCAAATAACCGGATATGGCGTAACAACACTACACAACACAATGGGCGTATCTTTCCTTACGGCCCGGAAGGACCAATTCGACGCCTGTAAGGAAAAACATCGTATCTCATTTTTGTTGAGCGCAAAAAGAGCATCTTTTATTTACTGAATGTTATTTCAATTCAAAATCGCTAAAAAGTGAGTTACGATGTTTTTAGGGTTCCGTACCCAAAGGGTACCATAGGACCCTATTACTAAGCCTACGCTGTCCGTCCGTCCGTCCGTCCGTCCGTCCGTCCGTCCGTCCGTCCGTCCGTCCGTCTATCAGCGGGCTGTATCTCGTAAACCGTAATAGATAGACAGATGAAATTTTCACATATTATGTATTTCTATTGCCGCTATAACAACAAATAATAAAAATTAAATTAAATTAAAAAAATTAAATTAAAATGGGTAGGTGGGTAGATGGAAATTTTTAATTTTTTTTTTTAACGGAACCCTAAAAGAGCGAGGCCCGACTCGCACTTGGCCGATTTTTCCTTGCAAGTGTCGAATTTTCCGAACGTCTAATCTGTTCGTTTCTATTCCCCGAACGTCCAGTCTGCCCGCTAGGTACTATTCCCGCAAGGTCCAATTCTCCCTAGGTCCAATATGCCTATCTTTCTGTGCGTTGTATTATACCTCATTGCTAAGGTAGTCCTTACGGCCGGAAGATCCAATTCCCCGAACGTCCAATGGTCCGTTTCGTTTTATTCCCCGAACGTCCAGTCTACGCGCTATGCCCTATTCACGCAAGATCCAATTCTCCGTAGGTCCAATATGCCTATCTTTCTGTGCGTTGTATTATACCTCATTGCTAAGGTAGTCCTTACGGCCCGGAAGATCTAATTCCCCGAACGTCCAATGGTCCGTTTCGTCTTATTCCCCGAACGTCCAGTCTACGCGCTTGGTCCTATTCCCGCAAGATCCAATTCTCTCCAATATGCCTATCTTTCTGTGCGTTGTATTATACCTCATTGCTAAGGTAGTCCTTACGGCCCGGAAGATCTAATTCCCCGAACGTCCAATGGTCCGTTTCGTCTTATTCCCCGAACGTCCAGTCTACGCGCTTGGTCCTATTCCCGCAAGATCCAATTCTCTCCAATATGCCTATCTTTCGGTGCGTTGTATTATACCTCATTGCTAAGGTAGTCCTTACGGCCCGGAAGATTCAATTGCCCGAACGTCCAATGGTCCGTTTCGTCTTATTCCCCGAACGTCCAGTCTACGCGCTTGGTCCTATTCCCGCAAGATCCAATTCTCTCCAATATGCCTATCTTTCGGTGCGTTGTATTATACCTCATTGCTAAGGTAGTCCTTACGGCCCGGAAGATTCAATTGCCCGAACGTCCAATGGTCCGTTTCGTCTTATTCCCCGAACGTCCAGTCTACGCGCTTGGTCCTATTCCCGCAAGATCCAATTCTCTCCAATATGCCTATCTTTCGGTGCGTTGTATTATACCTCATTGCTAAGGTAGTCCTTACGGCCCGGAAGATTCAATTGCCCGAACGTCCAATGGTCCGTTTCGTCTTATTCCCCGAACGTCCAGTCTACGCGCTTCGTCCTATTCCCGCAAGATCCAATTCTCTCCAATATGCCTATCTTTCGGTGCGTTGTATTATACCTCATTGCTAAGGTAGTCGTGCGTCGTTTCACGTTATGGTAGACCTTCCGGGCCGTAATCTTTGGTTCTTAACATCAACGGTCCAGACTTGAAATAACAGATAATAATTCATTCTCAGAGATGTGGGGTCTTTTTAAAGCACCATTCTGCTCCCCAGCTTGTCTAGACGCATCGATTACCCTACCGTTCGTCCGGTACAGTGACGCCGCCCTAATTGGATTAGGTATGCTTTGTTTTACATTCGCCTGAATTTTTCAGTTCATAAAGCTCTTTGCCCTCTCTCTTTTCTCTCTCAATTCTGTTCATGGTCGAGTGAGCTCGATTCCATTCCTATTATAGGATTTAATTTTTGTAGTTTCAAATGCTCAAACTAATTTTAACCGCCTTCAAAAAGGAGGAGGTTCTCAATTCGTCGGATTTTTTTTAATGTATGTTCACGGATTACTCGAAGACGCCTGAACCGATTTGGAAAATTCTTTTTTGTTTGAAAGGGTATACTTCCCAGGTGGTCCCATTTAAATTTTATCGAAATCGGTCGAGCGGTTTTTAAAAAAATCGACAGTAAATTATATACTTTGTAGTGGCGCGGGTGTTTAAAGTCGGTTTTCTAAAAATATTTTTTTATATTAAATTCTAATTAGTTACTGTTAATTTTTTTCGCGTGGAAGTAACTCGCCACCGAGAGGTCGCAGAGGAGCAGCATGGAGGAGACCAGTGGACAGTGGAAGAATATCAAATACTTAATATACAATGTACATTGTTGTATCATACAATATTATAAATGCGAAAGTGTGTTTGTTGGTTTCTCCTTCAATCACGCCCCAACAGACCTACGGATCGACGTGATTTTTTGCATCGGTATAGTTGAGGACCTGGAGAGTGACATAGGCTACTTTTTATCTCGGAAAATCAAAGAGTTCCTGAGGGACTTTAAAAACTAAATCCACGCGGACGAAGTCGCGGGCATCAGCTGGTATTGTATAAAATGTAAATAGCTTGTTCGAGTTGGTTATTATTAATTAAATAGATAATTTACATAGACAATCTTAGGGCTAGTCTATACGATAAGAATTTATAACAACTCGTTTACACGATTTGATCTTATAGGTAAGTCTTTAACATACATTAATAACAATTCCTTTCATACTCTTTGTAACTCTTGTAAGTTTGGACTACAAGTTTGAAAAACGGAATTTGCTGAAGAAAACTCAGCATTAAAACAAAAATATTCTTATGGATAATAACATTCAGGTCTGCATCTGAAGCTTTCTTTACTTCGCCTTATATATCACGATTCACAAAGGCCGACGTGGCTTGGGAGAGCCACAAAGGGATTTAAGATTTATCTTAAATCTCTTGGAGACTTTTAGTTTAGATAAGAAAAACTAAAAAAGGATGGTGATGATATCTTGACATCATCACAAAGAAAGGATTGTTTTCTGAGTTAAAGTCTGAGTTTGAATAACATGCTGACGAAGGTAGAAGGAATCGTGAAGCTGTTGTGGAAATGGGCGGGACACACTGATGGCTGTTGACATCCCAAGGTGCTGGAGTAGCGACCCCGCACCGGAAAGCGCAGTATTGGCAGACCCCCACTAGCTGGACCGACGATATTAGACGAGTTGCAACTCGTCTAATATCGGGAGCTAATGGATGCAGGCGGCGCAAGACCGAGGCCTGTGTAGTCCATGCTAGCAGCTAGAGAACTTTTTTTAGCAGTGGAGGTCTATCAGTTGATAAGGATAAGTACCTAGCTGAAGAGAGTCAGTCGACTGTAACTTTTTCAAATTCCTAATTATTTTTGCTTTCACGAAAAGATCTGAAGGTGACGTTATCAAAATCACCGCAAAATGCATTTAAACTGGACATAAACCAGTTGCTTCGGGCACGCTGCCAAGCTCACCTCGAGTAAAAGACATTCCACAAAGCTATCCTTTGTGTTAGTTATCCTTGTGTTTTGATATGCCACTATTTGTTCTGATGTCCGCATCAAGCTTTGTTATTATTACAAATTATTTCTGGGGGATAGCTTTGGCCGTGGAGATTTTTTTAATAAGCTTTTATTTGCTTTGTATTTATCTATGAATCTATATAATCGATTTTTGGACTCGATTTTCATCCCCTTCAAGACGTCGGATTGATTTGATCAATCCGACGTCTTGAAGGGGATGAAAATCGAGAGAGATGACACTTATCAAGGACCGATGACAATGCAATAATTTAAATACACACATCAAAAGTGTCTAGGGATCAAGCATTTTTATGCGGATTTCTTGAGATTGAGATGTGGCTTTGTAATAAATTTATGATTTTATAAATTTATATGGATCCTTTTTGGTGCATTTCATAATTTGAATCAGGAACTGTCAATCAAATTCGAGTAAAAGATGAAAATCAGCTGTCAATATTTTCCCTATAAAAACATACAACGCATTGAAGACATTATTAGTGCTACTGTTTCCCTACTACTGATTAAAACCAACGTTATTATGGAGCGCTTGCGTAATCCTGTCGAAGCTCTAAGTTCAAGGGCGAAAGAGTAAAGCTCTAGCCAAGTTACACTTCGTTGTATCGTGTCTCTTTCTACGATAGTTGTTACTGGAAGTTTTGGCTAGGGCTAGACTAGATGGCGCTGCAGCTGATCAAAGGCAGAAGTGTATTGATAATATTTCGCGGCATTTTGTATTGTTTTTTTTAGCATTTAAAATATTTATAATACCGAAATATTATTATCAATACACTTCTGTTTTTGATCAGCTGCAGCACCATCTAGCCTAGCCCTAGCCAAAACTTCAAGTGACAACTATAGTAGAAAGAGAAACGATACAGCGAAGTGTAACTTGGCTACAGGGAAAGGTATCAATTTCATCCTTTTCCTTGATTTTTTTCCAGATGTTTCTACCCGTAGTTACCACCCTACCGTCATAGACGTGCCGCCAAGCGATTTAGCTTTCGGCTCGATGGCGTGTACAAACCCATTAGGGGTGTAGGTTTAACTAAAACTGGTAGGTATATACGTTGAAAGATAGCCCGCTGCCATCTTAGACTGCATCGTCACTTACCATCCAGTGAAATCGCAATCAAGGGCTATCTTAATATGAATTAAAAAATATCTTCATTTGCTTTATTGATTGTTTATCTATTTATTTATTTATTTATTGAAAAGGTACACAAAACAGGTTACAACCAAATATAAACGTAATACAATAACATCAGATTTGGGTTCCAGGTAACAACTAACAACCCAATTGTGGTCTAAAAGAATGATTTATCTAAAGTCTTTGATTTTGAGATCAAGATCGGGCAGAAGGACAGATTTATGTAAGGACATATTTTTTGTGCTTAACAAAGGTGTAGGAAAACATGTGAGGAAACCTGCACACAAGTTCTGCATAATGTTCTCAAAGGTTCACTGGGCCAGCGTGGTTTATGGCCTTGAGGCCTTCTCTTAGAGGAGACCTACGCTCAGTATTAATTATTAAGCCTTGATGGGTTGCTGACGATGATGATGATGATGATATTTGTCCCGTTTTAGCTCTGTCTTGAGTCTAAGCAGAGTGCGAGTGCAATCTATAGATCTCTGCCTAAGGCGGCAGTTGGCACTTTAATGCAGTTAAATTCTAGTAGACCCATAATATACTTACATTCTGTAGGCGTTTAAAGTCTTCGACATTATACGTGCAGCACTAACAGGCACTATCCATTCCCACTGCACTAACACTTTACACACTGTACCACCACTAAATAGTTTATTATTAAATAAAAAAATAGTCTATTATAAGTTTCTTATCAAAAGTTTATTAAAACACCGCGAAGTCTATTAAAGATATCACTAAAATAAGCCACTGTGGGTACACTTTCTGATAGTCCCTATACCATTTTACAAGATTACTTAGCGACTAAGTGGTTATAAAGAAAACTAAAAATTCAAAAGTAAAGCTACGTCTAAATACGCCTTGGTTTAAAAAGAACCTTTAACAAACTTAGCCTGGTACCTATCATCCTTTCCACCCAAGCGGGAAGGATGAAATTAAAGTGCTTACGCCAGACAATTACGCATTGGGTGAGATCAGTACATGTACAATTTATTATTAATACATATCGATCGTCGCCTGGTCACTCACACCTAAGTGAAATTTCGTCGTTTCACACGACAGAGACGACGCTTTACGAGCTGAAGCAAGCAAGTGTGCAATATTAACTATCGGATACTATATCAATCTACGGGACAAAATACGGTACTATTCACCGCCGTTTCCAAAAACATAAAACTCAAGTGCCTACTTATATAGCAACTAGCGAAAAACTAGACTATTGTCTAACAACAACTTCTTAAGTAAAAAGCTACAGACGCCGTAAAAATCCAAGGAATTCGTGATAAATAAAACTTTCAAAATGTAATAAACTTTGAATAACCATGAAATTAAATTCTGATAAGCTGAGGAAAATTCAGCACTTCAACGTACAAAGTTTCGAGAAGAATACCTAAAGAAGGATTGATAAAAACCACAAAAGAAGCAAACACCGTCACGTGAAAACAAACATTAAAAAGAAATAAATAATCGAACAAATACTAGAATCTAAAAGTGGCACCCAAGGAGGCAAATCGAATCAGGATTTCAACAGACATATTTACCAGATAAAAACTATTGCACTTCAAATTCCTAGAGTCATTGTACCTACTTATACAGCCAAAGTTTCACGATCGGATGTTAACGCTATTTGAACCAGAACTGCAATTTTACGTTTTACTAAATAAATAAATTCATTACAAACTATGGTAAAAATATACGGAGAAAGATAGCGTTTTCAGGAACCTACAAAGGGGACTCTTCGAGTTTTCACGGTTCATCCTCGAAGTAAAGAGGTCACCGGGGAGACAAAGAAAGAAGTACCTAGTACAGAAAACTACTATATGAAGGAGTAGGTCTGACATAGACACTCTGAAATAAAAAGAACATCACAGGACTAGAGTAGCTGCAAGCAGCTCAGCTTCAGTTTGAAGCCAGCACTGCTTGATGATGATATTATGGTTTTTATACAAAAGGAATAGTAGAAAGTTATATTAGCTGATTAAATTGTTATATGAAAATGAAATTCATATGTTATCAACGAATTAATTGCAAGGATTATTTAATCAAATGATAATAATTAAGAAATAAAGTTTCAAAGCTTTAAGTTTTCCGAAGTGGTTTATAGAAAAGCAGTTGTACATCTTGTTGATCATCTCTATCCTTGGCCACTTAGAATTCAATGGTTCTTCTTCTCTAACTTAAGCCTTACAATACAAAAGTCTGACTTTTGAAATTTAGATTATTAGAGAATTATGAGGAAAAGCTCTTAATTTTATATAAATAAAAAATTAGATTTATTAGAGAATTATGAGGAAAAGCTCTTAATTTTATATAAATAAAAAATTAGATTTATTAGAGAATTATGAGGAAAAGCTCTAATAGTAGGCCCTAAATCTTAATATACACACATCAAAAGTGTCTAGGGATCAACATATATTTTTGCAACAATAACTTTTCTCCTGATGGATATTATTAAAATTTTCTTTAAGGATTCATCAAATAAAGTGTTTTCGTTTGTCACAGTAACGATAAACCAAGTCACCTTTGCATTAATAAAGAAATTTGCCATTTTCCTAATAAAGGGATTTTTGACATTTGAACCACTAACATTAAAGTTCGAAAAAAAGACTGAAATAACAGTTTTCTTTAAAATTTTATTGGGTAACTTAAACAATTAATAATCCGTGTTTCTACCGCGAACACTAACAACACAAGAACATCGGTTTGGCATACTCAAAATGAGTTCATCCAAATCACGCTGTGGAATGGCCGCCCATGTTCGTTGCAACAACAAAAAAAGGTCTTCTTGCCACTGGATACCCTCCATATTCGGCAGAGCTCTTCTCTGTAGCATATCCCATGCATGCTCAATCGGGTTCAAGTCTGGCGACTGAGCAGGCCAGGGCAGGACATTGATGTTAGCTGCGGCGAGAGTCTGTCTTACAACTCTTGCGGTGTGCGGTCATATCATGCATTAACTGAAATAAGGGACCGATTTGCACTTGTAGAGGAACGATGACGTCTGATACAATCGTCTCAGCATAAATTTGAGCGTTGAGGTTGCCTCTGATCCAAATCAACTCAGTTCTTCCGCCGATCCAAATACCCGCCCATACCATGATGGTTCCACCACTATAAGGATGGACTTCCTGGCAGGATTTTAATCGCTGTTGGCGTCCAGGGGTTCTCCAGTGTCGTATACGTCTTGTATCCGGTCTCATACCAAAACGAGACTCATCAGAAAAGCACACGAAACGCCATTGTTCTTCTGCCCAATTTCTGTGTTCAAGAGCCCATTGATATCGAATCCTACGATTGTGCATTGCTATAGGTGGTACCCGTAGCGGTCTTCGGGAATGAAGGTTCACTTCATGCAAGCGGTTTCTGACTGTTTGGTCGCTAATTAAGTTCCCTGAAGAGTGATGAAGCCTCACGGCTAACATCATGGCGGTTATTGTTGGAGCTCTTCGAGTTAAGATTTGAATGTATCGGTCTTGTCTCCGTGTGGTGCAGCGATACCGTCCTCCATGGCGCTCAGCCACGGTACCAGTGCTTCGGTAACGTGTCCAAAGTCGACTGATAACACTCTGACTTGTATTCAGAGCTAAAGCCACAGTACGTTGCCGGGAACCAGCTTCTATCATTCCCACGGCTCTGAGCATTTCTTCCCTGCTTAAATGACGTCGCCGCTCCATAATAACGTTGGTTTTAATCAGTAGTAGGGAAACAGTAGCACTAATAATGTCTTCAATGCGTTGTATGTTTTTATAGGGAAAATATTGACAGCTGATTTTCATCTTTTACTCGAATTTGATTGACAGTTCCTGATTCAAATTATGAAATGCACCAAAAAGGATCCATATAAATTTATAAAATCATAAATTTATTACAAAGCCACATCTCAATCTCAAGAAATCCGCATAAAAATGCTTGATCCCTAGACACTTTTGATGTGTGTATATAAATTACGTGTCACGTTGTTTGTCCGCGATGGACTCCTAAACTAATTAGGCCCGATTTCACCAACGTAAAATAAGTCTTATCTGAGAGTAAATTTGATATTTTGACAGTATTTTTAATACAAGAACTGTCAGAACGCCCAATTTATTCCTAGGATAAACGTCACTCGACGTTGATGAAATCGGCACTTAACCGATTTTAATCAAACTTCGTATTCTTCGTAAACTATCTGTAATTTGGTCCAACTTGAAAGATAGGATAGTTTTTTTTTATTAAGATAATTTATTCGTTTTATTTATATTATATAGATAAGTTGGCGGTACGAAGTTCGCCGGGTCAGCTAGTAACATAATATAACACATATATACAAATGATGAAGCTGTCACAAAAATATCAAAATGATGAACTTTTTCTGCGGTAGATACACGCACGTGTATATATTTTGGCACACAACAGTAAATAACACATAGCATTCAGGCCAATTATTGCACAATTTGTATCAGAAAGAGAGGAAGCTATAAATATTGCCCATGCGAAAATGGGACTGGAACATAATCGGATTCAAAATAGACCAACTCCTACGCAACGCGGTTGGTCGGTGTGTCGTTGATCTCTTCAGATCATTGCCTGATGTTATATCAGCGTTTGTTTGTTTTTGTTCCGATTGTAATGACATTATTTGTTTTAAAATTTCATTAAAGTAAACAATACACCCGAATTTATTATTAACATTGCTACTTAGTAAAGTTAGCAATAAGTTGCGGCTTTATTTGTTCCGCAAAAGGCTCTACATAGACGTCTAATCGCCGAATTTTAAACTGATCTGTATTAGTATAGGATCCCGTTATAGAACGACCTTCACCGAGCTGGTTAATGGATCAAACATATTTTTTATGTAATTTTTAACTACCAAATTTAAAAAAAAAAAATATTTTTTTAATATTTCACCGGTTTGGTTAATGGATAAATTCTACACCAATAAAAGGTATGCAGCCCATATGCAAAAGTTAGGTTGCCTATTTTTTCCTGTCACAACCCTTGGGTTGCCAGGTATAAACAGTTAAATCGATACTAGTAATTACCTACCTAACTACCTAACTTTTGCATATACTATGTGCTGCATACTTTCTGGTTGGTGTAGAATTTATCCATTAACCAAACCGGTGAAATATTAAAAAAAAATTAAATTATATAAAAATATCCTGGACTGAAATTTGCTAGGCAACCCGTATGCAATATATTTTTTGATATATGTATTAAATTACATAAAAAAATATGTTTGATCCATTAACCAGCTCGGTGAAGGTCGTTCTATATCGGGATCTTAGACTATATATTTAAAATAGGACATTATTACTTGCAAACAGGTTTAGGCTACCCTAAAAATATAGTATCACGGGTAAAAACAGTAATTAGAAAATAATATTAAGAAAACAATGGATAATTTTTTTACACTTAACAATCCTGTTTTAAACTAGAAAAGACTAGAAGACTGAAATAGGTTCTGCGCAATAGCAGGTCATTGAATTGTAGAGGCAAAGTGCCTTTTAGGCCCATTCTCATAAAAATATTTTTTATTCAAATAAACTTTTATAAGTGCTTTTTTTTGCATTGCACGGCTTGTGATTATATTTACGTAAATAATATGCAATGATGTGTAAAACGTGGCCACCTTATTAAAACTCTGTACTTCTAAGCAAAGGTTTCTCGCTAACTTGTGCAGCATTCAACTACATAATTGGATCATGCTTACGTCTTGGTTTCTCTTTAAGAACTAATTTCCTTAAGAGCTAACGTTGAGTATCGCAAAGGGAATGTTTAATGCTGCATTCGTGATGATTTTTCGCAATAATTATTTAACCTAACTATACATATAATGGCTGAATAATTCAGAGTGCTTAATCGCACCGCGCTGATTAAATAAGTCACTAATATAATATGACTGCCAATACATCCTTACTAATATTATAAATGCGAAAGTGTGTTTGTTTGTTGGTTTGTCCTTCAATCACGCTGCAACAGGGCTACGGATCGACGTGATTTTTTGCATGGGTATAGTTGAGAGCCTGGAGAGTGACATAGGCTACTTTTTATCCCGGAAAATCAAAGAGTTCCCGAGGGATTTTAAAAACTAAATCCACGCGGACGAAGTCGCGGGCATCAGCTAGTATAATCTAAAAAAATCATTGCTTGAAATCCTCCTGTTGCAGTGGATACTACCGTGACAATAATTTAATGTAAAAAATTCTTTTTAATAAACCGACATCAAACTCCCGCGCCACTATACAAAGTATAATATAATTTATTGTTGATATTTTAAAAACCGCTCGACCGATTTCGATTAAATGTATATGAGACCACCTGGGGAGTATACCCTTTCAAACAAAAAAAGAATTACAAAAAAAAAGATTCCGACGAATTGATAACCTCCTCCTTTTTTGAAGTCGGTTAAAAAGAAGTATTTTTTATCCACCGAGACAGATGTATACATCACAACACTCCAAAACATGCTGTAAGGACTTTTTATGATGTTCTAAAGATTATAAAAACTTCCAAAATATTTTCAGAAAGATAGAAGAAAACTCTTCGAAAAATTAAGGCTAAAACAAAAAGAAGAGAAATATAGAAGACGTATAAAAGACAGTCATCTCTGCCAGGCATTCATTCCTAGGATTAGGATTTTTTTAAACTTTTATCCATTAAACCGATCGTTACCATTATTTTTAGAAATAGGGAACGCAAATATTCACAACGTCTCCAATTAATTGGGTTAATCGGTTGCAAATATTATATTTTATTCATTCCGAACTTGATTTCGTGAGCAAAATTTAAAAAATTGATTTTAATATACAAAATGTATAAACAAGCGCTACTAACATTTGGTATGTGAATAAGTAATAAATATTACCATATTATCTACACGATAACATGAAATGAAAAGAACGAGGTTAGAACACGCAACTGTTGATCCTAATTTCTTCCATGCATAACAATAATAATATAGCAATTTGAGTTGTAATGATTTAAAAAAATGCTTATACACACATCAAAAGTGTCTAGGGATCAAGCATTTTTATGCGGATTTCTTGAGATTGAGATGTGGCTTTGTAATAAATTTATGATTTTATAAATTTATATGGATCCTTTTTGGTGCATTTCATAATTTCATAATCAGCGATTAAAATCCTGCCAGGAAGTCCATCCTTATAGTGGTGGAACCATCATGGTATGGGCGGGTATTTGGATAGGCGGAAGAACTGAGTTGATTTGGATCAGAGGCAACCTCAACGCTCAAATTTATGCTGAGACGATTGTATCAGACGTCATCGTTCCTCTACAAGTGCAAATCGGTCCCTTATTTCAGTTAATGCATGATAATGCACGACCGCACACCGCAAGAGTTGTAAGACAGACTCTCGCCGCAGCTAACATCAATGTCCTGCCCTGGCCTGCTCAGTCGCCAGACTTGAACCCGATTGAGCATGCATGGGATATGCTACAGAGAAGAGCTCTGCCGAATATGGAGGGTATCCAGTGGCAAGAAGACCTTTTTTTGTTGTTGCAACGAACATGGGCGGCCATTCCACAGCGTGATTTGGATGAACTCATTTTGAGTATGCCAAACCGATGTTCTTGTGTTGTTAGTGTTCGCGGTAGAAACACGGATTATTAATTGTTTAAGTTACCCAATAAAATTTTAAAGAAAACTGTTATTTCAGTCTTTTTTTCGAACTTTAATGTTAGTGGTTCAAATGTCAAAAATCCCTTTATTAGGAAAATGGCAAATTTCTTTATTAATGCAAAGGTGACTTGGTTTATCGTTACTGTGACAAACGAAAACACTTTATTTGATGAATCCTTAAAGAAAATTTTAATTAATATCAATCAGGAGAAAAGTTATTGCAAAAATATATGTTGATCCCTAGACACTTTTGATGTGTGTAGTATTGATTAAAAAAATACTGAATAATATTTTGAATAAGGCTACAGGGTATTTTAGGAAATAAAATTAAAACAAAGAATGGAAAAAAGACATTAAGTACTGCAATAATCCTTAAATACGAATCACCTAATGCCAATTAGAAGAAGAAGAATTGAGACCTTAAACTGCCATCATAATCATCATCAACCCATCAACGCTCACTCACACACACATACACACACGAACGCACCCACACACACGCGCGCGCACACACACACTCACACAAACGCGCACACACACACACACACACACACACACACACACACACACACACACACACACACACACACACACACACACTCACTCACACTTCCTGCATGCTGTAAATTTAATTTAATATTATATAAATGGATAAATTGAATCGTGTTAATATTTCCGTATATAAATAACTAGCTGATGCCCGCGACTTCGTCTGCGTGGATTTAGTTCATAACATCCCGCGGGAAATCTTTGTCACCCTCCAGGTTCTCAACTATACCTATCCAATAAATCACGTCAATCCGTAGCTTTGTAGCAGGAAACATTTGATCGTCTTGCTCGCGGCATTGTTAATGATGATTCAAAGAGAAAACATATTACTGATGATATTATCAATTACGTTAAACTATAATTTTTATAATTGGTTTTACCATAATTTTTTACCATAATTAACCAAATACAAAATTACGTTTAGCTGTCATTTACGTTTTGTTCTTCCACTGTCATTTTCGTTTTTTTATTCCATGTCAGATGCATTTTTGTTATACCAGGTTTTATATTGACTTGACGGAAACGCGGTCGAACGGGATAAAAAGTATCCTATGTCCGTCTCCTGGTTCTAAGCTACCTCTCCACCAATTTTGAGCCAAATCGGTTCATCCGTTCTTGAGTTATAAATAGTGTAACTAACACCACTTTCTTTTATTTAAATTAAGTCTCGGAGGTGGGCGTGACGACTGGAACGCAGTTTAAACTTTTCCAGTCGTCAACGTTCATAGATTTTAAGCACCTATGTAATCAAAGAAAGGAAATAAATTATTTCAATTTCAATTTCAATTTCAACGGCTCACTACTGAGCGCAGGTCTCCTCTCTGAGAAGGGTTATAGGACATAGTCCACCACCTTAAACTGTAAAGACTGAAAATTGCCAGTTATGCAATACACTGTTAAGATTTTAAAAATCATATTCGTCAACTGAGTCATAAGTCATAACTGAGTTGAGGTTTATGAGTGATGATAAATGAGTGTAATTTGTTAAAGCTATTTCTAGTGTGGACGTCTTTCGTTTGTTTGAAAAATTACGGTGATCTTTTTAATCTAAATACATAAAAGGAAAAAGTGACTGACTGACTGATCTATCAACGCACAGCTCAAATGACTGGACGGATCGGACTAAAATTAGGCAATAGGCATACAGATAGCTATTATGGCGTAGGTATCCGATGAGAAAGGATTTTTGAAAATTCAACCCCTACGGGGGTAAAATAGTTTAGAAAATAGAACTTTACGAGCGAAGCCGAGGGCAAAAGCTAGTTCTATATAAATTAATGTTAATACAATTTTTAAATGTTAATAATTAAAAAGTGAAAATGTATTAGATCTGTTGGGATTTTGCGATCATAAAACTGGAGGAAAATAAATCTGTGGTCGTTTTAGTAGAGGCTAGATCCAGAATCTTACCAGTATGACAAAAAAAAAATCCTCTACCTATTGAAAAACTGACTTAGTGGCACTATTTGTACAAGAAAAATGGTGATTGAGTTTTGTTCAAAGATTTGTGAACGACCATAATTAACACCTTGAACCGAGTTGGACGTGAGTTACTCACAAATTAGTCAGTATTTTGATTAATTTCTTAAACTGGTCACTTTCAAGTAAAGATTTTTATGTAAACCTGTGAAGATGATAATTCTACTGGCGCAATTAGAATGCCATTAGCCTAGTTTGTCGTATTAGTTTACAAATTGCGAAAAACCAAATTAAATTTGAATTTCGCGGGCAGACCCGTATAATCATCCTTAAGAAGGTGGCGGGAAGCGGTTGGATGAGGAAAGCGGAGGACCGTGTTTGGTGGCTCTCGGAAAGGCCTATGTCCAGCAGTGGATGAATACAGGCTGATGGATTGGATTGGATTGGATATCAACACCATCATCTGTCATTATGAAATCAATTATTACCAGAGCATTAGCGACAGCCTCGATTATCTGGCCGTTACTCCCAATACTACGAGGACAAGAGGAAAATGGGTCAGATGTTAGATATTAACTAATGCGAACCATTTACCGCCTCGCATAATTTATTTTAAGAGCGCAGTTGTACGTTTTATTGACCGTTATATCAACGCAGCTCTCAATTAATATGTTTATCTCCTTTAGATTGTATCTGAGCAAAACAATTCGTTAAATATACCTAATATAATTTTGACAAAATTATTTATCGTGAAGTATACATTTAATTTTACTTTGATTAATAATAACTATAATTATAATTATAGTTATTTATGCAACTGTTCTATAATAAGGGGTATTTATTAATATGTACCTAATTATCAACAGTTGCATACAAGACTTTATCTACTCCCATAATATGAATCATCTATAAAGGTTCTGAAACAGTTTAGTCCAGGGGTAGATAATTTTTGAAAACAAAAAAATTATAATAGGATGAAACCCATTGGAAAAGGAAAAGAATGTAACAAAAATGAAAGGAAAAATAAATTACGGGCGATCTGAGGTCGGGAAGTGGGGGGAGGGGGGGGGTTTAAGGGTAAAAAACGGTTTATCTCAATTTCTGGAAAAACTACAAGTCCTATGGAAAAAAGTTAAATGGCAAAGTTGTAGGTAATAAAAAGATCTACAACTTTTGTATTTAGACTTTTTTCACATAACCTCAAAATGTATGTGAAAAATTCAAATAACCAAGTTTTTGGTTTTTTATTTTTATCTTTTACAAAAAAAATCTTTTTTCACGGGTGAAAACTTACCTTTTTATGTCCCAAACACACTGTAATTTTTCTGATTTAAAATATTTATTTTTTCACCTTTTTTTTGACTTAATATTGAAAAAGCACCTAATTTTCAATCGAAAATTCTCCCGTCAAAATATCTGCTTTTTTAAAAAATTCGTTGAACTTTTTGTTCGTTGAAATCTCTACTTTCTGATGATGTAAAAAAAAATATACATTAATATGGTAAATGCTCTCAGAAAATGCAGAAACGAAATACGAAATAACAGGTAGTAAGGCCCAGACCCTCCTAGCCCCTTCCCCACTTCTCTATGAAATACCTTTTGATGGGCTAAAATTTTCCGTATGTTACTCAGGTATATAAGTTATCCTAAAATAGCAATAAATAGCCATCTACGCATGTAATTTAAAAGGTATTTCATAGGGGCTACATACATTTTGAGGTTATGTGAAAAAAGTCCAAATACAAAAGTTGTAGAACTTTTTGTTACCTACAACTTTGCCATTTAACTTTTTTCCATAGGACTTGTAGTTTTTCCGGAAATCGAGATAAGCCCTTTTTTACCCTTAAACCCCCCCTCCCCCCCACTTCCCGACCTCAGATCGCCCGTAATTTATTTTTCCTTTCATTTTTGTTGCATTCTCTTCCTTTTCCAATGGGTTTCATCCTACTATTATTTTTTTTCACTTTTTATTATTTTTTAAGGCTTCTACCCTGGTCTAGTTAGCTTACTGCTAATATTAAAACAGCCATTCCTAGTACCTAACCTAATTAATATCATCCATTACTGAGTATATACAAATAAACTAAGTATTAATGAAAGAATTATTTATTGTAGTAGTAATTAACATTTTGTATAGTACGATTATTAAAATTCACTTGAATATTACGTTCTTTAATGTTTGAAGGTCCCGATCCCGATGTACTCGGCGAAATATTTATATCGGTACTGAAACGCGCGTGAATGGCAATGTTCTTTTTTTGAAATTCATACAATTTTTTTTTTTTTTAATTCATAGATACCACGCATCGAACAGTAAGAATGCGGCTGTCTGTGGAGTAAACCTTTGCTCAGAAGGGATCGAAAAAAAAAACAAAGGAGTGTTATTATGAAATTCAGTACAACATTATATCATCCGTTTGGATGACATTATGGTTATTAAGACATTGGGTGTTTTAATGTGGGCAATAAGCTAACTGTTTCAGAATCTTTTATAGAGGATTTAAAGCAAAGGAGTAGATAAAATCTTTTAAAAGTAAGATTACCTATGTAAGTTAATATCTAAGTCTTCAAAAACAGGTGCATGAAGTAAACTTTTAACTTTGCGATTCATAGAGAAGCAACTAGAACTACTTTACCAAGCGCAAGCCTAAACGAAAAATAAGAACAAAAGTGGAAGGAATGAAACCAGAACAAGTTTCCAACAGGACTCCAATTTAAGCCTCCAATGAAATAGGGCAAGACGATTGCAATCCTGAACTAGACCGCTGTGGTGATGGTTATATACTCAAAGCCGCTGTGCGATCCGCTTCATTAGATCGATATTCGATACATAATAAATCTGTGGCGAGTTACATGATAAAAACGTAGATTGGAATGGAAAGAAAACAGCAAAAACTCGGAAGAATAAGATACAGCTGCGTTGAAAATTCGCAATTAAAGCATTCCGTGAGACCAGACGATTTTCAACGGGGAACGGTATGTTGATATTACGCTTCAGAATGAGGATGGAATGAGGTAGAGAAAGAGAATTTTATTAACACACGAGCTTTTGCCCGCGGCTTCGCTCACGTTATATTATAAGAGATAGCTGTACTTTTGGTAACTTTCCCTAGGAAAGCTGATTCAATATTTTGTGGGTGAAGAGCCCTTCTCTGGTGAGAATGGTGGCGGTCTGCCCGCATGTGGTTGGTTAAATAACTACTTATCGCCGCTTAAAGTCGTGTTATGGTTACAAACATTACATACATACATTTTTTTAAACCTATACCACTTTGTGATTTTGCCTTACTCACTGTCGAGGGAAGCTGGAAAAAATCTCTTCTTAGAGATATGCTTCACCTTTGTCCACGTCTTCTATTATTATTTTTAAGGATTGTTTTTATGTACATAAATAATAGGAATAAGGAACTTCGTTCCAATAAAAAAAAAAAAACAAAAAAAAAAAGGTTTTGGTTCGAGTCTCATCAAGCAAGATATCAATTGAAGGTTTCATTGTGCAAATTCAGGTAAATTGTCTAAAAATGATTGGGGTACAGAGTCGCATCTGATTGGCTGAATTTATTTATTTCTATTTATTTCTTGCATTGTAACAAATAGCGAGAGAGTACCAGCCAATCAGAGGTGATTGTGATCGTCACTATGTTGCAATCATTTTAAGACAATTTCACAGCAGGTTTCATTGCTTTATCAACAGACTCTATTTGCCCCAGTTTCGGAAAGGTAGGCAGCCTTATGGGCCCTATGGACGTATAGGTAACTTTTGATCCAAGATTAAACCTGGTAAGCACGTTTACCGATTCGACATCCTGACTAAAATAGATAGGTAGAGGTATAAATAAGTAGTATCATTTGTCGATTCGAAAGCACTTTGTAAAAGTGTATTCGAATAAAGAATTATTCTATTTTACTATATTATATATTATTGTGAGCCGTGTGGTGACGGCAGATCAGAATACAGTTGTCACCACCCCTCCTCTTCCCGCGGGTGTCGTACGAGGCGACTAAGGGAATATAACGGAGAACGGGCAGCAGCGTCCTCTGTGCTACTACTACCATCTACTGCGATCACCAACCCGTCTGCCCCGCGTGGTGATTATGGGCAAACCCATATATTGTCTTGTTGTCCCCAGTCCAGCAGTGGACTGTTATAGGCTATTGATGATGATGATGATATATTATTGTAACTTTATCTTGTTTATTATTCTTCTTCTTCTTCTTCTTTATCAACCGATAGACGTCCACTGCTGGACAAAGGTCTCTTGCATGGACTTCCACAGGCCTCGGTCTTGCGCCGCCTGAATCCAGCGGCTCCCTGCGACTCGTTTGATGTCGTCGGTCCACCTGGTGGGGGGTCTGCCAACACTGCGCTTCCCGGTGCGGGGTCGCCACTCCAGCACCTTGGGACCCCAACGACCATCAGCTCTTCGAACTATGTGCCCCGCCCATTTCCACTTCAGTATCGCGACTCGCTTAGCTATGTCGGTGACTCTGGTTCTCCTACGGATCTCCTCATTTCTGATTCGATCCCGCAGGGACACTCCGAGCATAGCTCTCTCCATCGCCCGCTGAGCGGTCCTGAGCCTACTTATGAGGCCCTTAGTTAGCGACCATGTCTCGGATCCGTAAGTCATCACTGGCAACACGCACTGTTCGAAGACTTGAGTCTTCAGGCACTGAGGAATTTTGGACGAGAAGACATCTCGGAGCTTCCCGAACGCTGCACAGCCTAGTTGGATTCGGCGGCTGATCTCTTTCTCGAAATTGGACCTACCTAGCGTGTTTATTATTATTATCAGGAATTTCTACCATTGTTGCTTTTTGTGTGTTGTGCATTAAAGTGCATACATTTGAAGACAAACAGAGCGTTAATAAGAATGCTAATTGGACAGAAATCAGACTCACGACGCGCAACAATGTGATGACTCACATACTGTTACCTTTATCACATATCAATACGAGTGGTATTCCGGGTACAACAGCATAAGGGAAAGGATGAACAAGGAAGACATCTCTACCAGTGACCATTGGCCGTGATACCTTCTACTGAGTTTTGCGGTGTTCCGAGGAGAAACAGCATTATTAGTCATGATTAAAAAAATGCCTTATAAAAAGGTCAAAACAAACAAATGAACAAAGGGCATTTAAAGTAATTGAAATACAACATGCGAATAATAAAAGTTTCAGGCCTTCGGACTACAAAGCGGTAATCGATATAAAGGTACACAAAACAGCTTTTTATAACTGCTTCACATCATTCCAGTAGCATTACAGTCCAGCAATCTATACCAGTGCAGTATTGCTACAGGTAATTTCTAAAGATCATCTTCGTAACCTCCGTGCGGTATGGGGGGTACTACATCTCCGTTTCGGGGTACAAAATAAAAACTACAGATTCACAAATAAAATTAAGTTGCATCCTACATTAAGTGCAAATTGTTAAATTGTTAGCAACACTGCCCGGCCATTGTTTTTCCTCCACTGTTGCACAAAGCGGACGTGTGAATTTCAATTAAACAGTTTGGATAAAAGGCCGTGTTTTGCTGGTTGTACCTTCAACAAATTAATACCAATTATGTATAAATTAAACACAAATTAAACCCTAAATAAACGAAGTAATTGATTATATTCCAGAGCTGTTCCTTTCACCAGAAGTTATTTGACACCAAGTTACATTATAAAGTTAAATTACATTAAAAATACTTATTATTTGACAGTCGCATAGTTAAATTCTTTGGACAAGTTTCCCTCGACAGTAAAATTGCAACATTGAGCGCCTTTTCGTACAAAGCTAGTAGAAACTACCAGTGACCAGACAGCGAAAGATCAGCCATGCGAAATACTGATCAAATCTATTCTGCATGAGTGCACTAGGCTTTTCACTATCTAGTTAAAGTGGCGAATACTAATGACAAAAACAGAATCTGCCTCAAATACTGGGATAATATGAACAGCGTTGGTTCCTGTTCCCGAGTTCATAGAGCAATCAAGTCTAGTAAGTGGATTAGAATAGAATAGAAATGTTTTTTATTCAAATAAACTTTTTTACAAGTGCTTTTGAATCGTTGATGAGTCTACCACTAGTTCGGAATACCGTTCCTGCCGAGAAGAACCAGCAAGAAACTCGGCAGTTGCTCTTTTTAAAACAAGTTTACAATATAATAGATATTAGTTATGCTATGTATGCAGTGTTTCCACAATGAGGGGAAGTTCCACAAAAGCATACCTAATTATATCTAATTATAATTCAACACATGTTAAGACGGGCAGACAGAAAGTAGCCCCATTCCCGCCGGTGGCACACTCAGCCATTGCTTCGCTCAACCATAATTGAGGGATTAAAATATACTTTTAGATGCACCAGACTGCAACATCCACTCCCAATTGTATGAGTCGAGTGTAAATTCCATTGCGTCAAGTTGCATACTCAGTAGCCTATAAGATACTGGAATGGGTGTAGCCGACAGTATACATTTAAGTACTGCACTGATGTGAACTGAATGGGGTAATTACGTATTATGTTGTGCACTAATGACCGAAAACTGAAACGCATTAAGATACGTTCACTAAGAGCGTCCTGAACGCTAAGTGATTGGTTTTTAACAAAAGTCAAACATTATGGTCCAAGATCCCAGTGCCGCCAGACCTAAGTTATTTTCTCAGCAATTATTTGTGTACGATAGAGTACTGTTCGAATGTCCTTTCAGTATATGCGTACTAGCTAGATTGTGCCGACGGCCAATTTCCAGATACCAGGTGCTAAAGGTAGGTAAAAACTAGAATAACTTATCTTAAATTCTCAGGGCTGATTTTCATATATGTTTTAAAGAATATTGTAAAAATTAATAAATTAATACTGCCAGACGCTTACCGCCGGCGGTTACTTTAGCCAGACGCTTTGAAGCTCCCAAAAATATATATAATTTAAGTTAACTTATATTCTCAGTTCTGATTTTTATACATGATACTCAGGGAACTATTGCGATATTATCTGTAAGCTGCCAGACCTATTGGAAGGGTCAAACATCCCCCCAGACACACATTATACGTCCCCATATGTATGAGCGCTAGAACATGATTCACTTGTTTAAGTGTGTGAGAGATAATATCATCATACTATAATATTATAAATGCGAAAGTGTGTTTGTTGGTTTGTCCTTCAATCACTCTGCAACAGAGCTATGGATCGACGTGATTTTTTGCCTGGGTATAGCTTAGGATCTAGAGAGAGAGAACTATTGCAATATCTTCTGCAAGCTATACCCAGGCAAAAAATCACGTCGATCCATAGCTCTGTTGCAGAGTGATTGAAGGACAAACCAACAAACACACTTTCGCATTTATAATATTATAGTATGATGATATTATCTCTCACACACTTAAACAAGTGAATCATGTTCTAGCGCTCATACATATGGGGACGCATAATGTGTGTCTGGGGGGATGTTTGACCCTTCCAATAGGTCTGGCAGCTTACAGATAATATCGCAATAGTTCCCTGAGTATCATGTATAAAAATCAGAACTGAGAATATAAGTTAACTTAAATTATATATATTTTTGGGAGCTTCAAAGCGTCTGGCTAAAGTAGCCGCCGGCGGTAAGCGTCTGGCAGTATTAATTTATTAATTTTTACAATATTCTTTAAAACATATATGAAAATCAGCCCTGAGAATTTAAGATAAGTTATTCTAGTTTTTACCTACCTTTAGCACCTGGTATCTGGAAATTGGCCGTCGGCACAATCTAGCTAGTACGCATATACTGAAAGGACATTCGAACAGTACTCTATCGTACACAAATAATTGCTGAGAAAATAACTTAGGTCTGGCGGCACTGGGATCTTGCTCTATTAAATAACTAACTACGTACTAATAGACGGTTCGGAATGCGGCTGAAAAAATTTGCAATTGGAATTCAATACGACTAGAGTAATGCAAACCGGCGCTTAAAATACACTAAACAACTATTTATAAACGCGATAAAGTAGTAGCTGAAATATTAAAAACTTGTACAAACTGCATCTATATTCAATTGACCGATAAGCACGATTGCCTTATCGATGATTACATTAACACCTTTTATATTGGATGAGCGCACTAGATTTCTAATAGAAACGTGTAGTCCAGAACTATAAAGATAGGAATGCTATCGAAGAACTAGTAAGTAGTTAGATAAAAACCACTGGTGAATCTAACCACTTATGTATTTATAAGCTGAATTCCAGAAGTAAAATTTTTAAGGACGGCGAAAAATGAACGCGTATTTTCCACACCGATTTATTTTAATACCGGCTTCGGGGAGCGATCGCGACACTACCGCTCCCTTTCGATGCCGAGTGCGTACTAAAGCAAATCGACTCAGGTCTCAGAGTGGCCTAGTCACTGGCTAGTGTGGCGCACGCATTAGCGCCAGGCACTATCGAGTCGATAGATAAAGATAACTTAAGAGTTTCCCTGTGAGGCGCAATTTAGACGATGCCTCGTTCATCATTCATCGTTGCGAAATTTTTTACGAATTTAGCTTTCAAGATTTTTGCTTTCATTTTCGAGGCTTCATCGAGAGTAATCGAAAATGAACCGTCTAAATTTGCCCTTAGGGCAAAGGGTCTTAGGGTGCATTTTCGCAAAAAATGTTAGCAAAAAGAACGATGAACGGGGCACCGTCTAATTTCGGCCTAACTCAATCTAAACTCTCACTAGATAGTCGATAGCATAAGATTGCTCCTATATTGAGCTATGCGAAATGCATTATAAGATTAACCCGACTCCAAACCAATCAAGCAAGCCAAGGCCTAAAATCCATTGTAGATTGTAGTAAGTATATAAATATTTTGTTTAGGTATTTAAACAGGTGAGTTGTCATGTGATAACGTCACCCGTGATATCTCATATCGGGTTTTGAGAATCTAATTATTATATTTTGTGTCCAAATATCATTAAAACCTGTTAAGCTATTTTCTACTTGAAAACGCATATAAATCCTCAATATATCCCGAAAAACTTGAGGAGCCGCAACGCATCGTGATTTGTACTGCAGACAAACTGTGGAGTTGTCTATGTAGGCAGCCGCAGCGGCTGCACAAAACTTAGATAGCCTGCATTTAGGGGCCGTTGGTGAAAACGGGCATTATTCCTTTAAAGTTCGGCAGTTCAGAGAATGCGTTCCCGACACCTGTCAGTTAGTCACGACAACTGTCACTACACTAGCGGCACGCTATGATGGCCGGTTTGACACATTACAATAGTGATGTGGAATGTCAATTTATTCTCGAACAAAAAACAATTAAGTTTTGTTTTTGTACCTGATTAAATAGGTTTAATAAAACAAAAATGTATATGTTTATTTAATTTATTTGAACGAACTGAATATTTGAATGAAAATGAATATACATACTTTATATGCACACAAGAAACATATGAATACAAAAGATACCAAAAAAGGTGCCACAAAAGGCCATAATTAATCAGATTCGTCCATACTACTATTTTCACTGTCGTCACTGCTATCATCACCTACATTAATAATTATATGTTCGTTTTCTATAATATTATCTATTTTCACATCTCTTTCATAATCTTCCCTTATTAATTTAACAGTTCTATTCACAACCTTTTCCCAGTCTCCTTTAGTCACATGTTCACAAGCTTCTTCTAATAATTTTAGCATTTTTTTTGTGGTAAATGGGGGTTCTGTATTGTGTCTTGCAGCATATCCCTTAATTTGAGCCCACACCAACTCAATCGCATTATACTCACAATGGTAAGGCGGTAACCGTATAACTCTGTGCCCATGTTCTAATGCTATTTCGTCAATGACGTATCGGATCTTGGTTGGTTTGTTTTCTTTTAAAAGACGTACTAATTCCGCTTTTAACATATTCATGTTTGCATCTACGCCATTTTTACGAAGCCATGCGACGATATCAGCTTTCTTTTGGGATTGGGCAGGTGGCTTGTCAATTTGCATCGAGTGGTATGGGGCGTTGTCCATAATTATAATAGATGGTTCAGGGAGGCTACACAACATTGAGGTAAACCATTCAGTAAACTTTTCTCCATTCATGTCTTCATGATAGTCTCCAGTGGTTTTTGACGCAAAAGCCATGAGAGAACCTTCGACAAACCCGTTGATGGTTCCGGCGTGACAAATTATAAGTCGCGATCCTTTTCCTACAGGAACTTTGGAAGTAGATGCTGCTGTGTCATCGTTCCAAGAACGGCCTACAGTATGGTTAGCATTAAGCCATGTTTCATCCAAGAACACAACATTTTGCCAATTTTTGATTTCTTTCACTTGCCGTAAAAAAGTATACCTTGCCATCGCTATATCAAATCTTTCCATCAATATTTTGCGTTTGTTACATTTTTTGTATCGAAATCCAATGGTCTTCAAAATCTTCGTTAAAGAACTTTCCCCACCGAAGAATAATCCAGCTTCCTTCAGTGAATGCACCAACTTTTTTCTTGTTGGATACTCCTTCTGTAAATAGTAGCCGTAAACATGTCTTCGGATAGCATCGGCATCAAAGCTATCGATGCCTACGACTGGTTTTGCTCGTTTTCTCTTTTTTGGTGTGTGAAGTTTATTTTCTTCTGTGCGAGTCTCGCCATATTTTTTTTTAGTTATCCGTCTAACAGTTCGTTGTCCAATATTAAGCGCATCAGCTACGCGTTCAACCACTGACGTTATAGGTAAAATTGGCCCTCCATTTTGAGCTTCACGATCGAAATAGTTACGAAGGCGTATTACGAACTCACGTGTCTGACTATTTAGAACAGTTCTCTGCGTACGTTCGGTCATATCGACGAAATCCACAACAAAGGGCTTGAACAGAGTCCAAATTAACGAGCAAGGGTCAACAGTAATGCAGTATCAATATTTGAAATCCAAAGCCAGGTCAAAACTATATCACAATCGCATTGCACTGACAGTTTATACTTTTCGAAGCAACGTCAATTCGAAACTGCTTTGTTTTGCATTGAGCATTGACGCGAGTTTGCCGGAGGTAGTAGTTGTGCTAGCCAGCGATCCTATGTGACGATCGTATTAGATTCCATTTTTAAAAATTTTCAATTTAGAAAACCAAATGCCGAGTTGTGGTATATATCATATAAAAATAAAAATTTTACCTTTTGTATGAAAAAGCTGATATTTTTTTGCGATTTCAGAGGTTTGTCCACATAGTGAAAATTGTTCATATTCACAAGTACATTCACCCCTTAAATGGTGCAAACTGATTTTTCTACACTTGTATACATTTTAGAAATCAATTTAATAAATAAATTTTGAGTCCTAAACCTAAAACTACATTCGATAAAATTTATGAATCTCTGCACATCACTATCGTCAATAAAGTAATACAATTATTTCCTTCAAAGTCGTTATCAATTAATACGGAACTTCATGAGCGGACAAACGTCAAACCGGCCATCATAGCGTGCCGCTAGTTTAAATTATAACATTAATTGATTATTGATATAATAATGTTGTTTTAATGCTCATCAATTGTTAAAACGGTAAACAACCACCAATAATATTTTTATCATAACTGCAACGCCATTACAAAGTTACGTCGTCAGTTCATTCGCGACGTGTCAGGAACGCATTCTCTGAACGGCCGGAATATACCAAAACAGCATACCTTCATTCTTTTTCTTTATCAATATGTAACCTTTAGACCTATAGGCTGCCTACGCATTCTAGTGCGAGCTTTGACGGGACATTGTGGACTAAATAGACACATGTATAACCTCAAGCTCCAGGGCTCAGATATATGCAGGCTTTGCCAGGAATCGGTGGAAACGCCGATGCATGTTATCTGCTACTGCCCCGCTTTAATGCATAAACGAAGCATAATACATCTAGGGAAACACATCGTGCACCCTGAGGAGGCTACACTCATCCCAGCCAAGAAAGTGCTGCTGTTCCTGGCGGCAACGAGTATCGGAGAGGAGCTTTAAAAAGTGGCGAGCACAAAGGACCGGCGATGGTCGACGTGCTACAGGGCCTCAGGACCTGCATAGCCACAAAGAAGAAGAAGAAGAAGAAGAACCTGTATACGTCCACTGCTGAACACAGGTCTGTTGCATAGACTTCCACACGCCTGTCTTACACCTACTGTATCCAGTTACTCCTTACAACTCGGCTAATGTCGACGGTCAGCACTGCGCTTTCCAGTGCGAAGTTTCACTTAGGGCCATTTTCACCACCTTCTGATAAATGTCAGATAGCTTATTCGCATATTTTGTCTTAGTCATTTGACATAAAGTAAGAAAGGCCCTTAATCCCACTTCTGATCCCATAACAGCATTCAAAAATTAATAATAAAGAATATCGCATTACTCACAGCACCGCCCTATTTTAGCCATGGGGGTGACCACCCCTGCATTCTACTCACACAAACGCGCACTTGTGCAACACACACACACACAGATAAAAAGTACTCATGCATGTGAATCATGATGGATGTATTGAAATAGCAAACAAAAACCGGACGGTTATGAACTTTTAGACAGCAATTAGCTAGATTAAAATAGGCACAAAGAGAACTGTTGCATTTTTTTTTTTGCTGCATTTTCTATTTTAACTTTGAAATGTCCTTACGTTCCCTAATACCAGTTAATATTATAAATGCAAACAAGTCACTACCTCAATGCAGAAGATTCATGGTATTGTACGTAGTACTATTATATATTCTGTGGTATTGATGTATAATTATAACATACAAATAAAATGAGATTATGTACAATAGTACCTAATTCTATTGTACACAATCTCTAAACTTAACTAAATTGACAGGTCTTTTAGTGCTATTCTTTTCCGCAGTGATCATTATGAAAGCGATAGCACGAAATTTAGACCTGTCAGTTTAGTTTAGAGATAGTGTAATATGATTGTGATTGTGTTGTGAATTGTGATGTGTGTATTTGTTCTGAGGTTAACCTGAGCAATTAAAAATTCACTAGGGTAGTCTTATTCAATAACCTACCTAGTGACCCACTGAACAATATTTTTACAGGGGTAACAAATTAAACCTTTTCCGCAGTGATCATAAAGAAAGGGATAGCACGAAATTTAGATCTGTCAATTTATTTTAGAAATTGTGTACGATTGTGATTGTGTATGAGTGTATTTGTACAAGGTTAACCAGAGCAATTAAAAACTTCATTAGGATACTTTCATTCACTCAGTAACCTACTGGTCTATATTTATAATTGTACAGGGGTAACCAATTAAACAAACTCATTGGGTATATTAATACACTCAGTAACCTACCGGTCCATATGTTTGCAGAGTTAACCAATTAAACAAACTCATTAGGTATATTAATACACCTAACTCTGAGTTAAAAGGACAAATTTGATAGATTTCGTATAAAGCTTCTGTCAAAATTACAAATTTATTCCTGGGTTAACTAACTCGGCGTCTCTGCAAGCGGGCCTAAGGCGGGCTTGCAGAAACGTCTTAACCCAGAGTTAGCAGCTAACTCTGGGTTAAAAGGACAGATTTGACAGATTGCGTATACAGTTTCTGTCAAAATTACAAATTTATTCCTGGGTTAACTAACTCGGTGTCTGCAAGTGGGCTTTAGTAACCTACCGGTCCATATGAATGCAGAGGTAACCAATTAAACAAACTCATTACACTAGCGGCACGCTATGATGGCCGGTTTGACGTTTGTCCGCTCATGAAGTTCCGTATTAATTGATAACGACTTTGAAGGAAATAATTGTATTACTTTATTGACGATAGTGATGTGCAGAGATTCATAAATTTTATCGAATGTAGTTTTAGGTTTAGGACTCAAAATTTATTTATTAAATTGATTTCTAAAATGTATACAAGTGTAGAAAAATCAGTTTGCACCATTTAAGGGGTGAATGTACTTGTGAATATGAACAATTTTCACTATGTGGACAAACCTCTGAAATCGCAAAAAAATATCAGCTGTTTCATACAAAAGGTAAAATTTTTATTTTTATATGATATATACCACAACTCGGCATTTGGTTTTCTAAATTGAAAATTTTTAAAAATGGAATCTAATACGATCGTCACATAGGATCGCTGGCTAGCACAACTACTACCTCCGGCAAACTCGCGTCAATGCTCAATGCAAAACAAAGCAGTTTCGAATTGACGTTGCTTCGAAAAGTATAAACTGTCAGTGCAATGCGATTGTGATATAGTTTTGACCTGGCTTTGGATTTCAAATATTGATACTGCATTACTGTTGACCCTTGCTCGTGATAGCAGTGACGACAGTGAAAATAGTAGTACGGACGAATCTGATTAATTATGGCCTTTTGTGGCACCTTTTTTGGTATCTTTTGTATTCATATGTTTCTTGTGTGCATATAAAGTATGTATATTCATTTTCATTCAAATATTCAGTTCGTTCAAATAAATTAAATAAACATATACATTTTTGTTTTATTAAACCTATTTAATCAGGTACAAAAACAAAACTTAATTGTTTTTTGTTCGAGAATAAATTGACATTCCACATCACTATTGTAATGTGTCAAACCGGCCATCATAGCGTGCCGCTAGTGTAGGTATGTTCATTCACTCAGTAAGCTACCGGTCTATATAGGCCAAGCATCGGCATTGTTTAGGAAGAGCGAGATGAGGAACGCCAAACAATGCGCACTGAACTCAAGGTTTCATCAAAGTTAGACAATGCGAATGAAATTCAATGAAAGTACTAATTACTATTGTGCTTTAGCTTCAAAATTTCATCCGCGTGGGGTTAGGTTTTTAAAAATCCTGCGGGAACCTAGCCTATGTCACTCTCCAGGTCCCCCATACAGAAGATCTCGATGAGCCGCCGCTGCGTGATTGAAAGACAAACAATCACACTTTCGTGACACATAAGACATATTATGGAAGTGTATTTGTGTAGTACTAGTATATACTTACATATAAAGTTTGCTATTTTGTGAAGATAAATGTTTAAGTGTAACTATACCACTTGAAGAAGAAATGAATAACGATTATTAAAGTTAAAGCCAGATGTTTGTGTACCTGGTCAAAGGTGACGATGCTGTCGAATGCAGGATAAATAGCTTATTATATTGTTATAAGTTAATAACTTGGTGAATTTCTTGCCGACTCTTAGCATAATCTGCTTTCCGGACCGGTGGTATAGTCTTGACTTGCATAAGAGTCACTGGTTAGCCTACATGAAATAAATAATTTTGAACTTTAATTTTTATAGTGGTATCGAACTTCTCAGGGGAGGTCGATACCACTTGCGGAACAAATGAATCTTTAACAAATTATGCCACATGGAGAAGAAATGAAACTTTTAACAAGTAATTGTGCCACATGAAGAAGAAATGAAAAATGTGCGGAACTCAAATAATGGGAAAAGAAGGCTACAGAAAATTCGTGCACAACAGCAATATAATTATTGTAATAATAAGATAATTTTCAATGGTAGAAAGTAGAGCATCCATCGTAAATCACTGAAGAGATAATACCATCAAAATTGTAAAACCATATTGAATAGAAAGTTCCTTTCCTATACGCCATTAGTTCGATAGGATGTAATTGAGTAAAAGTACAGGGGCGATAAATTATTGCGAGCCTTTCTATTCCCATCTGCTATTTGCTTTCAAATAATTACCTTTAAATTGATCTTTTTGAAACAGATTACAAAATACAATTATTTTGATTGTCTAGTAGATATTGTTGCTTTTATTTGCTGCTTTTTAGCCAGCAACTTTTCCGCGTGGATTTAAGTTTTTCTTTTCCCAGGACAATAAGTATCCTATTCCGGACCGTCTCCAGAAGCAAGCTACCTCTGTGCGAAATTATTCTGAAATCGGTTGAGTCGATTAAGCATAAAGAAGTCTGTCTGCCCGTCTTAACATGTATTAAATTGTAGTATGCATTTTTGGAAATTCCTCTCATTGTGGAAATATTCTCTAATCTATTCTATCTAGTTACATGGGACAAATCGGCTTGGCATCTAGCTGTCCACAAGATAGTATAAACTTATTACAATGTAATAAGTGTATAATATTGAAAAATGATTATTTTGAAAAGAGCAACTGCCGAGTCTCTGGCCGGCTCTTCTCAGTAGAATCCGCTTTCCGAACCGGTGGTAGAGTCATGACGTGTCATAAGAGCCACAGGTTGGCCTACGTGAAATAAATAATTTTGAATTTTGAATTTTTTAGATGATGATGTATGGATGATACTGGTGCATAATCTCTATTGTGCAACTCTATATAAACCAATCATGGATTTTTAACAGACTTCAAAAAAGGAGGAAGTTATCAATTCGACGCGTATTTTTTTTCGTCGATGCTACTTCATATAACTCCGTCAAATCTGAACCGATTTCATATTTTTTTCTTTATCTGAAAGGTCATACCGTAAGGTTGGTCTCATTTAAATTTGATGAAGATCTGATGAATATATATCTTCTGTGATGGAGGACGGAACTCCTCAATGAGTAAGAGCAAGTCGCCCGCGATCAGAGAATGTGAAGATTGATCCTATATGAATCTACCACTAAAATGCTTAAAATAATAATGTATAAAAATTCTTTTTAAAAACCGACTTCAAACGCCACTACTAAGTATAAAATAATTTTAGTTTGTACAGGTATGTTGAAGTCGGGCTAGCGTTGCGGTTTCATAGTTTCTATTGAGGCCCGCCCGACTTCAACATACCTGTACAAACTAAAATTATTTTAAATACTTTGTAGTAGCGTTTGAAGTCGGTTTTTTTTAAAGAATTTTTATATATTATCGACCGAGCGAAGCGAAGGTCTTTGAGTTAACTAGAGCGATTTGCACTTGTCCGTCCGTCCGTCCGTCCGTCTGTCAGAGCCTTATAACTTTTGAATTACTGAACGTAATTACTTTAAATTTAGATATAATATGTAAACCGATGGCCTCCAGCCGAAAATGGCTTAAAAAGTTATAAAAATCTTTATTTCAGGGGGGCTCTCATAGAAGCGAATGCGAAGTAAAAAAAAAAATATCGCGTTACACAAAATTGTTACGTATCATTTTAAAGATAATTTTGAACTGAGTACAAAAATATTTTTTTTTTAATTTTTCCCTTAAAATTGACGAAATGGGGGGCTTTCAAAGTGGCGATTTTATACGCTCGCTTGAAGACGCTCTCTAGGAAAATCCGCTATGGATTTTCAAACTGATTTTATGTTTTTAGGTCACTTATATCCTGTACTTGAACAACAAATACTAAAATTATATGAATATTATAAAGAAACGAGATTATTTAATTTTTAATGTACATCAGTAATTCATATAGCATCAACATAGCTTCACAATAATGCTAATAGATGGCGCAGTCAGTAACTATTCCCATGGAACTACGAGTTACGACTAACGACCTATCCCAAAAACAGTTTTGCGTCGACCATTATTATTTAGTTACTTATTATAATACAATAATTGTATTGTAATTTTTTTTGTACCATATTATTCAATTAAAATTATTTTTTAGTTAAATTTTAGTTAAATATTGTATATTTTCTATTCGCGTCGATAGATGACGATTTGTACAGATGCCCGTAACCCGGTTTCACTCGTTAGTACCTACATAATAATTCAATGTTTTCACTAACGTTCCCTAACCTTTACGGGCTACCTATAAGTTAGGTGATTGATGTTTTCTGTCAACTTATTTATCACGATCCTGTACGGGACACCTAAAAGGATATTGGGACGGATGTTAGGACTTAGGATTGTATTTAGGAGCTACCTACGTTAAGAGACTCCTACTTAGGGGATGATTTAGGTATGTTTGGTGAAAACGGGCATAATAATAATGTCAGTTTTGGTTATCATGTATCGATTGAATGAATAATCATGGGATACCGTTACCGCGAGGTCTCAGTTCGGGGCGAACCACTAGTCCTAAAATTGACGAAATGGGGGGCTTCCAAAGTGGCGATTTAATACGCTCGCTTGAAGACGCTCTCTGGGAAAATTTTCTATATATTTTCAAGTTCTACTTATTTTCTTACTTCACTTGTATCCTGTACTTGAACAACAAATACTAAAATTATATGTAAGTATATTATAAAGAAACGAGATTATTTAATTTTTAATGAGCATCAGTAAATTTCACATAGCTTCACAATAATGCTAATAGATGGCGCACTCCATACACACATAACTATTCCATGGAACTAGGACTACTAGGAGTTACGACTACGATCTATCCCAATAGCTATTTATGCAACTGCATCGTAATGAGGGTCATTTTAATTGGAGTGCTGTTTTTTGATACGAGGCTTGCCGAGTATCAAAATAGGATAGTACGAGAATTAAAATGACTAATTACGTTCAGTTGCATACAAGATTTTATCTACGACAAGGAAAATAAAATCATTAACAAAATACGCCGTAGGCTTAATAAAGTAACAAAAAGTAACTCCGTAAGCCGCCACCAGCCGCCTGTGGCGCCTCTGTCGTATGAACGGTACAAAAGTGCCAGAACTCAGAGCCTTAGCTTTAGGTATCCTATTTTAAGAAGATAACCATTTCGATTCAGCTCCCATACAACGAGCTGCATCGAAATGATAAGCAAAACCGAAAGAGGGTTCATTTCGATTCAGCTGTCAAATTCGAAAATGGAACTTTTCGATGTTGGAGTAGATAAAAACAGTTTTGTGTCGACTACTATTATTTAGGTACATAATATCATATTATTCAATTAAAATTATTCTTTAGTTAAATATCAAACTTCAATAATTTGAGATTTCGGGTTCATTAAATTATGTGAATATAAAGGATTTAAATAAAAACTTGATGGGTTCGGCACGATTTCGTGTCGTCCGACTGCTGTTACCAAGTTAAGTTACGTTAAGCTAAGTTGGGCCCAATTTATTAAGCAATTAATTTGGGCCAAATTAATTGCTGCATTTTGTATAAATTTTCTATTCGCGTCGATAGATGACGATTTGTACAGATGCCCCTAACCCGTTTTCACTCGTTAGTATACCTACATAATAATTCAATGTTTTCACTGACGTTCCCTTACCTTTACGGGCTACCTATGATAAGTTAGGTGATGATTACTGTCAACTTCTTCACGATCCTGTACGGGACACCTAAAAGGACATTGGGACGGATGTTAGGACTTAGGATTGTGTTTTGGAGCTACCTACGTAAAGAGACTCCTACATAGGGGATGATTTAGGTATGTTTGGTGAAAACGGCCATAATAATAATAATGTCAGTTTTGGTCGTCATGTATCGATTGAATGAATAATCATGGGATACCGTTACCGCGAGGTCTCAGTTCGGGGCGAACCACTAGTTATTATTTGCCAGCATTTAAACAGACTGTGAGAAATTTATACTGCATTACCCTTTAATTCCCAGCAGCAACTGTAAATTCAGTGCCAAAACCGTAAAGTCCGTGCTCTGATTCCGTATCTAGACGTGTTGGCGTCTTTCGTATTGATTCGCTTGACCTTGAAACGTTTACGTAATTTCAATTCAGGCTTTTCCTATTTCTACGCTGAGAAAGAAGAAGACTAAGACTTAAGACTGCTTTACGCAGATATTTATGATTTCTACTTAACAGAATCCACTAATGACCGTGCAGTTCGTATTTTGTCTGCTTTCCTTCACCATTGTAATAAACGGCCAAAGAAAAAAATTGGTTGCCTGTAAAGTCGGTATACGGGCGAAAGTTTTACGTGACAACCGAAATAGAAGCGCAAGACATGAACCGGTGTGTATGCCTATCTCTCTCACTCTCTCTCTCTCTCGCTCTGTCTCTCTCGCTCTTAGGCGGGCTAACTGTGCTCGAGTGGAAGGGACGCGTGCCTTTCACTTTTTATGTCTGTCTCTCTCGCTCTTAGGCGGGCTAACCATGCCTCTCACTCGCTCTCATTGTGAGCGCATAACGTGAGCGGAGCGTAACGCAGTTTCTTGAAGTGTCACCCGGCAAACCAATTTATAAGACGTTGTCACGTCAAAACAGCATATATATCTGCCCCTCTAGCCAAGTTACACTTCGTTGTGTCTATTCTCTTTCTACGATCGTTGTCACTTTAAGTTTTGTCTAGGGCTAGACTAGATGGCGCTGTAGCTGATCAAAGACAGAAGTGTACCTATTGATAATATTTCGCGGCTTTTTGTATTGTTTTTTTTTTTTAGCATTTAAAACATTTATAATACAAAATACCGCGAAATATTATCAATACACTTCTGTCTTTGATCAGCTGCAGCGCCATCTAGTGTAGTCCTAGCCAAAACTTCAAGTGACAATGATCGTAGAAAGAGAATAGACACAACGAAGTATAATTTGGCTAGAAGGGCTGGAGTGCTGGACGTTCATAGGCTTTACTGTGGAAGAGGGCAGACTGCTACTTTTAGCGGTAGTGAATGGCGTTTTTATGGCGTTTAGTCACTGTTCGAAAGCTCGATTCCGCGTCCGAACGCTAAAGCCCAAATAAGACGGTGTCTCGTTCATTTTTGCGAAAATGAACCGTCTTAATTCGCCCTAGGGGTGAATTTTCTACGGTTAATTTTTCGAGATTTTTGCTTTCATTTTCGAGGGTCATCAGTGAGCCATCCGTCTAAATTTGCCCTTAGGGCAAAGGCCTTAGGGCGCATTTTCGCAAAAAATGTTCGCACAAAAATTAACGGGGCACCGTCTAATTTCGGCCAAACTTACCATCGTCGTCGTTCCGCGATTTTTAAGCACTGACCTTCGCGTCTTTTGAGAACGCTTTTGAGTCGCGAAAACGCGATGCAGTCGTAAAAACGCTGATCGCTGCCGCTAGAAGTAGCCAGTTTGCCCTCTATCTATGACGCTAGATTATAATTTGATTAATTTTCGATGAACGATATCTTTGCTATTAACACTTCACTTTCATCAGACATTCATTATTCGTAACCCAACTAGTATAGTTTAATGAAACGTGAAAGGAATGGTATCCTAACAAATGTCCGCTTATCTGTTTCTTATGTCGAGACCCTCAATCTGGATTCCAATAAGCCTTAATTTATTTATCTTTGAATTTCACCACAGTTTATGAAGTCAGATTTGGTTAAAGAGGCGACCTAGACAACTGTGGTGGAGTGCTCTCTATTTCATCATCATCATCATCAATAGCCTATAACAGTCCACTGCTGGACTAAAGACCTCTCCCAAGGGGAGGGTTTGCCCATAATCACCACGCGGGGCAGACGGGTTGGTGATCGCAGTGGATGGTAGTAAGTAGTAGCACAGAGGACGCTGCTGCCCGTTCTCCGTTATATTCCCTCAGTCGCCTCGTACGACACCCGCGGGAAGAGGAGTGGTGGTGACAACTGTATTCTGATCTGCCGTCACCACACGGCACTACGGCGGCTCTCTATCTCACAATAAAAAAATGCAATTTTACAGTCGGCTTAGAGTCTGTCTAGTCTGAATTCTCTTCGATCTATTACAGGTATTTTTAAGATATCTATCTCACGGTTTTGATTCATAAACTGTTATTAAAACGCCGTCGACGATTGCCTTTCTCTGATGTGTTGATACAGCGATGAACGGTCGCTTCAAATCAAAATTAAGTCATTAAAATTGTGCAGCAATTAATTAATTGTACATTCATCTAGACTCTAGACACGAGCTCTTTGTATTCTAAATTTAACTTTGGTGAAAGTTGATTTAATTAATAAGTTAATTAATTTTATTAGATTGTTAGGTATACAACTGCATAAGTAGGTAAACATTGCATTTTGAATAAAGCAGACAATGTTTTGCCTTTTTTTTTCTTAAAAACGTATTTTTTAGGGTTCCGTACCAAAATGGTAAAAATGGAACCCTTATGGTGAGACTTTCTCCGTCCGTCCGTCCGTCCGTCTGTCACAGTCGATTATTTCAGTAACTATTAAAGCTATCGACATGAAATTTGGCATAGTTGTGTATAATAGTGGTCCAACATCATTGGAATAAAGAAAAATCGAAAATTATTTTTAGTTTTATTAAAAAAGGGGGAAAATCGGGGGTTTGAAATTTCAAAGTAAAATAACTATACCGAGTGGGGTATCATATGAAAGGCCTTTACTTGTGCATTCTAAAACAGTTGTTTATTTATTTCTATATATAATAGTTTTTGAGTAATCGGCCAAAATGTCGAAAAAAATACCGTTCCCCCCCCCTTATCTCCGAAGTTTACCAATCGAAAAATCTGAAATAATTATGTTCAATAGAAGTTTATGTATATTTTACAGGAAAAATAAAATCAACGCGAAAATATTTTAGTTTAATTAAAAAAGGGGGAAAATCAGGGGTTTGAAATTTCAAAGTAAGATAATTATACCGAGTGCGGTATCATATGAAAGGCCTTTACTTATGCATTCTAAAACAGTTTTTTATTTATTTCTATATGTAATAGTTTTTGAGTAATCGGCCAAAATGTCGAAAAAAAATACCGTTCCCCCCCCTTATCTCCGAAGTTTACCAATCGAAAAATCTGAAATAATTATGGTCAATAGAGGTTTATGCATATTTTACAGGAAAAATAAAACCAACGCTCTAACTAGCATAGTTTTTTTTTATATTAAGAATAAACCTCTACAAACAAAGTTAACGATAAATAAGCAAATTAATATAATATTATCGTTTTACTTTTACTTTTGGAGTACGGAACCCTCGGTGCGCGAGTCCGACTCGCACTTGGCCGGCTTTTTTATTAAACTTTTCTTAAACTACAATTATATGTCATCATCATCAGCAACCCTATCAACGGCTCACTACTGAGCGCAAGTCTCTCAGAGAAGGTTTATCGTTTCACCTCGCTTGTCCAATGTGAATTGGCAGACTCCACACAGCTTTGAGAAAATTATGGAGAACTCTCAGGCGTGCAGATTTCCTCACGATGTTTTCCTTCACCGTTGAAGCAAGTTATATTAATTTTCTTAAAGAAACACACATAACTCCGAAAAGTGAGAGATGAGTGGCGATGACAGTGAGGAATTGCACCCCGGAAAATCCCTCCAAATGAGGCTGAAGTCTTTTTTTTCTCCAATATTTATAGAGGGTTTGCAATTAACATGCCACCCTCATCGGACCTGCTCACGGAACTATTGCCTGCGTTTAACATGAACTTGAAGCAGTGATAGCCTAGTGGTTAAGACTGTGGTCTCCTATTCGGGGGGTCGCAGGTTCGATCCCGGGTACCTCTGACTTTTCGAAGTTAAGTGCGTTTAAGAAATTAAATATCACATGCTTTAACGGTGAAGGAAAACATCGTGTGGAAACCTGCACACTGATTGAGAGTTCTCCATAGTGTTCTCGAAGGTAGAGGCGGCTCCAGCTCATGTAGCGCCCGTGTGCAATCAATACCTTTGCGCCTTCTGGTAGGCGCGCGGTCAAATTGGAATACCTACAAGAATATCATTGACTTACAGTTATATTTTCGCCAGAGAATCGCTCAGGTGCAAATGGTGCAATTTTAAATGATGTCGGGAAGCAATAGGTACACGACTAAAAAGTATTTTTTAGGAAGGAAGCGACTACAAGAATAAAAAAGCAAAACTTTGTGTGCTCTTTGGAGATGTCGCGAGCATCGTTCGGCGCGGCGGCGCCCCCTAACACCCTGCGCCCGTGGGCGCTGCACTCCCTGCACCATAGGTAAAACCGCCGCTGCTCGAAGGTGTGTGAAGTCCGCCGATTCGCATTGGGCTAGCGTGGTGGAATATGGCCTATAACCCTTCTCTGAGAGGAGACCTCGCTCAGTAGTGAGCCCATGATGGGTTGATAATGATGATGATGATGAACATGAACTTAGTATAGCTGTGGTGATGGAGGTGAATGTTTCGGATACCGTGGACTGAAAAGCAAACGTGTCAATCCTCCCACAACTCAAGATCAAAACGCGTCTTTCCACCGCCTGTCTTCAGCGCATCCTTAGCTACTTTGGTCATATCTCACGCCGCCGCGCCGGGATGAAAGTATTGTGAAATTGATTGATTGTTGGGAACGTAGAGGGAAGAAGGCCAAGAGGTAGATATCCAACCCGGTGGTCTGACCAAGTTAAAGAAGTTGGTGTGCTAAATTTCTACGTCGCTCTTCGCATGGCCAGCGATTGGACTTAGTGGAGGCAGATCATGCACAAGCTTAGATACTCTCCGTAATGTTGATCACGATCCTCAGTCATGAAGTAACGACGAGAGAGAGAGAGAGAGATAGAGAGAGAGAGAGATTCTCTATCAAAAACTAGGTACGTATATGCGAGAGAGGGATGCAAGTATGCAAGATCCAAAACAATCTTGACTACAACAACAGAGCTACTCATCATAGCTTGCATTCTAGTAAATACTTGGATTATCCCAGGAACTCAGAGTTCACAACTTCACAAGTTATTTTTTAAGACTTTAAGATTAAAGTAATCCATGCGGTCAATATCTAACTTCTAGTTTAGTCTAGTTAATTTCTAGAACTTTCCCAGGAAAAAAAGAGTTTCCACAGGATAAAAATCTTTGCAAAGTTCAGACTCACAGGAAGCTGCTGGGTACAGGCGGCGCAAGATCGAGGCATGTGGAAGTATATGCAAGAATCCTATGTCCAGTCTAACAGTGTCATAAAAGATGCTTGATAACCTCGACAGGTGTGAAGTGTGAACTCAGCATGAAGCCTAGTGCTCAGTCAATGCACCATGAGTCATTACATTGACTGATCAATGCCACCAGCAGAGGTAAAAAATATGCAACATTGTGATCATTTCCTTTCATAAACCTGTTTTTATTCATTAACTGCATGGAAATTTTATGTTGATCAAATATTGTATTTAAATTCAGAATTAATATAGTATTAATATATAATTAATACCTGTCATTTTTATAGCAATTTAGCCCCAGGTTTCATTCCACCAAGGCAATTTAAGGATTTATGTGTAGAAACTATTTAGGGGTGTGGGTTTAATAATAATTGCCACATTCCCTTCCTCACTCACTATTATCTTAGGATGCATCATCACTTACTATCAGGCGAGGTTGCAGTCAAGGACTATGTTACCACTGAATAAAAATGAAAAATAAATAAAAAATATTACTTGATGACAATGTACAGGAATAATATTTAAAAAGAATATAGGTGCAAAAATCCTTAGTTGGGCTTAACCCTTTTACTAAAACTTATGTGCTTTTATAATGTGAATATGAAAGAATTGGTAGATTACACATAGAATATAGGTGCAAAAATCCTTAGTTGGGCTTAACCCTTTTACTAAAACTTATGTGCTTTTATAATGTGAATATGAAAGAATTGGTAGATTACACATAGAATATAGGTGCAAAAATCCTTAGTTGGGCTTAACCCTTTTACTAAAACTTATGTGCTTTTATAATGTGAATATGAAAGAATTGGTAGATTACACATAGAATATAGGTGCAAAAATCCTTAGTTGGGCTTAACCCTTTTACTAAAACTTATGTGCTTTTATAATGTGAATATGAAAGAATTGGTAGATTACACATAGAATATAGGTGCAAAAATCCTTAGTTGGGCTTAACCCTTTTACTAAAACTTATGTGCTTTTATAATGTGAATATGAAAGAATTGGTAGATTACACATAGAATATAGGTGCAAAAATCCTTAGTTGGGCTTAACCCTTTTACTAAAACTTATGTGCTTTTATAATGTGAATATGAAAGAATTGGTAGATTACACATAGAATATAGGTGCAAAAATCCTTAGTTGGGCTTAACCCTTTTACTAAAACTTATGTGCTTTTATAATGTGAATATGAAAGAATTGGTAGATTACACATAGAATATAGGTGCAAAAATCCTTAGTTGGGCTTAACCCTTTTACTAAAACTTATGTGCTTTTATAATGTGAATATGAAAGAATTGGTAGATTACACATAGAATATAGGTGCAAAAATCCTTAGTTGGGCTTAACCCTTTTACTAAAACTTATGTGCTTTTATAATGTGAATATGAAAGAATTGGTAGATTACACATAGAATATAGGTGCAAAAATCCTTAGTTGGGCTTAACCCTTTTACTAAAACTTATGTGCTTTTATAATGTGAATATGAAAGAATTGGTAGATTACACATAGAATATAGGTGCAAAAATCCTTAGTTGGGCTTAACCCTTTTACTAAAACTTATGTGCTTTTATAATGTGAATATGAAAGAATTGGTAGATTACACATAGAATATAGGTGCAAAAATCCTTAGTTGGGCTTAACCCTTTTACTAAAACTTATGTGCTTTTATAATGTGAATATGAAAGAATTGGTAGATTACACATAGAATATAGGTGCAAAAATCCTTAGTTGGGCTTAACCCTTTTACTAAAACTTATGTGCTTTTATAATGTGAATATGAAAGAATTGGTAGATTACACATAGAATATAGGTGCAAAAATCCTTAGTTGGGCTTAACCCTTTTACTAAAACTTATGTGCTTTTATAATGTGAATATGAAAGAATTGGTAGATTACACATAGAATATAGGTGCAAAAATCCTTAGTTGGGCTTAACCCTTTTACTAAAACTTATGTGCTTTTATAATGTGAATATGAAAGAATTGGTAGATTACACATAGAATATAGGTGCAAAAATCCTTAGTTGGGCTTAACCCTTTTACTAAAACTTATGTGCTTTTATAATGTGAATATGAAAGAATTGGTAGATTACACATAGAATATAGGTGCAAAAATCCTTAGTTGGGCTTAACCCTTTTACTAAAACTTATGTGCTTTTATAATGTGAATATGAAAGAATTGGTAGATTACACATAGAATATAGGTGCAAAAATCCTTAGTTGGGCTTAACCCTTTTACTAAAACTTATGTGCTTTTATAATGTGAATATGAAAGAATTGGTAGATTACACATAGAATATAGGTGCAAAAATCCTTAGTTGGGCTTAACCCTTTTACTAAAACTTATGTGCTTTTATAATGTGAATATGAAAGAATTGGTAGATTACACATAGAATATAGGTGCAAAAATCCTTAGTTGGGCTTAACCCTTTTACTAAAACTTATGTGCTTTTATAATGTGAATATGAAAGAATTGGTAGATTACACATAGAATATAGGTGCAAAAATCCTTAGTTGGGCTTAACCCTTTTACTAAAACTTATGTGCTTTTATAATGTGAATATGAAAGAATTGGTAGATTACACATAGAATATAGGTGCAAAAATCCTTAGTTGGGCTTAACCCTTTTACTAAAACTTATGTGCTTTTATAATGTGAATATGAAAGAATTGGTAGATTACACATAGAATATAGGTGCAAAAATCCTTAGTTGGGCTTAACCCTTTTACTAAAACTTATGTGCTTTTATAATGTGAATATGAAAGAATTGGTAGATTACACATAGAATATAGGTGCAAAAATCCTTAGTTGGGCTTAACCCTTTTACTAAAACTTATGTGCTTTTATAATGTGAATATGAAAGAATTGGTAGATTACACATAGAATATAGGTGCAAAAATCCTTAGTTGGGCTTAACCCTTTTACTAAAACTTATGTGCTTTTATAATGTGAATATGAAAGAATTGGTAGATTACACATAGAATATAGGTGCAAAAATCCTTAGTTGGGCTTAACCCTTTTACTAAAACTTATGTGCTTTTATAATGTGAATATGAAAGAATTGGTAGATTACACATAGAATATAGGTGCAAAAATCCTTAGTTGGGCTTAACCCTTTTACTAAAACTTATGTGCTTTTATAATGTGAATATGAAAGAATTGGTAGATTACACATAGAATATAGGTGCAAAAATCCTTAGTTGGGCTTAACCCTTTTACTAAAACTTATGTGCTTTTATAATGTGAATATGAAAGAATTGGTAGATTTATTATTACAACAATGTGTAAATCAGGCATGTCAAAGATACAGCCTGCGGGCCGCATCCAACCCTCGGGCCATTTCAATGGGCCTGCCACCAGAATCTATGTAGTGAGGATTTTTAGACGGCCAGCACTTATATCCAAATTAAAAGAAACATGCAGCACATATTCTGTGTTTGTTCGGTAGTTCCTATTTATGGGAGTAGATATTTTCTGTTATGAAAATAAATAAGAACAAACATCGCTCAAGACTAACTGATGAACATCTACAATCGATACTGAAAATAACTACCACTAAAATTACACCTGACATCAATGAGCGTATCAAAAACAAGAGAACTCGGGTGTCCAGATCTTCTAGTTCAAAATAATGTACTCTCTTCATTGTCTTCACCTTTATTTATTATATAGAATCTGTGTTATCTAACTAAATAAAATTTTTAACAATTAAGTATGTGTTTTAGTTTTTAAAGACTGGCCCATTAACACACCCTGAGTCTTCAATTCAATTCAATTTTCGTTTGTGGCGTGCAGTAGCACCAGATGGGCACAATTTACTCCGCCAATGTCGTGTGGAATGGAAGAGACACAATATAGAGAATGGTGGGTTGTAGCTGGGAGTTTCTAACCAAGAGACCAGCTTGTAATTTTGATAATGTATAAATGGCAGGTTTTAAAGATGGCCCTTGAGGAATATCAGTTTGACACCCCTGGTGTAAATAGTACACATTTATTAAGTGACAAAGTTTCAGTGGGATTTGCTTCAGCTGCTCACAGGATATTGTAATAATAATTTATTATATTAAACTAGCTGATGCCCGCGACTTCGTCCGCGTGGATTTAATTTTTAAAATCCCTCAGGAACTCTTTGATTTTCCGGGCCAAAAAGTAGCCTATGTCACTCTCCAGGTCCTCAACTATACCCATGCAAAAAATCACGTCGATCCGTAGCCCTGTTGCGGCGTGATTGAAGGACAAACAAACACACTTTCCCATTTATAATATTAGTAAGGATTGATAAGATGATAAATTGATAAGCCAAAATACTGGCACTTGTTTTCAAAAGAGCGTCTACTAAGTTTCTTGCCACCAATTCTCAGGAGAATCTGTTTTCCGAAAGGGTTGTAGAGTCTTGACTAGTCATAGGCTACAAGTAAGCCTACTTGAAATATTATCTATTTTGAATTAGAATATATTTTGATTATTGTTCTGAAGCTCCTCAATATGCAAACATGCAAGGTGTATGCATATTTTTTATTAGCAAAGGTCTTTGTCTAATAAAATAGAAGTAGTCAGGTTATATTTTATAAAGAGTAGCCAAGTTTCTTGTCCGTTTCTAAGTAGAATCTGTCTTCTGTTATAGTGGGAGTCCAAAAAACTTTAGCCTGGTTAAGTAAACCATACAACTTATATTAAAAGCAGGATAATATCAAAGGGATAATAAATAAGTGACCACTTCATCAAGTCATGCTGCAAAGACTTTTAGAACAAAATAGGAAAAAGAGGTTAATGCCTTTATATCATGCTTTGCCCTTCTATCTACTGAATGCGCGATAGACCTTGTAAGATTAGTCATCAAAAACAAATCGGCAGTAACGTATCAAATGAAAATAGGAATTTAGTACATACATTTAACTAACGTTTCCGATATTTTTTATCATACATAATATCATTCTATACGCAAACAGGTTAATTTTTAAAAGCACTATCTCCTAAATTGATAATATAAAAGTGATTCAGATGACTGGCGAAGACCAGAAAATGGCGTTAAAAGTTTACGCGATATATCTAAATATTGGCGCGTTCTGCTGAAATTTAATATTACAGTTAATTATTATGTCTAAAACAATCACAATTGCTCCAGATATTGCTGAAATAACACATAAAAACTAAAAACTACTTACCTTTCTATAAATTGACAGCAACACACTGCACTACTAGAAAATCACTTTTTTAAGTTTTCAGTTTTGGTTTTAGACGACTTTTTACCTTTTTACTCAGCAGACAGCAGATTATTCAGTGTGCCAACATTTAGAAATTTACACCTATTGAATTACTTACTCTTTGTTCCACACTATTTCGCACGTGGAACTAGGAATGACGACTATGATTTCGCACATGTACAAAAAAAAACCGCAAGGATTCTGCAGACTGAATTTTAACTTTTTGATGTGATAGCGTCCTAAAAATCGATGAACACCGGCTGCACGCCCCAAAAAGTGTCACGTTCCGCCTGTGCCTGCGCGTGCAAGCGAGAGCGCGGAACAAGCGATAGAAAGGCACGATCGGCCCAAGCGTTGGCTTGTGCCGCCCGTCAGTCATCGTCAATGTTTCTTTATCTGGTATACATAATCATTAATCTGTGTTTCTTTGACGTTATCATGTAAAACCATAAAACTATCGTCCGTAAACCGACTTTACAGACGACCAATTTTTTTTATAGTATCTCAAGCAAAATGGCTAAACACCTTATAGTTCGGTCTAGCTGGGTGGAACTATTGTGGAACATCTACGTTATTGGGTGGAACATGAATGGAAGTGAGGAACCGTACAATCATAGAATGAGCATTGAGCTCTTATATACCAAGTCTATGGCATTGAGCACGGGTGGAAACGTGGAAACACATGGTGGAACCATGTAAAATAAGCTCCATGTAAGGGTGGAACCACATTTGTGAGGATCGTTTCGGCGGCGGGGCGACCGGCTAAGAAATATATCAATCATTAAAGGACGGCATCAATGTCAAAACATGGTTTTGGCTCCACGTATCATTGATACAGTCCTTAAAGGATCGTTGAGGACAAAAAAATGTTTTGACATTGATGCAGTACACTATCGATACAATTTTTGTATGAACATTGCTGAAAATTGGTTCCTCGTAAGACTTTTGAAGTAAGATGTCCCGGGAGGTGTTCTTATCGGTGACATAAGGTGTCCACTAATCGTTTTACTACTGAATTATTTTCTGTGAAAGTGTTTTAAAAAGCTTTATTAAATAATTTGTCAAATTAGCAAAGCAATTAGTAGTATTTTAAGAAGTATGTTTAATGTTAAAATCATTGAAGAATAATTTTTAGATTTAAAGGTTACTTTTTTTGATACTTTCGTATGTTTAGGGTAGTTTAAAGAGCATGGAACTAGGAATTACGACTAGGTACGTCTAATTAAAGAGTAATCTCTGGTTTGCCGTCTGAAAGTTTGCGAAGTTTAAAGTTCAAAAATCTGAAATCATAAAAATAGTTTGGTGTTTGGGTGGCATCAAACTCGCCGCATAGGTACCTATGATTTATGTATATACCCATATACCTACATAATATTCAAATTTCAATAGCTGGTATTAATTCGCGCCTGGGTAAATTCTGTCTGTGATGCGGGAATAAGTTTTAGTTTTCGAAATAGAAATAGAAATGTTTTTTGTTCAAATAAACTTTTTTACAAGTGCTTTTGAATTGTCAATGAGTCTACCAAGTTTTATATGTGTTTATGTGTAAGAAGTACCATCCTATTTAAATACTTAAATATAGCATAAATTATTAGCAGATATTAAATATTTAATTCAAAAGCAATTATTATTAACTACTAGCTGATGCCCGCGACTTCGTCCGCGTGAATTTAGTTTTTGTTTTTTTTTTATTTTGTATTAAAACCTTCCGTGGAACTTAAGGAACATACAAAAAAATAAATTAACCGAATTGGTCCATCCATTCTTGAGTTATGCGCGTGCCAACATTCATTTTTATTTATTTAGATTGCAGTTGCTATTATTATTTCAATTGGTATAACGCAGTAAAATTTGGAAGACTGCTATGGCCGTATAGATTGCTAGATTATCATAGACGTTCAAATTAGTCGGATTATACGTATGACCCACCACTAAAATATCGATAGTCACGTGATAGTTACCTGATTGCGACCTATTGCTACACTCCTGAAAAAGCTTACGCGGCACCGGTTATAAGGACTGTAACGATAACGACCCATAAGGATATTTTTGGATGTGAGATGTGAGACAATAGTTACGTGGTCGACCTGCGGATTTCGCCCATACAAAACTGTCAAATTCCATAGAAACGTGTACGGATCAAATCGGCTTTTATAGTCTGTAACATATAGCTTGAGTCCTGTGACAGTTGTCAGTTTAACATAAATAGGTCTGGGACAATGTTGAAAATCCATCATAATGATATCGATATTACTACAAATGTCGATTTTATTGTTAGGTACTATATTAATAAATCATTTTCATTGATGCTATAATAGGTTAATTATTTGTAACTACTTAATATAATGAAATCAAACGAAAGGGATTTATCCCCTTTGTTTGATTTCATTATGTATTTAATTAAGCAGTGGTGCTCAACCCAAATCATCATCACTATCATCACATTCGGAGTCGCTAGAGCAGTCCTGCAGATAAATTATAAATTTTATTCAGTTTCATGTATACGTAGTGCCCGTAAGTTATAGACTTTGGTTACGATAACAAAAGGCACGTCACTATTAATGTGCATAAACCAATGAAGTATGATATTTTTCGCGTACATTCTTCATACACTAAAGTAATGAACTTCATAGGCGTAATTTGGATGACATCTGTCACAGGACTCAAACTGTATTTTACAGATTACAGATGCGTATACGAATGTATGGAAAATGACAGTTTTGTGTAAGCAAAATCCGAATCGATCCTCACAAATGTGGTTCCACCCTTATTCTTATAATATAGTGTATTATCTATGTTCTTAGACTAAGACAAAGAACGGTGATGAGTGATGTAAGGTCTTTGGTGATGACCAATGACAAACATATGACAAATCCCCACAAACACAGAGTACAGACCCAAACCCACAAACAAGAAACAACTTACTGATAGAGGGCTTCTGCCTATTTATTCTCTTTTGCAACTCTTTTGTTTTGACTTTTGACGTGGTTTTGGTTTTGACTTTTTGAGTTTGAGTTTGAGTTGAATTTGGTTCTGATTTTTGAAAGATTGGGTTTAAAGCAAGTGAAATTTATTGGAAACGCAGAAAACAGAAATCGGGAAACGCAGTGTTGGCAGACCCCCCACCAGGTGGACCGACGACATCAAACGAGTCGCAGGGAGCCGCTGGTTATCTATGTTCTTAGACTAAGACAAAGAACGGTGATGAGTGATGTAAGGTCTTTGGTGATGACCAATGACAAACATATGACAAATCCCCACAAACACAGAGTACAGACCCAAACCCACAAACAAGAAACAACTTACTGATAGAGGGCTTCTGCCTATTTATTCTCTTTTGCAACTCTTTTGTTTTGACTTTTGACGTGGTTTTGGTTTTGACTTTTTGAGTTTGAGTTTGAGTTGAATTTGGTTCTGATTTTTGAAAGATTGGGTTTGAGTTTGTGCGTTGAATCTTTGGAAATTTTATTTTCATTTAAATTAAGTCTAAAAGAATCCGGTAATTCCAATTATAAGTGCATCTATGTGGCATCAACTGATATCGACTGAGCTGTAAATAAACCCTTTTTGCTGCATGATTATTCACTAACAAAATATGTACGGTGAAAAGAATTTGTGCAAAACTGAAATTGCAACAAATAAACAATGACTAATCTTGTTTTGAACGTGAATGTGTTGTTTTATATCTATCTAATCAGTTGTTTTTGTGTGATATTAATGTGGGCAAGCGTGGGTAAGAATAGCTTTGAGAAGATACTATTTGAATGCTATAGTGGAATAAGCCTTTACATATTCACGTTGCCTTGCAAGGAGAGCATTATATCGCCGCTTCTCAACATAAACCAGTATTTACCTCAGTCCCGACCAGGATATTCTTGAGTGTAAGTGCTGTCATGTGTTTTGTAATATTTGAGCTGATTGAATTGCCTTGTTGGTCTAGTAGTTAGCATGTTCGGCTTCAGACGACAAGGTCCCGGGTTCAAGGCCCGCATCAGGTCAAAAATGTAAGTTTTTCCTCTGTACTAACCTAGAGTTAGAAGTAGTTGTTTCACCCCTGTATTTTGAAGAGCACGTAAAGCCGTCGGTTCTACGCCTGCTCTCTCTCCGATCGTGTTGGATTTCTGTCCCATCAGACTATGAGAGTGAGGGAATTGAGAGTGCACCTGTATTTGCCCACACTTGTGCACAATAATATCTCCCGCGCAGATGGCTTATCTCCATGGGCTCCGCCCCTGTGGCCAGATCTTGTTGGGTGGATTTCATCTATTAATAGACACTACTGCCTGAGGAGCTACAGCAAGTTCCTAATAACAACTAAGCTTACATACTAACACTGGTAAGTGCTTGCTTTGAACTAGGGATACATCCAATATTGATACTAATATATGGGTGAAATGGAGAGTTTTCTGATACAGTGGACCCCTAGTAATCTGGCCCCTGTCTAATCCAGCACCCCCTGTAATCCTACATGGTCTATTATTTATTTTTGAATATTTTTTGACAATCTAACATATATTTATAACATACTATAGAATCTTATCATTGGATCTGTAATTTGTCGGATTACAAGGTACTCTTTTGTAAAAATTCTGGACTATAGGGGGTCTTAGGCAGTACTCCATAATCCGACAAATTCGATAGTTCGACACTGCCATGCAAAATGTTTGTCGGATTACTGGGGGTCCACTGTATATCTCTTTTTCTGATATATCCGAATCAGAGCAATATTAAGTTTGCTGATACACCTATACTTTTTGAATTTCACGCTATAAACAAACCATGTGAATTTTGTCTTTCCTGAATGAGAATCTCATACTTAACTGTAAATATTAATCACTAAGTTTTGTCAAAACAAAATGTGTAAATATTATTATAAGTATGTGTGTAATTTTATCTGTTTCTAAAGCCACAGCATTTTATAGTTTTCTTTGAACCTTAACTGTCCATTGGTATCAGTATCAGCAATACTTTTTTAAATACAAATCTGTATTGGTATCATATCGGCTATCCCCATATCAATGTTCCCTAGTTTTAACATGCTTTTGTGGTATTTTACTAATGCTTTTGCCTGCAGTTGCCAGGTTGCTTATGTTGCCCTGTTTTCCCCTTTTATAATAATTAATCTTTAAAAATAGACAAACCAGATGGATAAGCATTTCAATTCAATTTCCAATTTAACATTTTCAAAAAAATTCAAAATTATTTATTTCACGTAGGCCAACCTGTGGCTCTTATGGCACGTCATGACTCTACTCTCAGCAATTGCTCTTTTCAAAATAATCATTTTACAATACTATTATGAAGCTATTACATTGTAATAAGATTTTTATACTATCTTGTGGGCAGCTGGATGCCAAGCCGATTTAACCCATGCAACTTTGTTAGAATAAAATATAATATTTCCACAATGAGGGGAAGTTCCAAAAAAAACCACTATTACTTAATTTTATGTAAGACAACTTGTGGTTCTCATGACAAGTCAAACCTACCATGGTTCGGAAAGCAGAATCTGCTAATAGCCAGCAAGGAATTACAAAAAAATAATGTAGTTGATAAAAAGAAAAACATTTCTTTTTTATTATCTACTAGAGTACTAGATGATGCCCGCAACTTCATCTGCATGGATTAAGGTTTTAATTCCCACAGAAACTCCTTAATTTTCCAGGATAAAATGTAGCCATACCCAGGATACCCAAGATTAAGCTATCACCATTCCAAATTTCAGCCAAATCGGTTCATGTGTTGTGGAGTGAAAGAGTAACAAACATCCATCCATACATCCATCCTCACAAACTTTCGCATTTATGATATTAGTAGGAAGTTATTTTAGTTAGTGTGTTCGTAGACTAATTCAAATGTCAACATATAAAAAAGATAGCCATAGTAGAGGAATGATATTTACTACCATAATAAGATAGCAAATAGGAGTTTCAATCATTTCTTATTATATTTAATAAGAAATTATTGAATCTTCTATTTGCTATCTTGTGGGCAGCTGAATGAAAGGCTGATTACTTCATTCATTTCTAATTTCTTGAGGTGTACACTAAAAGTGTTCTCATTCATTTTTATTGCTATTTCCTTATCAAATCCATGAATTAGTGTTTGGTTTTTTGGTATCTAAGAACAAATAAAACGTGATGTCTTATCAATACTATGGGCTGTTCATAACAGCTTTCTTGTGTAAAATATTTAGTTGTTAAAAATTCTTGTGTATAAAAACAAGCTTTTTATATAAATTAACTATTTTGATTAAATATATATATTTTTTTAATAGTTTGTTTACTTGATTAAAATACAACATTAAATACGAAAATATTTGTTTTAGTAAACTATTCTCAACACAGTTTTAATTTTTTTTTTTTAGGTAAGTAAGTAGTTAACTACTTGTCTAAAATTTTCCGTTGTTTTGTTTGGTATCAAGTTTTCACAGTGAGCTTCCACAGAACAGTTATAAGTTGTTATTTATAAGATAACTAGCGACCCGCCCTGGCTTCGCAAGGGTAGTAGAGTGTATTATTATGCCTACATGTTTTTTCTTTCCTCGGATCACATTGGCTTGTTGCCACAGAGTAAGGATGATGTAGTAAATTTTAGTTGATAAAGATTAATACTGTATGTGTAAATAGATTTCAAATTCCTGTATTGCACGTGACCATTTATTTAGATATTAAAATAGTATACCCATTTTAATTAAAAAAAAATATTTCTAGTTTCTACATAGAGCTATACTGTAAAAGATAGATAATTTATATGCCATCACAGACTTTTCTGTACATAGACTTAAGCCACCATACATTGTTTTGTTATATCTTAAAGGGATAAAGCAGCGTTTTCGAGTTAAAAAAAGGCTACTAACCAAGTGATAGAAAACATCGTGACGAAACCCGCACTCCTGAGAGTTCTCAATAATGCTCTCAAAGTTGTGTGACCAATTTGCATTTGGCCAGCATGGTGGACTATGGGCTATGACCCTTCTCTGTGAGGAGATCTGCGCTCAGTAGCGAGACATTAATGGGTTGCTAATGATGATGATGTAGTTCTTTATGTTTCTAGCCTAGCATGAGTGGTGCCATATTAACGGTTGGGCTTCGGTCGCCGCTCCGGCGGCTGGCCGGCCTGCGCAAAGCCAAGGCCATATCAACATCCATCGTGCACAATGAAACCATATTAGTGAAGAACAACGCTGAATTCGTGACTAAGGTAAGTTGGACATTATACTTGAGTGGTGCCATAATATTAACTCTAGGGCTGCGGTGGCTAACCGGCCTACGCAATGAGGGCTACCGTTGAACAATAGTTAAAACTCATTTGTATACCGTATAAGTACAATAAATAAAATATCGAGCATGCCGCAGTCTTGCGCGGTGCCGGCCGTTTTGTTCAGAAAAAAAGGAGGAGTAAGTAATAAGTTTCCGAAAGACAAAACACGCTCAAAGCAGCTAACAACTAACAACTATACCCCTTAAAAACATTCACAACATTTATCAATTAAATAGACCCGTGATAAAAGCAGTGGTGATTGACATTACATTTCGGAGACCTCACCACAGACACCTCACCACCACAGACACCTCTAGCGGCGAAATTCAAACGCGACAGCCCTCATTTCAAAGCCATATCAAAACCTACCATGGTGCACAATGAAACCATAATATTAGTGAAGACAACAGTGAATTTGTGACTATATTATTATAAGGTAAGTTCTACAGGTAATTGTGTGGAATAGTCCCGATATAGGACTAATCATCCACAGGTGTTCCCTTTTAAATACAATACCACACTGGGGTTGTGGTCGCCGCTGCACTAACTTCATTTACATTGTGTTGGTTTCACAGTGCACAGTGCACGTTGCACAGTGAAACCATCATTGTGAATAATAACAATGATTTGGACATTGAATTATTATGTACTATACTACGGCCGTTCAGAGAATGCGTTCCTGACACGTCGCGATTGAACTGACGACGTAACTTTGTAATGGCGTTGCAGTTACGATAAAAATATTATTGCTGGTTGTTTACCGTTTTAACAATTGATGAGCATTAAAACAACATTATTATATCAATAATCAATTAATGTTATAATTTTGTGACAGTTGTCGTGACTAACTGACAGGTGTCAGGAACGCATTCTCTGAACGGCCGAACTATAAAGCACGATTTGGATACTGAGATATCGCTCAGTCAATCTCTAGATCACTTCCTGCAAAGCCTTATCTTCCTGCAGATATCGTGCTTACCGCGCCTAGACAAATAAACAGATTAAAAAAAAACAAGTGTTTGGGTTTTGATAACATATAAATAACATTATAAGTAGAAAATTAGTCCCTTAGTAGGGTTGTCAACCATTGCCAATTTTTCGGGACATCCCGCTTTTATCAGAAAATGCGGCCAACATTCTTTTTATGTGTATGAAATAATTTTGAATTAATCTGTAATTAATGTTTGAAGTAACTACTATTTTATATTTTCGAGTTTCGATTCGCGGCAGGGGCAATTTTGCGAAATAAATATTCTGTAGTCTGGCCTGGTGGAAAACAACTACCTACCGACGACAATAACGTGCCGCCAAGTGTGTTAGCGTTTCAGAACGATGCTACGTAGAAACTTAACAGGGGTTTCGGTTTAATTAAACTGCCTTCCAGATTAGCCCGTTTCCATTTCACTACCATATTATGAGATCACAAACATGGACAAACAACACATCTATGCGATGGCAAAATCGATTAAAAAATCTACAAAGTTTCAACGTTTTGAAGAAAACAGGTACCTTTGTTACAGGTAATGAATAATGACAAGCCAGTAATAGTTAACTTCCATGCCGAATGGTGTGAACCCTGCAAGATACTGACTCCGAAGCTCAAAGAGTTGATTGAACCACTCGACAATCTAGATCTGGCTGTGGTTGATGTGGAGGATAACGCCGAACTTGTACATGCGTTTGAGGTTGGCATTTATATATCGTTTTTGTATTACCGTGCTACTAGACGACGAGTGAGGTGGAATAGAGAATGCACTTGTTTTAGAATACCAATAGTAGTACCAGTAGAAGTTAGGCTCCGTTGATTTGACTGCCATGTCCAACATTCCGTCATCATGAATTATATCTGTAATGCATATTGTTTGCCTCCGCTGTGAGTTCAAAAATCCCTAGATTTATTCTTCTAATGAATTCAAGCGGATAGCGCGACACGACTCCTGTTGCGCTATGCGTGTGTCCCTACATCCGCACCAATATTATAAATGCGAAAGTGTGTTTGTTTGTTGGTTTATCCTTCATTTACGCAGCAACGGAGCAACGGATTGACGTGAACTTTTGCATGGGTATAGTTGAGAAATTGAGACTTGAGAGTGACATGGCTACTTTTTATCTCGGAAAAACAGGGTTCCCGCGGGATTTTTAAAAACGTAACTCCACGCGCACGAAGTCGCTGGCAAAAGCTAGGTTCTTTATAATTTTAGTTATCATAGATAAATATATTCTTAATTAATTTTAGGTAAAAGCAGTGCCAGCTGTTATAGCAGTTAGAAATGGTCTAATAGTGGATAAATTCATCGGCCTAGTCGACGCAGATATGATCAATAATCTAATTGACCGGATGTCCGGCAAGAAGAAAGAAGAATCGTAAACAAGTTTTGTAATTTTCTTTTTAGGTAATTGTTATTTTATCCCATGGTTAGACTCCTTGCCACTGAGTTTAGTTTTACTAGTTAAATATTATGATTAAATTATGTTGCGGGCGTTAATTATTATGAATAGAACAATTTTATTAATGCAAACCCATATTGGGTCATTTTATGTTTTTTCAACGTCACAGACTAAATAGAAGCCATATTCGCATTTACATCTAATCACATTGCCCGATTTCTTGCTTCGCCTGTAACCTGTATAGTTGACAAAAAATGAAAGATATATTTATAGAAATAAGACAATTTCGATAAACCATTAACTATAAATCTGTGACCATGTACATGTACGGTTTTTCGAAGTGCTGATGAATTATTGGCTGATATTTGGTCGATAAATAATGAATCACGTTTTATTAAGTTAACTAGTATCTGTGAAATATTTGTAAACCTCTTTTCGTATAGCTCGCCTGGTGGTTGTAAATATTTTATTTAAAAGGTTTACGGGTATGTATGTTTCTAGGATACTATCTAAATTTTCCAGCGCCTATGAGCCATGCTTGGTGCCGACATCTTTTTCAACAACGCTCAAAATATTTGAGTTTAATCCCTTAAAAATTTATTTTAACGGTGTGTTCAATCCGCCAAATAATAGACTTAGCGGATTGAACACACCATTAAAATAAATTTTTTGTTTACATAATGGTCTGTTGGGTTAATTTATCTTTTTTATAAAATACTTACAGAAAAATATTAACAGCTCAAATAAGGTAAACAACAATATTAGAAAATGTTGTTTCAATATAAACCTAAAGTTTAACGAAGTTAGTAACGGTGATTAAGAACCAATTTTTTGCGCAGACAGGCTGTCTCTTGTTAGATTTAATTTATTGATATCGTATACGTAACTTTTGGATACAGTGTGTTAAGAACCACGTGACAATATTGAGAGAAGCTTAATATACATAGGTGTGTGTTATGTACATGCCAAGAATGAGTGACTCGCTGATTCCGCATAAAAATTTGCAATTATTAAATGTGTACCATAATTTTGGGCAGTAATTTCGTAGGAGGAAGTATCGGTTTTGCGCAGGATTTCCAACAAATACCCATCACTGAAAAGTAAAGAAATATTCGCGATTTTTGGAATAGGGTAAGTTCTGTATGATTTGAAAAATAAACTGAACATTTTTTACCACGACCTATTTCTGAGAACGCAATTTTTCGGAAGAGGGACATACTAGAAAATTCGGGACTGTTCACAACCCTATTTTAATGGCCATCAATCGCACTACCATAACTTGTAGTCGAGTCACTCTTGCCTCGACTGAGGCAACTACTCTTGACTATGAGCCTTGCATGAGTGACGACTGATAACTGATGAGTGATGAATGACACGGCATGATAAAACAACTTTACTAATCTATACATACATAAAATAACTCTTATTTACGAGACTATATTATTGTGATCATGTGCTTTATATTTATATTGCTACTCTTTAAATAAGTACTTATATCTTATCAACAATGTTTTTTGAATGTTAAGTAAATATATATGATGAAGACCTATTTTCTATAATAGAGGTTATTTTGTAAAAATCTTAGCAGATCTTCGTCTAAAGAGTTATTTGTATTTTATATTTTGTGTTGGTAAAATGTCAATGGGTAAATCGGTTCTGAGAATTAAAATCTAATTTACGGATAGCAAGTAATAAAGTAGTATTGAAAAATTGTATAATTGACTACCAGCCATTTCTGGGATACCTATTAGGGTGGTTTAGGAATTATTAGGAAGTATTTTCGGCTTACTTTTTAAAAAAAGAAAAACGTTTTATAAACCTAATTGTTAGGGCCTGTTTCACCACTATCCGTTAATGTGTCTCATATAAATGGCTGTCAGATACATCTGTTCCATATTTTTAAAGTGTATCTGCTAGATTGTTTTAACAGACACTTGTGAAGCAGAAATTTGAACGCCATCTGTCAGACAAGTTGTGGATAGGCCATCAGGCACTTTATCAGCAAGTGGTGAAACACGCCCTTGAAGTTGTACTCAAACTATTGTTTATTAAGAGTGTACCTACCTAAATAAATATAACATAATTATATACTTACTCGAAATTTATAAAATTGTAAATTGTGTTGTTAATAAGTACACGACAATATTATGTTTATTGTTATGTACTTTTTATTATATTATTTAATATTTAATGATATAAACTTTTAGGTTAAGAAATAAACTTTTTGTTAAACTTCCACTTTTAGTTTTTTTTAAAACTCTTCTGTGAATTTTTTCTCTTTTCGTCAATTATTAACATTATTTTACATTTCTTATTTGCTATTAGTGTACTGTATTTAATTCTAATTACTTATACATGGAGGTAGTTTCCTAGTGGGTATATTAAGTTTACTCATTAGTGTTTTAAATATGAAGTTTTGACTTATGTAAAATAAATAAAATCATGGTGTATTAGCTTGTACCTACGTCTATCTAAAATCTATATCGCTAAAATGTCACGTATGTCCCGGAAAACACGACTGACAAGTGACAACCCTACCGGCAGTACTTACCCTGACACATTTTAAGCGACATAGTCGAATCAGCACACCAATGACCGAACTTATATTATACTAGCTGACCCCGCGAACTTCGTACCGCCAGCAAAAATATTTAGTGGTTGGTCACCCTTATCATTTAGGGGTATGAAAAATAGATGTTGGCCGATTCTCATATCTACCCGATATGCACACAAAATTTCATAATAATCGGTCCAGCCGTTTCGGAGGAGTACGGGAACGAACATTGTGACACGAGAATTTTATATATTAGATTTATTAAATTAGATAAAAGTCAAGTAAACAATTTTTCTATTACTTAATTGAAAATTATTTATATAAAATATGATGGAAATTGAATGGAATCGTATAGATATACCTATAATAAATAACGTATAGATATATAAAATATAGAGTACTATGCTTCCTTGCTTTTTACTAGCTCTTCATGCGTAATTAAAAAAATATTGTAAGTAGATACTTAATGCAAATGGATATAATCAGGGTAGGAATACATAGGTACCTAAAGTCTATCCAACGAGTCGAGAATCGAGATCCTACATATTATAAACAAACCTACAGGGTTTTGTAACCTTTTTACTTACAGTAATTTGGAAAATGTAAAATAAAATATTTTGATATGTAATACTATTTAAGAAGTATTAAATCTTATATAATTACTACATATATAGCTGCTCGTGCTGATTCACTGATTGACTGACTCACTGACTCACTCATTGATCACCTCTCCTGTAAAAGTTTGTATGAATTTCTTTTCACCGATGGTTTAGTATAGAGGAACAAAATTCATTCGGAGCTAAAATATGGAGAGAGCTGATGATTGAGGATTTCGAAGATGGGTGAGGAGCATGGCCAGGTTATATAGGGCCAGGGTAGTGGGAGGTGCTCGAACAAAAGTCACTCGAAACTTCATCCAATTGGCAGTAAACTAAAAAAATTCCAAAATGGTGGATTCAAAATGGCGGCCACACAAATTTCGTCGGTGTCTATATAAAAGATAGAAGAGTTGTTTTCTGGCAAAAGATGATCAAGACCCGAAGGTCTACTTAATGAATAGAAAAAATTCAATATGGTGCAATTTATTTATCCATACAAATAATGCAACTTAAGATACCGTTCCTTTTCAAAATTTGTTTTTAAGACATCTCACTCTGACAAATGATTCGGAGAAAAAATATGGAGACAGATAATGATTGAGGGTTTGGAAGATGGGTGATGAGTACGAAATTAAATATCAACGATTACTATTACTAAAATGTTTATTCAGAATCTGAATTCTCAGAATCTGTTGAGTCTGACTCAGAATCAGTAACATTTATTATTAGTGTTTTATCAGTTACGATATCAACTACATGGTCTAGTTGGCCAAACTTTTCTTCTTCTTTCTTAACGTGTTCTATACATTTCCGCCATTTTTCAGACGTGATTTGCCCAATTGCTTCATTTAGTAACTCCTTGACTCTCTCAAATTTAAAAGTTGTGTTATTTTTAGCGACATATCCTTTTACATCGGCCCAAATCAATTCTATCGGGTTCAACTCGCAATGGTAAGGAGGTAGCCTCAATATTTCTATTCCTTGTTGCTTGGCTAATTCATCTACAGCATACTTTTTATAAAGAATTTTTACTTCTTTAACTTTTTTTAAAAGCTCTAACTTTATCTCGTTTTCAGTAAAGCTGATATTTTTATTTTTAAGCCCATGGGCGTAGCCAGGATTTAGTGTCGGGGGGGGGTTTGAATAAAAAAATGTACCTACATGAAATGTCATTTATATTCATTTGAAAAGAAAAGTGAAAAATAATAACAAAAAATAACAGGTAAGTACATACAAATGTTTAGAAAAATGTTAACCAAACGTCTGTAATAAAAATATTAATAATTCTTAAACCTAAACACATTACAGAATTAATTTTAAATATATCTACTACTTCATCCGCATCAATTTCAATCCCATAGTGAATATTTATGAGAGCCAAACCGTTCAGTCTGTTTTCACTCGTAGTGTTGCGCAAATAGTTTTTCAGTCTCCTTAGGCTTGAGAAAGTTCTTTCTGGAGTAGCAGTAAAAACTGGTATGGTAGCCAAAATTTTTAGCAATATATAAACATTTGGATACAGGTTTTGATCGCATTTATCTAGGCATTCCAAAGTAGATTTTGGTGTAGGGGAGGTTTTCGTCATCACTGCTTTCCACACTTCAAGTTCTGCTTTAATCACAGATGTATTACTTTCGGGAAGCACTGACGATTACATACAAATTGCTTCATCAATTTCAGAACTGGCCGCGAAATTTGAAGGTAACACACCAGATAATGCTGTTACTATTTTACGGTGTTTCGTAAACCTTCGTCCTTTCGTCAACCAATTGTTGAATTGTATGGTCAAGGAATGGGATGAATAAATTTATTTTGTAATAAGTGCATATGTCCGATGCAGTCCCATTACTACGCAAACTCGACAGTAGGCTCCACTTTTATATTCAGAGTATGACAACCAGGGGAATCTCTCTATCCATTTCAGTTGAAAGCGCAAATTTCGTTTTGTGGAAATGGGAAACTTATAATCTTTGGATGGGGTCCAGGGCATTTTTAAAATTTGGACTTTTAAATATTCATCCATGATTTTGTCTTTATTTGAGTAATTTTCAATTTAGCTTTCGTCCAATTTAGCTGCACAATCAAAAGATGAAGTAATAGGCAAGCTGACCTGTTCCACGCTAGTCGTAGGCTTGGTGGTCGAAGGTATCAAACAGGGCGCCGGTGACACCGCCTCGATTTCGATGTTCGTTAGTGTAGTTGAGGTAGAAGGCTTGCTTGTCATCAAAGATACCTTGTCAGCATACAAGCTAATTGTAGGTTCGGTAGCAAAATCCTCTTCTTTATTGGAAACCGCTTGGCCGCACCACTTTTTCCAGTAGTCCATACCCGTAAGCTTATCAATTTTTCTTTATTTATTTTCCATCGTCCGACAATAATGACAAACGTACCTATAAAAAAAAAGTTGTGGTTACCTTACAAATAAATATTGAAGAGAAGTTTCGGACGAAAGCAACAGAACTCGTGAGCATGTAATCGCGTCGAGAGTGCGTATAAGATAAAATATTATAAGCACACAATACATGTGGCAGACGCAATAAACAAAAAGGGGTAGACTTACAACTATGCATAAAAGAGCGAGTACAAACAAAAACGGCTAAAATAGCGGTAAATTAGAAAGCGGTATTTTTTGTAAAACTTCTTAACTAATTCGATTCTAAATAGAAAAAGGTCAAGGGACTGGACCTTTTTCGATTGTTTAGAATCGAGAAAGTATACGCTTTCAAACAAAAAAAGAATTTTTCAAATCGGTTTAGGCGTCTTTGAGTAATTGGTGGAAATACATAAAAAAAATAAGATTCCGACAAATTAATAACCTTCTCCTTTTTAGGGTTCCGTACCCAAAGGGTACCAACGGGACCCTATTACTAAGCCTACGCTGTCCGTCCGTCCGTCCGTCCGTCCGTCCGTCTGTCAGCAGGCTGTATCTCGTAAACCGTAATAGATAGACAGATGAAATTTTCACATATTATGTATTTCTATTGCCGCTATAACAACAAATAATAAAATTAAATTAAATTAAAAAAATTAAATTAAAATATTTCCGTGGGTACATGAAAATATTTTTATTTAATTTTTTTTAACGGAACCCTAAAAGAGCGAGGCCCGACTCACACTTGGCCGATTTTTTAAGGTCGGTTAAAAATAACCGTGCACATCTGGAAAAAAAATCGGCCAAGTGCGAGTCGGGCCTCGCTCTTTTAGGGTTCCGTTAAAAAAATTAAATTAAAAGATTTCCATCTACCCACCTACCCATTTTAATTTAATTTTTTTATTTTAATTTAATTTTTATTATTTGTTGTTATAGCGGCAATAGAAATACATAATATGTGAAAATTTCATCTGTCTATCTATTACGGTTTACGAGATACAGCCCGCTGACAGACGGACGGACGGACGGACGGACGGACAGCGTAGGCTTAGTAATAGGGTCCCGTTGGTACCCTTTGGGTACGGAACCCTAAAAATGAAATAATTTAACTATAAGGTATTTGTTTACTTACTCCTGTATTAATAACTAATAAGTTATGTAGGTTACTCGAAGTAAAATCACAGCGCAATAATCACACAAATTACAAAATAAACTTGTTCATTCAATGTAGTCCGCACGCACTTGGTAATCCGTTGGGACTGGCGACTATCCTAGTAGCATTAGACCACATGCTGGAGCATCGCGTCGGCCATCGGGACTCGGAAGTACTACACAAAAACATACGAACGAATACGAATGTTGCCAAATACGTCACGATATGGTGCCATCGGACAGTTGGCTGTTTTCAACATAACATTTATCAATATTCTGCATATTTCGGGGGGGGGTTTGAACCCCTAAAACCCCCCCCTTGGCTACGCCCTTGTTTAAGCCACTGTTGAATTGCTGCTTTCAGCCAATTTGAATTAGGGACTTTTTCTTGAAGCCTTGAGTGGTAGGGTGCGTTGTCCATGACTACCACTGCATTATACCACGCCTAACTCAGGCAATACCTCATTAAACCATTTTTCAAAATGAACAGCGTCCATAGACTCGTGGTAGTCACCGCTGCCTTTGGATTCAAAAATCCAGCTAGCGCCTTCTACAAATCCATCCTCGTTTCCGATATGTACTACGATTAATCGTCGGCCCTTTGACGTAGGATTTTTTGCCCCAGTACTAAGGCCATCTAAAAATGCCTGACGTTTAGACTTAACAGTGGGATCCACCCGTCTTATTGACGGTGTGGCCTGAAAACAATATTAAAGATTTTATAAAGTGATTCATATTTTTTCGCATTGCGTGCGCTGAGTGTTTTAAAACTATATATATATAAAAGGCAAGGTGACTGACTGACTGATCTATCAACGCACAGCTCAAACTACTGGACGGATAGGGCTGAAATTTGGCATAATATAGATAGCTCGATGACGTAGGCATCATCTAAGAAAGGAATTTGAAAAATCCGAAATAGGTAAGACAATAAGAAATAGTGATGAGCCTTAAAAGATCGTCGTATGTTAATAACAATAAAATTACATATGTTCAGGATCCAGAAATGCCGTGGGAAAATGATAAGCATCAACCCCGAACGTATGAGCATTTATTTGAAAAATAGTATGGAAGGTATAGTTGCAGCCAGTTTTATACACTACCGCGATACAAAAGGCGACAGCGCCTTCTAGTGTGACGTAGGTACATTTTACATGTAACTGGATTTAATTAATGTGTGATATTACATTGGACATACCGCCCGCCAAGGACAGAATAGTCCTTCAACTGAGTAACAAACAAAACAACTATTATTTTATTATTACAAACAGAGTAAGCAATATAAATCCATCAATGTTACAACTCAATTAATTATCATGGTTATCTTAGCTGCAATAACTAAATCTAAAAACACAAATGGATTAGCAACCTATTAAAATAACTTTAACATGTGGATTGTTAGCCATAAACAAGGATTCTTAATGAAATCCAATACGATACAAAGAAAAAACTTATCTATTACTAAAAGTTAAATATAAATTTACAAAAATTTCTTAACTGTCGAAGTTTGTACACTTATTCATCATGCGGAGCTACCGGAATGATACAAACTTTTGAAGTTGGACGTTGAATAACAGAGTCTTTATAACGAAGCGTGACTACACGCGTAATTTTATCTTTCCCGGGATGAAGTTCGACTACTCTGCCGTAAAGCCACTTAGTAGGAGGTAAGTTGTCCTCTCGCACTAAAACCACGACGCCTAATTTCAATTCTGTAGTTTTAACATTCCATTTGTACCTTTGGAAGAAATAAGTCAAATATTCTTGAGACCATCTTTTCCAAAAGACTTGAAGCATTCTTTGCGTAAGTTGCCATCTACGCAAACTACTAATTTGAGTTTGTTCGTAATTATAATCGGGTGCCGTTATTAAGGGTTCTCCGACTAGAAAATGACCTGGAGTCAAAGGTACCGGGTCATCGGGATCCGTACTTGCAATTGATAATGGCCTAGAATTTAGACACGCCTCAATTTGAGCAAGAACTGTGGAGAGCTCTTCATAGGTAAGTGTCGAGTTGCCTATTACTCTGCGAAGATGATGCTTTGTGCTCTTTATTCCTGCTTCCCACAGTCCACCGAAATTAGGGGCGTGAGGAGGAATGAAATGCCATTCAGTGCCATTGTTAGCTAAGGAAGAAGCGATATTACTGACTACTGAACGTTCGCTTGCGAACAACTGCTTCAACTCTCGTGATGCGCCAACAAAATTGGTGCCATTATCGCTCCAGACGTGATTACAGCGGCCTCTCCTGGCCACAAAGCGCTTAAATGCTGAGAGGAAGCCTTCCGAAGTGAGATCTGACACTGCTTCTATATGAACCGCTCGCGTAGCCATACATATAAAGAGACAGATATATCCTTTATAAGACTTATGGCCTCTCCCTTTGGACACGCGAATATTAATAGGGCCAGCATAATCCACACCAGAATTTAAAAAGGGTTTTCCAGGGGTAACGCGACAGGATGGTAATTGACCCATTAACTGTGTCTTAATGATCGCCGCGTTACGAATACATGGCACACAATCGTGAATGTGATTTTTAACTGCATTTTTCAATCTAATTATCCAATATTTTGATCGAATGTAATTGCAGGTCATTTGCTGCCCTCCGTGCATTGTTCTTTGATGTCCGTCAGCAATAATCAATTTGGCTAAATGCGAGTCTCCAGAAATAATAATGGGGTGTTTGTTGAAGTCAGGTATTTGTGAGTGTTCTAAACGACCTCCAACTCTCAAAACTCCACTTTGGTCTATAAACGGGTTGAGGATAAGTAATTTACTCTTTTTGGAAACAGTCTTAGTTTTCAGGAGACTGGCAATATCGTCTCCGAAGGACTGTGCTTGATGCTGTCGGATACAACATGTAAGCGAATCTTGTAGTTCTTTAGCTGTGAGATATGGTAAAGCCCTTTCCCTTGCTGTGGAACGTTTCAGACGCAGAAATCGGCGGCAGAATGCCACAACTCTAACAAGTTTTCGCAATGAGGAGAACCTTTCGTCTAATTTCAGGTCACTTTCATTGTTTATGGAAGTGGTATAAGCCTTTATTGTTTTCATCTCTAAATCCGTTTTTGTGCATATGGAACTAGGTTTAACATATTCAATAGTTTCGTTTCTGAGCCAGTTTGGCCCTTTCTTCCACAACTGATTATCCAGCAACGCTGCTGGGGTTATACCTCGGGAAGCGCAGTCCGCAGGGTTATCTTTCGTGCTTACATACGCCCACTGAGATGCGTCTAATCGAGTAAGAATTTCGGATGTGCGATTGGCGACGAACGTTTTCCATCGGCTTGGATGATCACTCAGCCAGGCCAACACGATTGTTGAATCCGTCCAAGCATGTAGGTCGGCTTTATTTATATTTAAGATTTCAGCGACTTCAAGCAACAATTTAGTAACTAACACTGCTCCGCATAACTCGAGTCGAGGAATAGACACCTGTTTGATGGGAGCAACCTTAGTTTTGGCTGTAACCAGGTGAGATTCTACACTACCTGTTGAAGAAACGCATCTTATGTATATTGCGGCAGCGTAAGCCACGTTGGATGCATCACTAAATGCGTGTAATTCCACTTGTTTATCACTGTCTAATCTGTGAACCCACCGAGGTAAGTGGAAGTGATCTAGTTTATTTAGTTCAGTCCTATACCGGTTCCATTCTTCCAAAAGTTCATCTGGTATCTTTTCATCCCAATCGAGTCCAGTCAACCACAATTTTTGGATGAAAACTTTTGCAGTAACAATACATGGGGCAATCCAGCCTATAGGATCATACAATCGACATATTTCTGCAATAATTTTTCGTTTAGTTTCAGGTGCAGATGATTCGACGAGCTTCACCGTGTAATCGAAGTCATCAGACCGGCGATTCCAAGTAAGTCCTAAGATTTTGGTAATATGATCTTCCTTTATTTCCATGTCTTTGCCTTTATTTTCCTTTAATGATTCTACTAATTCCGTCTTATTACTAACTCATTTTTGCAATATGAAGCCTCCCTTTTCAAGTAATGAATTTAATTGCTTATAAACTTCAATTGCTTCCGTTTCAGATTGACAACCGGTCATCAGGTCATCCATGTAGAAGTCTGTCTTGACTCTATCTACAGCTAGAGGATAGTTACTGCCTTCATCGATTGCGACCTGCTGCAAAGCTTTGACAGCCAAATAAGGTGCACATGATGTACCAAAAGTTACTCTCAATAACCTATAGTCTTTCATTTCAGCTTCGGTCGATTCTCGCCAAACTATTCTTTGATAGTCTACGTGCTTTGCTGCAACTTTTACTTGTCTGTACATTTTGACGATATCGGCAGTAAGACATATTGGGTGCAGACGCCAACGCATAATTATGTGTCGTAGCTCTGGTTGCAAAGTTGGTCCAACCATCAGAGTATCATTTAGCGATACACCGCTGGCAATACGATCTGACGCATTGAATACTACTCTTGTTTTTGTTGTGCTTTTATCCATCCTAATTACAGCATGATGTGGCAACCAAACTTCATTACCCTCATTAGCTGATTCCGTTTTAGTGTTTACTTCTTCCATATGCTCCAGAGCAATATACTCCTTTATAACTTCTGCATAATCCTTTCTCTGTTCTGGACTCTTCAGCAATCTCTTTTCAAGACTTAACAGTCTCTTGACGGCAATAGATCTTGTATCTCCAAATCTCCCAGTCGCATTGGCATTGGTACGGAACGGCAATTCTACAATGTACCGACCAGACTTATCTCGACTTGTAGTCTTATTAAAATGTTCTTCACATGCTTGCTCTTCGAGACTTAAGACCTTTTCCCTGATCCCGTTGGGCTCGGATTCTAGTTCCCAAAATCGTTTGATAAGTTCAGTAGATTCTTGAACTACATGCATATTCACAATTATGTTGTGGCATTTGCTGTTTGCATTCTCACCATCATCCACTTGCCCCGACAGTACCCATCCGAGGGAAGTATTCTGCGCAATAATTAATCCCTTAGGATGCTTGATTAAACCCTGTTTCAGAATACTGCAGTATACCTCGGCGCCTAACAAAATATCTATTTTATTAGGGGAATTGTACTCTGGATCAGCAAGTACGATTTTACTTAAATCTGCCCAATATGGCAGCACGAATTTCTTTTGGGGCAATGCTGATGTGACCTTATTTAATACGTGAGCCTTTATCTGCAATTTAAAGGTTGGGTCATGAAGTGACTGCATGTTTATTGTAACTGTATACTTAGAAATTAAATTACTTTGACCTCCCCCTAAACCTGATACGTAGCTTTTTTCAGCATTTTTATCTAAACGCAAGAGTTGAACAGCTGCTTCAGAAATGAAAGATGCTTGAGATCCTTGATCTAGCAACGCTCTCAATACCTGAAAATGACTATTTTTTGACTCAACTTTTATTAAAGCGGTCGCTAATAGTGTTTGTTTATGCATTTGTCCTATAGCGAAATGGGACGCAATATGATTGGCTTCATCCGTCGGATTAACTTCTTTACTTTCTTGGGTTTGCTCATCTTCTTCATCAATCTCCGCTGCCTCCGTGGCAACTGCAACCGTATACATACTGGCATTTCTGTGTAAAAGTGTGTGGTGTCTTTTCTTGCAAATACGGCAAGTGGTGGGCACGCGGCAAGTTTTTTCTGTGTGATTAATACCAAGACAGTTGAAACAAAGCCCTAATGCCTTTACTATATCTTGACGACGGCTAACATTTTCTTTGGTAAACTTGTTACATGAAAATAATTTATGATTTTCGGCACAGTGAGGACAAGTTACGCCTGACATGGAGTGCAAGGATTTTGAATGATTGTATGTAGTAGGAGATGCCTTCGGTTTGAGTTTAACAGGCTCAATAAATTCTAAAGCTCGGAAGCGACATTCTAAAAATTCTTTAAATTGTGCAAAAGTAGGTAGCTCTTCACTTAAATTGTTAATATGCAATTCCCACTGTTTACGCGTCTCAGCGTCCAACTTCAAACCAACAATATAGATTATAAGAATATCCCACGATTCCACATTTATACCTAAATTAGACAATTCGTGAATACAGTCTGACGTAGTGTCTAGGAGATCTTTAATACCACTAGAGGATTCACTATTCATCATTTTCTGATTAAATAGCCGTTTAAGGATGCAATTTGACATAAACCGTTTATTATTATACCTACTCTGCAATAAGTACCAACATTTAACATAATTAGCTTGAGTAATAGGAATATGCTTTTTTAACTGTTCGGCTTCCCCTTTAAGTTGAGTTTTTAAATAATGTAAGCGTTGGACGTCATCTAAAGCAGGGTTATTATGTATTAAAGAAATAAATAGATCTTTAAATGACGACCACTCCGCATAATTGCCGCTAAATACCGGTATACAAATTTTAGGTAACCGAACAAGTGAATGATTATGTGTGTTAGATGAAGAAGCATCTAGATTTGTAATGGCTCTACTTTGGGAATTCAACGAAGTTTTTAACTCGCTCTTATATACTAAGTAAGTTTCGTAACCAATATTGAAGACATCATCTTTAAAGTAATCACTTTCTTCTAAATCATCACTGTCATAACTGGAAATTATGCTCTCATGTCTGTTAGAAAAACGTTTGATTATATCCTCTAATCCTTCTAATCTCGCCAAGACGTACGACTCTGTAATTCTGTCTTTAGGGGATTTTTTAAAATTAATCCGTCCTTTTTCTATTTGATTTTTCAAATCAATCATAATTTTTAATTCGGCTTCCATGTTTGTATTTTTCAAGAAGATCGATTCACTATTTCAAATTCTCGTAGACTTTTATTAAGAATATTCTAAATCCAAAATATTTTTTATCTCCAAATATTTTCTAAGTCCAAAATATTTTCTATCTCCAAAATATTTTCTATGTTCAAAATATTTTCTAAGTCCCAACTTTTTTCTAAGTGTTTGAAGTGAAATATTTTCTAAGTCCAAAATATTTTCTAAGTCCCAACTTTTTTCTAAGTGTTTGAAGTGTTAAATATCAAGGTAAATTTGGACATAGATTCCTCGTCTTGTCGTTTTTAAGTGAATTATTCTAAGTCCTAACTAACACTTTGAAATTTCACAAGTCCTCGATTCATGCACTATTTTATAAGTTTATTTTTCACTGGTTATAGAGTTTAAATTAGCGTACTCACAGTTTTGTTGCACTTTACCACTTTGTTGTTGTCCTCAGCTAGTTGTCTGATATCTCCACCAGGTGGCGCCACCAGATCTTGTCACAGTAGTCTTCTTTCACTTGTCAGTTGTCACTGTCACTGATTTAGCAATGTCAGCTGTCACTTTAAGTCACCACAGCTAACTGGAACTATTGTTTTATCTATAGACAAATGTACCAAAATTGGCCAAAAAACGATCCGGCTCGAAGGACCTTGTTCAGGATCCAGAAATGCCGTGGGAAAATGATAAGCATCAACCCCGAACGTATGAGCATTTATTTGAAAAATAGTATGGAAGGTATAGTTGCAGCCAGTTTTATACACTACCGCGATACAAAAGGCGACAGCGCCTTCTAGTGTGACGTAGGTACATTTTACATGTAACTGGATTTAATTAATGTGTGATATTACATTGGACAACATACATACTCGAGATATGTCGATTTTAATACACTCTTGTTTTTTAAGTCAGTTAAAATATTGAACCTGGATATAGTGAATTTTTTAACTTAATTTACTTACCCGCGTTTACCCATGTCTCGTCCATATAATAAATAGGTCGATTCTCTTTTCTAAACTCTTTCATTTTATATAAATAGTTTCGCCTCCATAATATAATATCGTCTCTATCAATTATTGCATTATTTCTCTGCCTTTTGATATACTTAAATTTTAAATGCTTCAATATTTTATGAAACGTTGATCTTTTAAAATTTGGTAGAGTATCGTCTTCATTGATTTCACTTAGTACCTTCTTCAAAGTAGGCAGTTCACCTTTTATAAAAAATGAATGTACCTTTCTCCGTATAGCCGATTTTGTAAAATCATCGATTTTTTCACTAAAAGTCGGTCTGGTTTTTGTGGTGATAGGTGGAGTAATTTGGTTATTTTCTCTATAATCTCTAAGGATTCTATAGACCGATGGAACGCTGATGCCCAACATATTAGCCGTTTTTTTCACCATATCTTTGTTATATGGGTACATATCAGTTGGCCACGTCTCTTTCATATATTTGTAAGCATTAATTACCACATTCTTTTCAAAAACACTGAAACTCGTCTTCTAAAAAAAAAAAGGTAATATAATGTGTATTTAAATAAACCCATTATTAAGGCATTACGAAATTCAATTTGGTTTAGTTAGTTAAAGTTAGCAAGTTAAAGGTAGGCTATCTTTGTAATAAGTAGGTAGTTAGGTACGTACCATTGGGCGTTTTTTCTTTGGGGAATTAAAATCTGTGGGTGTTCCTTTTGAAGTGCTTGGCTGAGGTTCCATCATAGCCAACTAGATTTTAACAGCCACAAATAACAAAAACAAAAACCAATACAACAAATAACTATAACTATAAAACCAGTAACAGTTAACAGTAACAGGTAACAATAATTAAAGCGAAAATAATAACAGGAAATAACAGAGAACGAACGAAATTATGTATCACCCCGAGCGCTTTAGGGCACGGAATGAAATAGATTAAAAAACTACAAAATCAAATGGCCATCCGAATGTTTTCAATCCCTTCTATAGCCTCGTTTGACCTTGAGCATTGTATCCGTGAGCCGTGCGGCAGATAGCAAACAAACAAGATAGAAAGAGATAGACTTTATTTTGTTCTGTCGTCGGGCAATGTTTATATTAATATGTAGGATCTCGACTCGTTGGACTTACTTTACTCTAAGATCCAGGGTGACAGTACCTACTCCTGTGTTATACATACATCGCTTTTAGGTGCTTTTTGGGGTTTTTACATGATACTTGCTAATTGATATTATTATGTTGTTATTGCAGGCTCTTTAATAGCGACTATTTATAAAAAAATAATTAGGTGTACACATTAAATATTAAAAAATATTGCTTATGTAGTTAGTAAGTAGATGATATCCTAAACAGGAAAAGTAGTAGAAATTTGGTAGGTACCTATTAAATCTTTTTCTTCTTCTAGTGCCATCTCCTACCGGAGGTTGGCAATCACTAACTGGATCTTGTTCACTACTGCCCTAAACAATGGTCTTGAGCTCATATAAAACCACTGGCGAAGGTTCATGTTCGTCTTCGGCCAGTTCTTCGTTTGCCCTTTATTTTGCCTTGCATAATGAGTTGGAGTAGGTCATATTTTGAGTTTCTCATTATGTGACCCAGATATACAAGCTTTCTCCTTTTTACACTTTTGAGTAACTCAGTAGACTTTCCCATCCTTCGTAACACGGTGGTATTGCGAACATGATCTCTCCCTGATGTTCGCAGCATCTGCCTGTACAGGGTACACCTACTTCAACGCTTCATCAACTTCAACTTCAATCAATCAATCAAACATCTTCATCTTCAACGCTTCCAGTGTGTTACTCATCGCTTGCGATAATGTCGCCAAGTTACACTTCGTTGTATACGATCGTAAACGCTTGAAGTTTTTGCTAGGGCTAGACTAGATGGCGCTACAGCTGATCAAAGACAGAAGTGTGTTGATAATATTTCGCGGCATTTTGTATTATAAATGTTTTTTTAGCGTTTAAAATGCATAAATTATTCACTCTCATAGACTTGGTAGGTATATAAGATATGATCTAAGATTCACTGTAGTGTCCATTAAAATGCAATTTTATAGTAAATTAGATAAATAATTTAAGCGCCATCTAGTTTGCGGTTTTAAAACTCGAACAAGGCCTACACACCTTCTTCTGGCGCTTAGCGGATTGAAGATAATAAAATTATTAACATTCACTAGCGAGCTTAGAAATATTACATCCATTCTTATACCAATGGACCATGATCGTATTTGGGCCAAAATTGAAGATAAGTAAATTAAAATTCTTAGATTAAAAAAAAAATTACCTAATTATGTCATACGAGCCGCCCGGGTGAAGTAGACGAATTGCAAATGTGACGTCACTCGCTCGGAATGCATTCGGCCTATTCCACTTATCCCCACTTGTATCCCCCTGGTGGGAGTGGTGGGTAAGGAACGCCAATTCGTCTACTTGGCCTGGTCAGCTACTTAGGAGATAACCCTAACAGGTGTTGTGAATTGAGAACCATAGGTTCTAATAAATAGAAGCTGTAGGTAAACTGATTTTGTAATAAAAACTATAGCGAAAGTAGGTATACCTAGTAGTAACTTAAGGCTGACCGTACTTTGGTTAAATCGCTGACCTAAGCAACTCGTCAACAGTACCAGCCAGCACAGGTCTCCTCTCAGAAAAGGGTTACTGGCTTACAGGCCATAGTCCGTCTCGCTGGCAGCCTGGCACGATGCAAATTGGCACTTTTGACTTTACATAGGTACATTTGAAAAAATTATAGGATTTATGGTAGGTAGATATTTCATGATGTTTAACAGTTGGGGATATAGAAAGCTTTATTCAGAGGTGCGATTGTCTAAAGTTATTCCATTGATTGTACTCGTATTCGATGACATTAGCGTCAAAATAAAATAACCATTGAATTGGAGCTCAAATTCGTGTATGCGTTCTTACACGTTAAGGTATTTACGATACGCTCCATGTTAAAATCGGTTGTAATACTGAATTTGTGACTTAGGCCCTATGCACACCACGTTTTTTAAGCGTCGACGCGCCTTTTGGAAACGTGCGTCAACGGCGCGCTTTTATCCTACAGAGCCAGTTTGTTGTCGTTTGTATCGATACAGACGCGCGTCACTAGCGCGCGCGCCTTCCCTACGGGCGGGGTTTCACCCGCAACGAGGGAGGTATGCAGTGTTGCCAGTTGCCACTTTGGTGGTTTTCCCACCAGAACTGCTGCTTTTTTTAGGCGTTTAGTGGTATTTTTTATTATATAAACCATTGATGAAAAAAATATTTTTCATACAAAATTTTACAGGAGAGGTGATCAATCAGTGAGTCAGTCAGTCAGTGAATCAGCCCCAGCAGCTATATATATATATATATATATATATATATATATATATATATATATATATATATATATATATATATATATTAGGTATAATTAAAAATAAAACTATTTGCTATGAATACTCATATGTCTAGAAGGAGTATCGCGCTACTAAAGAACGAAAAAAAACAGGCCAATGAGAATATGCTAGTGTGCGTGCCGTCAGTGCCGCGCATGCGCGGCGTGGATTACTGAGTGTGCGTAATGATACCAGGTATGCAGGTGATTCCAATAAAATGGGGAGAATTATGTCATTACAATTTTTAAACTTTAAAAATAAAATTAATATCTACTTTTTTTTTAATTTTTATCATAAAACAATAATTTTACTAATACCTTTAACTATAGTAAGTTATTGTATTTAGTATTTTGTATTAGATAAATGGTTTCCAAAATTTTAAAAAGTCAGCTCCATATTGAAATTCTTTGTTATTGCACCGATGTCGTTCAAAATCGATATTTAGAGTCCCCTAGCGTCAAAAGAGACGAATTGGTTGCCAAAATTTTAAAAAGTCAGCGCCATATTGAAATTCTTTGTTATTATACCGATGTCGTTCAAAATTGATATTTAGGGTTCCCTGGGGTCAAAAAAGACGAATTGGTCGCCAAAATTTTAAAAAGTCAGCGCCATATTGAAATTTTTTGTTAATGCACCGATGTCGTTCAAAATCGATATTTAGGGTTCCCTGGGGTCAAAAAAGACGAATTGGCTGCCAAAATTTTAAAAAGTCAGCGCCATATTGAAATTTTTTGTTAATGCACCGATGTCGTTCAAAATCGATATTTAGGGTTCCCTGGGGTCAAAAAAGACGAATTGGCTGCCAAAATTTTAAAAAGTCAGCGCAATACTGAAAATCTATATTTAGGGTTCCCAAGCTTCAATAACACAAAAATTCAACATGGCGCTGACTTTTAAACATTTTGGCAACCATTCCCTCTCTTTTGACGCTAGGGGACCCTAAATATCGATTTTGAACTACATCGGTGCAATAACAAAGAATTTCAATATGGCGCTGACTTTTTAAAATTTTGGCAACCAATTCGTCTCTTTTGACCCCAGGAAACCCTAAATATTGATTTTGAACGACTTCGGTGCAATAACAAAGAATTTCAATATGGTGCTGACTTTAAAATTTTGGCAACCAATTCGTCTCTTTTGACCCCAGGAAACCCTAAATATCGATTTTAAACGACTTCGGTGCAATAACAAAGAATTTCAATATGGCGCTGACTTTTTAAAATTTTGGCAACGAATTCGTCTCTCTTGACCCCAGGGAACCCTAAATATCGATTTTGAACGACATCGGTACAATAACAAAGAATTTAAATATGGCGCTGACTTTTAAAAATTTTGGCAACCATTTCCTATATTTGATCCGAGGTAACCCTAAACCCTATTTCCAACTCGATCGGTGAATTGCTAAATCGCTAAAGTCATAAAAACTCTGTCCCGGTAAAATATTCGTTTAAAAAATAAAAAAAAAATTTAAGATGGATATAAATAAAAGAAAATCAGAAACGAAAAGGTTAAAAAAAAAATAAGAGGGGAATTCTTGAGTTCGATTATCGATGGAGACAATTTCGAAATTTATAATTTCTGAAATATCTCAGATCTGGTCTGGTGGGAGGCTTCGGCCGTGGCTAGTTACAAGCATGCAATCAATGCTGTCTCGACCGACGCCATCTTGCTACTCATAGATAAAACACTATATAACTGCTTAAAAACGCAATATGCCAGCGCGTTTGCATCGCGTCTGTATCGCAACACACGCGCGTCTGTATCGATTCAAACGCGCGTTTTACGCGGTGTGCAAAGGTCTACAGGCTGCGTCTGACTCGCGTGCGTATCGCGACTGTATCGCTGCAAACGCGCGTCGACGGCGCGCTTAAAAAACGTGGTGTGCATAGGGCCTAAGTCAATGCAATCAAGAATTATTTTACTTTGATGAATACGCATAATAACTTATACAATTGGTACCCAGTTCTTGTAGAAATCTCCGTCACCCAGTTGACGCAACTATTTAAATTATGTACCTACCTACTAAAGGTATACAACGTGTACTGAAAGTCCGAAAAATGACTGCAGGGTACTTGTGTATAGCTAATAATGAATAATCTATAAAAATATACAGAAATAAGCACATTTTTTTACCATACAAACTTAATGACATTAATGCGCTTACTTGTGACAACCCTATGATTTACCATGAATAGGCAACAACGCGCGCGGCGCGCGGTAGTAGTTATACCGACGCGTTATGTTTTCTAGGGTTGTGCTAAGATTGTTATTGGTGAAAACTTTCAGTGTGGTTTACTCAAAAACTATAAGGGCTTTGAGTTCAATGCCTGTGCTGAAGAGTTCTATATAGAAGGTACAAAGGTACCCTGCAGTAATTTTTCAGACTTTCAGTACACGTTGTATATTATATTAGTTACTTCCACTTAAGCATATCTGTAGTACCTACCTACCTACTTGAAGATTTATACACTGTTATCCTAGGTACTGATATTAACCTTCTTTTAGTAAAGTGAACGCCATTCTGCGGTCAGCCTTATTAATTTAAAAATTCTGAAAGAATGTCCATATCAACAGTATACCTATACCTAAAAATGTACATACATCATTTCTAATTTCAATTTCGATGTTTTACAATAATTAAGAAGTAGGGACCTATACCTACCAAACTTTGTCGTCCATTTTCTTGATTCACAAAAATTATAGCAGATGCTACTTTTTGTCTATTTATCTAGATTAAATTGTATTTACACTAATAAATATTTACCCGAGCAAAATTTAATTTTATTGGACATTATAAACCTACCCTTCCGTGATCTAAGATCTAATTCAATTTATACCTAATGTCTATAATTATTATCTGTAAAAAACCTGAATTCTTACCTACAACCTTTGACGACCTCCCTGGAGTAGTGGTCTTATAACTGGGAGGTTTCGGGTTCGATACCCGGTGGGGTCAATTTGGGAATTTATAATTTCTGAATTGTCTCTGGTCTGAGGCTTTGGTTAGCCATGGCTACTTTATACCTACTTACCACCCAACCGTCAAAGACGTGCCACCAAGCGATTTAGCGTTCCGGCACGATAGTGTGTAGAAACCGATTAGGGGTATGGGTTGAATATATGTTCACTGTCATACCCCTTCCAAGTTGCCCGCTACCAAGTTAGACTGCATCGTCACTTACCATCAGGTGAGATCGCAGTCAAGGACTATCTTGTCATCGAATAAAAAATCTTGACCCTATTTCTAAAAAAAATAATCAACTTATTTATTTTTATGTTTGTAAACTACAAACTATTCTTCCTAAAGATTGTACTGATAGACGCGGTAGCCAACGGTGCTTCAAAAGTTCAAACCGCATTGCATTGGATTTGTATGAGTGATAACTAACAGCAGTACGAACCGGTTCCATCTCTGGGCGGGACGCGTAGCGCCTCAACCTGGTTGTCACCTCAAGATAGGTAAGTACAGTACCCGGCGATGTATATTGCACATCGGCCTTTGGAATAAAACGCTATTCTATTCTATTCACAGTTCGACTGCATTTTTTTTTGTATATGTTACGTGATGTGCTCGCGATTGTGAAGAGATTTCAGTAATTACTACGTGAATTTCTGGCTAGCTTTCCTTGCAATATAATAGAATAGCGTTTTATTCCAAAGGCCGATGTGCAATAAATATCGCCGGGTACTGTAGGTAACTCATAACTCATTTGAATACAAAAATTGTTTAAATGAGCTTATGCTTTGCGGACTGTAGGTAAGTTACCTTCTACACAGGGGACTCGCAAAAAGTATTAATTACTAGCTTAAGCCCGCGACATCCTCTGCGTTTAGTGGTGAATGATTAAAATAAAAACGTACTTAATTTTTAAGTTGGGGCATTTATTTTTTTATATGACAACATTTACGATTTACTATCTAACAAAAAAAATCATGATTGTGTTGATTTTTCCAAAAACATTCATACTCAACAAACAGAGGACAGATATTAAAATAAATAAAAAAATATAGTAACGCCAAATGCGATTCAAAAACTAAACTTTTAAGATTAGTGCATTTCTTTCATTTCACTAGAGTAAGAAAGGGAAAGAAAATTTAAGCTTACGCTATTAAACTCACCTGTCTTTAAAAACAAAAACCTTTCTGTCCTTTTCCTACTGCACTAAAGAAAAAGAGATGCACTAAAGTAAAGTTTAATTTAGGATGTGAAAAGTTGCCATATATCATTAAGAAGTGAAAACCCGCGGTCCTTCATAAGTACAGTGAACACTTATCATTTAACATCAAAAATGAACAATTTTTTATCATAACAACGTCGTTTTTATTCATACAAGGTACTAATTCTGTTGTACACAACTTGGCTAATTCTGTTTGTACTTAATCTCTAAACTGACAGGTCTAAATCTTGCGCTATCCCTTTCTTAATTCTCACTGTGGAAAAGGATAGCACTACATTTAGAAGTGTCAATTTAGTTTAGTTAGATTGCGTACAATAGAATTAGCTATAATTTCGAAACTAAATAAAATTGACAGCTCTAAATTTATTTTTCGCAGGGAACATTGTAAGAAGTATGTACTTTACTAAGGTACTATTGTTTTACCTAGGTATCAATTTAGATTAGAGATTGTGGTTAGAGTTTAAAGATTTTAAACTAAATTGACAAATCTGAAAATAGTTAAGTATCTACATTTAGATTCATAGAATAGATATTATGTAATAGTTACCTGCAACTGCGTATACCCGTTATGAACAGTTATTATAAATATGTTTGAACACAAAATTATGCATGAATAATTCTTTAAAAATAGTGAAAAACAAACACAATTTTTTTTTCTGCCACCACAGCCACCGTTAGAAAAATAAATTGGTGTTGGTGGTATACAGATGTGTACAATCAAATTAGCATCAATAACGGCCTAGACAGACTCGCGATTATAAATAGTTTATCAGTCTAAAATATATTAAGGCAACTCGCGAACAAATATGAATTTTTTAGTCTGTACAGAGTTTGAAATCAAAGAGTGAAATGACGTAAATAGTGTAGTAGAATTACGACGATGATCTTTTGGCAAGTGGCAAAAATTAGAAATGCTGGGAAACATTGGCACCAATTCTATTATACACAACTAAACTATTTAGTTTAGACATTATGTACAACAGAATTAACATCTTTATTTTTTCGAGAAAATTAACTCATTTTTTTTACTGAATTCGGATGTCATACCTCTGATATTTATATTACAAAAATTGTGACCTTTTGTTAACTACATTATTTGTAATTTTCAATAAATAAATACGAGATCTTCATATTTTAAGATTAATATGAGAACTTTAAGAATGTACATAACTTTTTATTTAGCAGTTAATTTTTAGAATATACTTTAAATTTCAAACGATCAACGCGGATAATTTAAATCCCCTTAAATTCGTAAAACTCAACGTGCAAAAACCGCGTTCGTTTTCAAACACGCCAAATATGTTAGGGACTTCACACATTGAATGCGGTGCGGTGCGGGGTCGTATACCTACACCAAAACCGGAAGAAAACGCGTCGAATCGCGCCTTGTTTGCTGAACACTGTCTTATATAATTATGTCACCTTAAGATTGTGAAAACTGTTAAATTGTAAAAAATTACGTCAGTTTACAAACTGGCGAAATATTGTGAACTGTATCTAAGCTCGGGGGACCACGAGTTCTGGACTGCGATGACCTTGACCGAGCATTAGGTATACATTATATCTATCACCCTATTGTAGGATTTAAAATTACGTACGTTAAATTATAAACTAGCGATATTGTTCACTTAAGTTCACAGTATTGCGACAGTTTACAATCTTAGTAGTTTGTTTATAAACTAATGATTTTTACAATCTTACGGTGACATATACAACGCTTTAGTTCAGTTTCTGGAACGAACCGCCAGGCTGTGGAACGCTCCTCCGGCGTTCGTGTTTCCTGCCACTTATATAGTGTATAACCAACAAGACAAGAGTACCTTCAAGACAAGAGTGAATAGGCATTTTCTAGGCAAGCGCACTCCAACCTAGACCTCATTATCGCTTTCCATTAGGCATGATTGTCGCCAATAATAGAAAGTTATAAAATCTAGTTTTATAGCTCCTTTTCCTCGCAAATAATATTAATCGTTCACTGACCGCGTATGTAGAAAAATAGTCTCCACTATTATATATATAGTATTATCCACTATTATATAAAATATATAATAGTGGATATATAATATATATATATCCGCTATTATATAAAATAGTTTACACTACTTCATGTGCGGTTTTTTTGGGATTTTTTGAATTTAAAAATTATTGCATTCGATTAGGTTACTATGCACATCCCGTAACCGCAGTCTGCGCACCGTGCCGCCCCGCATTGCAGTGTGAAGCCTCCTTAATGTTTGTAATAAATATATACCCAACAAATAACAGCGATAGTATTATAAATATACATATCAACCGTTGTACCTACTACTGCAGCATAGGTATTAAAAAAAACTAGAATAATTGCACACAAAGTCTCACAATATGTGATATTTTTATACATTTTCATTTTCAATTATCTAAATCTGATTTTTACTGGGACTTTTAAATGTTTGTAGTTTTTTTTTTTAACTTATGTCTGTATTATTTTTTGTAAATTCTTACTTTGTGTGCAATTAAAATTTTCAATCAAACAATCTAAGATAAACTATACTGCGGCAGTGTGTACGCGGCTTTATTTCACTACATAACTTATTTTTTTACCGATAATACACATTTTTGGTGTTGAAGGGACTAAAATTTGTTTTTGGGAGAGAGTTTCAACTTAAAATTAAAAAGTGAAAAAGTAACAAAAATAAAAAAAGAAAATGTTACGCACGAAGATCGCAGAGTGGGCACAGGAGGATTTTACGGGCAGAGTCGAATTTGTTTATGACAATACCCAGAGACATTTATAGAGGATAGATCGGGCAGATCGCGGTAGTTCAGAACGTTCACTATAACCTGTCCCTTCCCGTCACGTTGGCACCATTGCTTCACACAATGAAAACCCTGACAACCGGCTTGGGATAAGCAATGTTGCCAACATGACGGCAATAAGGGACAATTTATAGTAAACGGTGAGTAAAATATTACACATAAGAAATAGACAATCTTCTTTGGCTTCGTAGACGAGTTGGGCTTTGTGGGTCACTCGATCATATTTTGCCGAGCCTAGGGGTGCAAGCGAGAGCGCGGAACAAGCGATAGAGGCACGATCGGCCCGAGCGTTGGCTTGTGCCGTCCGCCAGTCATCGTCAATGTTCCTTTATGACGTTATCACGTAAAACTATCGTCCGTAAACCGACATTACAGACAACCAATTTTAGTTATCGGTTTTTTCTCTGCGCCCATAACCGGATTAGGAGGCTGTCCCATACCTTCGATTGGTCTAAGGAGTAAGGACAGTGAAAGACCCCGCTATATCACGTTATGTAAACTATTGTTTACATAACATCCACGGCAATGCCCAGCCTGCGAACTTCACCCATAATATCAATATATCACTTAAATACACGCCCTTCCATACAACACTGAGGTGTACCATAGAACATACATTTATACATTATGTACAGTATTTATTTACAATGCAAACATACATAATATACATTTTGGAATTATCTACGCGTATATTATAGTCTGTTTGTTTAGAAGCATCCGAATTATAAGACAATTTCATATTTTTTATACTGTTATCACATCTTACACGTTAAAATTAACGTTATAATTTGGATTTCTAAACAAACATTACGTAATTTAAGATTGTTTGGTAAGGAAGATTTTTTTACAAATAAGTTTATAAGACATTTTAATAATTATTATACATGATTATATTATTATTATTCTTAGAACATTCCATCACGGAATCAAAGTTATTCGAAATCACAACATAGGCCAAGAACCGGCCGTAACATTTCCTAACGATTAAATACAAAGGGCATATAAACCATCGCCAAGTAAACTTTAACTGAAGAATAAAGTCTTTTGACGGATTGCCAATACAAATATTGTGAAAACGTCAATTCGTTGGTTAAAGTTTACTTGGCGATAGTTAAATTGGCCTAAAGAGTCTTGATTTTTTTCAATCATACAAAATTATGCTGTAAACCAAACTAAATTCAGCAAACTAAAATGGTGTATTGATTTAAGTTTTAATTAATTTTATTTATAATTTAGTGTACAACAAAATTTTTATCAAAACGAAAAGTTAAAAAGTAACGTCTATAATAAGTTTTTTTTTCATAACAGCGATAGTAATTCGTCCAGTCCGCGTTTTATTCTTAATTTAGTATAAATTCGTATTTCAAGGAATAAAATAGCGTATTTTGTGATTTATGTGTTTTTGGTACCTACCATAAGTTAATTAATAACTATTAAGGCAATTATTTTGATTTAAACATAATAGATGGAATTTAAGTTCTTTAAAAAATGAAAACATTATTGGAAATAAACCTGGTAAAATAAGATCAAAAAAAGCATTTTATTTGATTTTTGTCTTAATCAAAGACTGTTACGAATTTTCTCGTTTCTTTTTTTTATCTTCACGAATCACGCATTTCATAGAGAATTATCACAGTTTATTTTGAAAACAATATAGTTTCATTTTTTGTCACATCCAGACACTTTGTATTATTGCCATTTGAAAAAATGCATGCTTTAAGGGTGCACAAATATTTTTTGTAAAATAACACAGTATATCCACTCAAATTAGACATGAAGAATTTTTAATAGTCATTTTTTTAAGACAGATTCGAAATTCTCATGGACGAATAAATCACTTTGATAACCCTGAGAACCGTTGTGTGCTATGTCGACAACCCCGGGTAGAGTCGAATTTATCTAGAAGGCAATATCCATACATTTATAGACTAAGAAAATCATACCCTAAGTAGGAGTCTCTTTATGTATGTATCCCCTAAATACAGTCCCTTAGCCAATGCCATTTCCACCTTTAAGCGTTCCCTTAAAGTTCGTAAAATAGAAACTGACAGAGCGCCACCTAACTTAGCTTAGCTAGCCCGTAAAAGTAAGGGAACGTTGGTGAAAAAGGTATTTAGAACCGTAGTTTTGAGTAGCGACATGACCCAAAGACCTTTGGGGTCTAGACTTCATCACCCAAATCCTGGACGCAGTTCTCCGCGATAGGGACGAATCTGTCGTCTATCTGTAGCAATAAGATGCTCTTGTCCACGTGAGACCGAAGTTTCGGGTCGCGATGGCTGGGCGTCCATTTGTGTACGACCTGAAAATTCAAAAAATGCAAATATATTAAGCTATTGCATAGCTTTTATCGCGGGCTTTGAGCGCGGCGACCGAATCAAGAAATTCCGTAACGAAAATAAACCTAACACCCCCCCACTCCGACCGGCACAGCGGTGCGGCGTTGGAAGCCGTGCATCGTCTAACGTCGTTTCATTTCGGCAGACTTCGGCACGGTGTTTGTGTGCGTGCGACTAGACGTATGCGAAGTTGATGAAAAATGCTATGCAATAGCTTTACCGCGGCAGTCCCCGAGTCCCACTCGTATTTTTTTTATTTCATGTAGATTAATATTCAATCAAGATGAAAAGCTGAAGACAAAGATATTTATAAGATATAAAATGACACTAAAACGCTATTCAAACGTTATGGTCTCAAAAAATATTCAACTGTAATATCAACTCTGAAATGGACTCTCAGGGTATTTTACTCCTAGTGAGAAATAATTTAAAAATATATTAATAGGATAGTTTAGGCAATAATAAACCGGGAATTCGAAGTTTCAATTATTCACAAAACTAAAATTAAAATTTTATATTTTATTTCAAAGTTTTGATTTTTTTATCTATGCTACAGATATGCGAAAATCTCAAACTGTACCCGCCATTACACTACGTCATCATGTTAGTAGTTTGTATAGTGAATCAGCTCAAATAGTTTGCAATACAGAGATACAAGGTATTTTGGAAACTATGTGAAAATAAATAAATGCATTATTTAATAATTTAGTACCTCATTTATTTAAATTTTTTACAATATCGAAACAACGGAAAATCAAAATACTAGTTGTATTAGTTCTGAATCATCACTTTATATATATAGATATACTATCATCACAATACATCACACAAACATTTAGCGCGATGCACTGAAGTACACAGCGGATCACAGAAATTGCGCTGCCTTCATTATCGACCGGAGGCCGCTTTGTGTCGGCTTTACAAAGCGCGCCGACCATTTGAGCGAACGAATATACTATCCAGTTGACGTCATCACATGGCGTCTAGCGTTTACGCGCGGAAATTTAAAATGCAAAATTTAAATGCATTTTTTTGGTATTTATCGATTGAATATTTTAGGTTTTGTAGTAGTTTAATATCACCTTATGATCAAATTAAGAAACTTTTCAAAAAAGAGTAAAATGCCCTATTGAAGCCGTTCTGTATTCTTTGTATAATTTTGCCTGGTAAAAATAATGCTCTCCCGACTGAATCAGGTCACGGCGACCAACCTGCTCAGAGATTAGCCACCTGCGTGTGAGATGTTATAGTGCACAAGTGTGTGCGCAAACACACTCTGCACCGGTGTGTGCACTCTCTGCACCCTTACTACTCTCATAGTTCGATGGGACAGATATCCGACACTACCAGAGAGAGACAAGTTATTATTGGCCCCACCCGGGAATGGAACCCGGGACCTCGTCATCCCCAAGGGAACGTGCTAACCACTAGACCAACGATTCAGTTATGTAATATTCCTTAGTGCACGCACACTTCTTCTTCTTTATCAAATATAGACCAGACCAACCAGCGGCTCCCTGCGACTCGTATGATGTCGTCGGTCCACCTAGTGGGGGGTCTGCCAACACTGCGTTTCCCGGTGCGGGAAACGCAGTGTTGGAGAGGTCTCCGCCCATTTCCACTTCAGTTTCGTTGGAGCATAGCACTGCGTAGTCAACTCGCAATCCCCGCGCTTACATCTAGTCTTCTCCTCGCTCTCGTCTCGCCGTCTTTTCATTATTTTTTTATTAAAAAAACACTTACCAAACCATCCATTCCCGCCAAAGGCACCCAACTGCCCCAATAATTCCTCCCCCCTCTCTCCCGCTGGTACTCCGAAGGCCACAGCACATCGATCCTCCTCCCCAAATTGATACAATCATACACCCCCAAGGGCTCAACAATCAACACTTTACTCCCAACACTTATGTTCACTTTCAATTCACTCTTCCCGGAATCTGAACGTTTAATTTTAGTCTTTATCTCCTTCGGTTTAGAGTCCTTTTTCGTTTCCTTTTTCAGTATCGACTCCTTATTAGATATGTCGGAGTAGTGTGTTTCCTTCAACGGTATAACCTCAGGTTTCTCTATGTATCTGCCGGTAAGGTCGCGGTAGCTTTCCCTTTCGTGACGTATCTCCTTGCTGACTTTTGATAGATCTTTCGAAGTACCCTCATTTATGAAGTACCTGTGGACAATGTTGACTTGTGTTATATATTTTGGCACTACGTGATATACATCCTTATCCATAGGCTCAGGTTCACTCAGCAAGCGATGGAGAGAGCTGGGAGATTCGTAGGGAACCAAAGTTACCGACATAGCTCACTGAGTTGCAAAACTGAAGTGGAAATGGGCGGGGCACATAGTTCGAAGAGCTGATGGTCGTCGGGGTTCTAAGGTGCTGGAGTGGCGACCCCGCACCGCAAGTAAGCAAGGGAAGCGCAGTGTTGGAAAACCCCCCACTAGATGAACCGACATCTAACGTCGCAGGGAGCCACGAGATTCAGGCGGCGCAAGACCAAGACTGTGGAAGTCCATGCAAGAGGACTGCCTCTCAGTACAAGAGTGAATAGAATAGAATAGAAATATTTTTTATTCAAATAAACTTTTTTACAAGTGCTTTTGAATCGTTGATGAGTCTACCACTGGTTCAGAATGCCCTTCCTGCCGAGAAGAACCAGCAAAAAACTCGGCGGTTGCTCTTTTCAAAACAAGTTTACAATACAATAGATACTATGCTATGTATCCAGTGTTTCCAAAATTAGGGGAAGTTCCAAAAATGCATACTTACTATTTACAATTATTCAATACATATAAAGCAGTGATAGCCTAGTGGTTAGGACTGTGGTCTCCTATTCGGGGGGTCGCAGGTTCGATACCGTGTACGCACCTCTGACTTTTCGAAGTCATATGCGTTTAAGCGATTAAATATCACTTACTTCAACGGCGAAGCAAAACATCGTGAGGGAACCTGCACATCTGAGAGTTCTCTATAATGTTCTCGAAGGTGTGTGAAGTCTGCCAATTCGCATTGGCCAGCGTGGACTATTTGGCCTATAAGCCTTCTCTGAGAGGAAACCAGCGCTCAGTAGTGAGCCGTTGATGGGTTGCTAATGATGATGATGAATACATATTAAGATCAAATATGGTCGAGCGAAGCAACGGCTGGATCATGCGTCATGTTACTTTCTGTCTTAACATGAATTGACATGTCTTGACATGTGTTGAATTATAATTAGAAATAATTACGTATGCTTTTGTGGAACTTGCCCTCATTGTGGAAACTCTGCATACATAGAATAATATCTATTAAGAATATTGTAAAAGTATTTTGAAAAGAGCAACTGCCGAGTTTCTTGCTGGTTCTTCTCGGCAGGAACGGCATTCCGAACCAGTGGTAGACTTATTGACGATTCAAAAGTACTTGTAAAAGTTTATTTGAATAAAAAACATTTCTATTCTATTCTATTCTATTCTAATTGAATTGAAGTACCTACGCATTTTTTGGAACTTCACCTCATCGTGGAAATATTATATTCTATTCTATTCTATTCTAACAAAGTTGCATGGGTTAAATCGGCATGGCATCCGGCTGCCCACAAGATAGTATAAAAACCTTCTTCTTCTTTTCGAGCCTCATGTAATCTATCGTTGGACATAGGCCTCCTCATGTGCACGCCATCCTTCTCGATGTTGTGCCAATCTCAACCAAGTTTTCCCACAAGCTTGACGATGTCGTCGGACCAGCGCGATGGTTGCCTCCCCACATTTCTCTTGCCGGTACGTGGTTTCCACTCAAGCACCTGCTGAGTTTCTTGCCGGCTCTTCTCAGCAGAATCCGCTTTCCGAACCGGTGATAGAGTCATGACGTGTCATAAGAGCCACAGGTTGGCCTACGTGAAATAAGTAATTTTGAATTTGAATTTAAAATTTGACGGGCAGATATAAAGTAGCCCCATTGCCTCCGGCGGCATCCGTTCACGAGCATGACCCAGCCGTTGCTTCGCTCAACCATGTTTGAGGGAACGTAACAACCCGCACCACACACCACCGTGTACCTGGTGAAGCTCGCTTGCCTCGCGCTTCTGTTGGCGATGATCTTGCAGTCGGGCAGCGACACGTCCAGCCCGCTGGCGCCCGCCTCCTCCAGCGACGAGCCCGAGCTCGAGCCGCGCGACTCGTGCGACGCGCGCGTGCCCGACAACTGCCGTCAAACCCGCCGTAACAACCCGCACCACACACCACCGTGTACCTGGTGAAGCTCGCTTGCCTCGCGCTCCTGTTGGCGATGATCTTGCAGTCGGGCAGCGACACGTCCAGCCCGCTGGCGCCCGCCTCCTCCAGCGACGAGCCCGAGCTCGAGCCGCGCGACTCGTGCGACGCGCGCGTGCCCGACACCTGCCGTCAAACCCGCCGTAACAACCCGCACCACACACCACCGTGTACCTGGTGAAGCTCGCTTGCCTCGCGCTTCTGTTGGCGATGATCTTGCAGTCGGGCAGCGACACGTCCAGCCCGCTGGCGCCCGCCTCCTCCAGCGACGAGCCCGAGCCCGAGCCGCGCGACTCGTGCGACGCGCGCGTGCCCGACACCTGCCGTCAAACCCGCCGTAACAACCCGCACCACACACCACCGTGTACCTGGTGAAGCTCGCTTGCCTCGCGCTCCTGTTGGCGATGATCTTGCAGTCGGGCAGCGACACGTCCAGCCCGCTGGCGCCCGCCTCCTCCAGCGACGAGCCCGAGCCCGAGCCGCGCGACTCGTGCGACGCGCGCGTGCCCGACACCTGCCGTCAAACAAGGGCAAAAGGTTAACTATATATTATACTAGCGACCCGCCCCGGCTTCGCACGGGTAGTAGAGCATATTACACCTATGCTTTTCAAACTACTTGGAATGTTCCATATCTTGAACAGCATATTGAACAGGACGTAGATTTTTTTTAATCGTATGGCGTTATATACGTAAGCGTTTTTATAATATTAGATTTAAAATATTATGTCAAAATTTAGTAGTACCTACAAAATAGATAAATTATACCTTGACGTCCAGTTTTCCCAACCACGTGACAGCCGAGTCAGGGAGGTCAAAAAGATCCCTAACCCCTGAACCCTGGTAGGCGTGAGTAGGGCAGCGCTGGATGATGTGCTCCATCGTCTGCTCTTCCTTACCGCACTCACACATTGGAGAGGGTTTCCAGCCCCATTTGTGCAGGAGGTAGTTGCAGCGTCCGTGTCCTGTTCTCAGCCGGTTCAACCGACACCACAAGTTGCGGGGAAGCTGGAAACCTTTAGGTTTGACTGTCGGGTCGGGTACATAGGCCACTGGTCCACCAGATTCACTCCATTCCTTTCTCCAGCTCTCGTCCAGGTTAAAGTGCTTTAGCTCGATAGCCTCTGCATAGACAGCGCGACGAGATTTTAGTCGTTTTGGTGGCGGGTTGCAGAAGGCCTTATTTGCATGGAGCTGGGGGTTAGCACGGATCTTTTCTATTTCCCTCCGTAAAGCAAATTTTCTGCGCAGGTGAGGGGGAGCAATGTGAGATAATACTGGTAACCAGTGACGTGGCGTTGACTTCACAGTGCCAGAGACACAGCGCATTGCGTCATTTAGTTTTGTGTCCACTTTTTGCACGTGAGCGCTTTGCAACCATACAGGGGCACAGTATTCAGCGGCAGAGAAGGTGAGCGCCAGAGTGGATGTCCGCAAGCAGTCGGCGGACGCTCCCCATGTCGTTCCACAAAGCTTTTGTATAATATTATTCCTCGATCCGATCTTCAAGGATAGTTTGTACAAGTGTTCTTTGTATGTTAGGGTTCTGTCGAGTGTAACTCCGAGATACTTTGGGGATGCGCTGTGTCTGAGCCTTTTACCCATAAATATGATTTTTGGCTGGTAGCTAGCGAGCTGGTTATGAAGATGGAAACAGGTACAGGACGTAGGTATAAAAGAAGTATAAAGCAACAGCGCGGTGCGTCCGCGTCGGTTTGATACTCGCGTATTTATTTTGGCGCGCGTTCGATTGTATTTTGAGATAACTCCTAAGATATTCATTTAAATTATAAGGATTATCATAATATGCATGAAATGGTTATGGTAACTAACGTATTTAAGTTGATAAGGGTTAATACTGTATCTGTCTAAATAGATTTCCAATTACCACAAGGTATGTGACCATTGTTTAGAAGTTCAGTTTTTTTAGAGTATAGTGAGCTATTCTTAAAAGATAGATATATGCCATTGCGGACTTTTCTGCAAAGACTTATCCCACCATACCAGCACCATACATTGTTTTGTTATATCTCAAAGGGATTAGGGAGCGTTTTCGAGTAAAGCTCCCAGGCGGCTTGAATATTTCCGACATTGTCAACAATTATCGTCATATTTCAACCAATTTACACAAAACCTTAACAAATTATATACTAAAACCTTCCTCGTGAATCACCCTATCTATTGGTGAAAACCGCATGAAAATCCGTTCGGTAGTTTTTGAGTTTATCGCGAACAGACAGACAGACAGACAGACAGACGCGGCGGGGGACTTTGTTTTACATGTAGTGATTATAGGTTATAACCAGGCTACGAGAATTAGCCGCGCGCAGAAAGTTGCCGATGAGTCATGACGTCACGGCGGTCACTTGTCCATGGTTCTATTACGGTAACTAGGCGAGCGCGGGACGCGGGCGGGAGGGGTAGTCATCGACAAACTCTCTGCGCGCGGCTTATACAGCCAAATTAAGCCAAAAATTGGCAATCAGGGGAAATAATTCGTGTAATTTTGTAAAGTGGTACAGTTTAAATACCTGGAAGTGTCCACATACTAAAAGTCCATAAGGGTGGGGGGCGGGTTACTGAGGGTGTACGGGTTTACGGATAGCATTATGATTAGTTCTGACAAAAACTGCTACACAAGATCTCAAAAATCTGAAAAAACCGGCCAAGTGCGTGTCGGGCCACGCGCAGTGTAGAGTTCCGTAGTTGCAAGTCACAAATATTATTGCTGACCTAGGATAGTGCTTTCATTTTATTTATGAATATTGAATATATTTTGAGTTCCAACTATTTTTCACAATTTTATTTCACCACTTTTTTGGCGTGATTAATATTTATACTCTTGTCAAATTACTCATTTCTAGTACCAATAGTCTCTGAGCTAAACCGCGGACGGACAGACAGACGGACGGACATGGCGAAACTATAAGGGTTCCTTGTTTACTACGGAACCCTAAAAAGGGACATCAACTCCCCTCTTCCTCCCTACTACCCTCCCTTTCCCCTGAGTAGACTCATTCCCTAAGGGGGTAAGGTTTTACCCCATTAGGGAATGAATTTTCAAAAATCCTTTCTTAGCGGATGTTTACGTCATAAAAGCTACCTGTATAATAAATTTTAATTTTAATAGATCAATTAGTCAATCACCTTTTCCTTTTATAATATAATATGTTTAGACTTGAAGGTTACGATAGTTATTTGAAAAAACGGAAGCTGGAAGGGCATTCCATATTTTGGCAGTAAGTTTTCGAAGCGAAGCAGTTTCGTCAACCACGTATCGGTGCAGATCTATGCGATGCCTTGAGCTTTGAAGGTAGAAGGGTGACCGTGGAACTAAATTAAAGCTTGTGAAAAGTTTTGTGTAGTTTGTGAAAAGTTTTGTGAAGTTTGTAAAAAGTTTTGTGAAGTTTGTAAAAAGTTTGGGGGTTTTTTTTGTGAAGTTTGTGTAAAAACTATAATACACTTGGTCTTCGTGTTTGTACCTTAGCACTAGCAGCGCGTCGCGGTTGTTCTCGCCAACCACACTCCCATCCACCCGCCGAACCCTGACGATAAAATTATTTTTGGTTTAAATATACAATTCGGTATTTACTAATATATATTTTTTTATTATTTAAAATAAAGTTTTTAAATATTGTGTTAGAATATCCCGTTATTATTTTTTAAATATTCTAAATAGTCTCTGAACAATATAGCTTAGTTTCCTGTTAGACAAAGAGGCGTCACTTTCACAAGACACTAGCTCCATAAAAAGAGACAGATACAGTTTTCTTTTGTTGCTATTTATTGATTTTATTTCTATGGCGTACACTAAAGACGTTCATTCGTTCAAATGTGCTAGAGATCAACTTCATGTCATTTACTTCATTTATTAACAACATGACCAACTATATGGTGCGCCCCTCCATACTAATAATAACGAACTATTACATTACTAATTACAATTTTCTCTAGTCACAAGCCAACGCTTGGGCCGATCGTGCCTCTCTATCGCTTGTTCCGCGCTCTCGCTTGCACGCGCAGGCTCAGGCAGAACGTGCCATTTTTACGTGCGTGCAGCCGGTGTTCATCGATTTATAAGACGTTATCGCGTCAAAAAGTTAATAAGAATAATAAATATTTCTATTATATTCTTGCGCGACTTAGTCGCGCCCTGACAAACTGACAGACTGACGCACAACAAGTTGATACCATAAACTCGATAGTGGACTCCCGCTCGACCGCGGTAGGCATCTGCTGGGCTTCCCCTAGGGGTCTCACCCGGTAGGGCCGGTCCGCGACAGCCTGGAGTCCACTATACGACTTTCTACATAGGCCCACTTCGGCCGATCTAAGGACCCTGTCGTATTAACGCCAGGCGGTTGCTCCCACATGAAGGGGGCAAAGCCCCGAACATGTCACACCCGCGCCCTCACGGGCGCGAGTGATCATCACGCTATTATATTCTATTCAACTCGTACTTTACCTGCGAGTCGTCCCCGTGCCTCATGTCGTGCTCGGGCGGCCGGAGCGTGTCCGACACGGCCAGTAACCGGAACGACGCCGGCAGGCGAGAGTCCCGTCGCAGACGACTTCGGTTGCCCGGCTGAACACAATATGATTATAATTTACACACAACAAAGTAAGAAACACATACTGTGGCTGATTCTGTTGAACACAATCCTTTTAGCTGAGTTTAAAAAACCCTTCCATTGGCTATGTTGACACGATCTGCAATAGGGTATTTTACTCCTAGTGAGAAATAATCTAAAAATATAAAAATAAGATAGTTTAGGCAATAAAGAATCGGGAAGTGGAAGTTTCAGTTCACAAAATTATAAAATAAATTTTATACTTAATTTCAAAGTTTTCACTTTTTTTGTACACTTGCTACAAATATGCGAAACGTTAAACAGTACCCGCCATTACACTACGTCAAATGTCAGTAGTCTATAAAGTTCATCCACTCAAATAGTTTGCAGTACAAATACACGGTATTTTAGAAACTATGTGAAAATAAATAAATATATTATTTATTCATTTAGTATCATTTATTTAAATTTTTTTAGATTAATAAAAAATACAAAATCAAAATACTGGTAGTATTAGATCTGAATCATCAATTTATTTACATATACTATCATCATAATACAGCACATAAACATTTAGCGTGACACACTAAAGTACACGTGGGTCACATATTATGTCGCGCCGCCTTCGGTATGTTCCGGCGGTCGCTATGTAAAGCCGACTTTACAAAGGGCGCCAACCATTTGAGCGAACGAATTTACTGTCCTTACGACGTCTTCACATCGTCTGACGTGAGGCGTCTAGCGTTTACGCGTGGAAATTTAAAAGGCAAACTTTAAATGCATTTTTTGATACTTATCGATTGAATAAAATTTTAGTAAATTTTCTAGTAGTTTATCACCTTAGAATCAACTCTAGACACTTTTCAAAAAAGAGTAAAATACCCTATCTTTTTAGCTGAGTTAAAACCCTTCCATTGGCTATGTTGACACTATCTGCAATTTCTTTGATCCCGGCCTAGAGAGTCCACTGGCAAAGTTAACTTGCGCAATTTCTTGCAGGACGCACTGGTAAGGCGCCTGCGACGCGACAGCAATTTCAACAATTGAAACAAACTCCTATAAACAAATGGTAGCGGCCGCATCTCGAAATTTATTTGTTTATGCGTAATTTTCAATAATACTAAAACCAATACGTTTACGGCACGGCCATTCGTTACGCGATGTAAGCGCAATTTGCTAGTTTATCGCCGTTGCAATGTGGACAGCCGGACACACGGTTAATCGCGTCGCGTCGCGACGCCAGTCGTCTTACCAGTGCGGTCGCGGCCTTAATGCCGCTTAAATAATCTTTGTTCACAATAATTGTATGGAAGAAAAAAAAAGGTCTTATCCATCGTACCTATTCGTAAAACGAATATTGGCTTCAGAGGAAGCCAATATTCGTTATCCTCTGATAGCGGAAGCAAAATTTAATTTTTAGGCCCATGGGAGTTTTCATATCTCTCTTCCGATTGGTCCGTGTTCGTGCTTTGGTAGGTGTTTATTACTACTGCGTTCGTTGCAGAAACCTGTCGATCGCTAATTCCGTTTGAAATTCAAATATGTTTGAGAAGCTGTTGTCTTCTAAGAGTCACGTGATCAATTTGTCGATCGATACATTACAATAAAATACAATTGTACGCCCATACATTTTTTGAATTATGCCTGCTAGTCCAAAGAGGAATAGTAGGTTGATACTTCTAGCTTTTTCTCATAGGTAATGATGAAAAATAGTGTATGCCATTCGGGGCCAAAACATTTTGTTCTCGGGCGGCGTATATTGAATTCCTCGCTACGCTCAGGATTCTACTTTAGAATCCTTCACTTCGCTCTGAATGCAAAATAACGCCCTCGGGGAACAAAAAATTTCTTTGGCCCCATATAACACAATTAACTATTTAGTACGCATAACAAGTACCAGAAGCAGTGATAGCCTAGTTTAGGACTGTGGTCTCCTATTCGGGGGGTAGCAGGTTCGATCCCGGTTCGGATCCTTGATACCTCTGACTTTTCGGAGTCAAGTGCGTTTAAGCAATTAAATATCACTTGCTTCAACGGTGAAGGAAAACATCGTGAGGAAACCTGCACATCTGAGAGTTATCCATAATGTTCTCGAAGGTGTGTGAAGTCCGCCAATTCGCATTGGGCCAGCGCGGTGGACTATGGCCTATAACCCTTCTCTGAGAGGAGACCTGCGCTCAGTAGTGAGCCGTTGATGGGTTGCTAGTCATGAATAAGTACCTGCGTGCGCGCGCGCATGGTGCGGTCGCGCCGGGCGCCGCGCTCCTCGCTGCGACGCCGCGCCTCCGCCACGTCCACGCACGTGATGTACACTGCTAAACGAATATTGTTTCATAATAAGTACCTGCGTGCGCGCGCGCATGGTGCGGTCGCGCCGGGCGCCGCGCTCCTCGCTGCGACGCCGCGCCTCCGCCACGTCCACGCACGTGATGTACACTGCTAAACGAATATTGTTTCATAATAAGTACCTGCGTGCGCGCGCGCATGGTGCGGTCGCGCCGGGCGCCGCGCTCCTCGCTGCGACGCCGCGCCTCCGCCACGTCCACGCACGTGATGTACACTGCTAAACGAATATTGTTTCATAATAAGTACCTGCGTGCGCGCGCGCATGGTGCGGTCGCGCCGGGCGCCGCGCTCCTCGCTGCGACGCCGCGCCTCCGCCACGTCCACGCACGTGATGTACACTGCTAAACGAATATTGTTTCATAATAAGTACCTGCGTGCGCGCGCGCATGGTGCGGTCGCGCCGGGCGCCGCGCTCCTCGCTGCGACGCCGCGCCTCCGCCACGTCCACGCACGTGATGTACACTGCTAAACGAATATTGTTTCATAATAAGTACCTGCGTGCGCGCGCGCATGGTGCGGTCGCGCCGGGCGCCGCGCTCCTCGCTGCGACGCCGCGCCTCCGCCACGTCCACGCACGTGATGTACACTGCTAAACGAATATTATTTCATAATAAGTACCTGCGTGCGCGCGCGCATGGTGCGGTCGCGCCGGGCGCCGCGCTCCTCGCTGCGACGCCGCGCCTCCGCCACGTCCACGCACGTGATGTACACTGCTAAACGAATATTGTTTCATAATAAGTACCTGCGTGCGCGCGCGCATGGTGCGGTCGCGCCGGGCGCCGCGCTCCTCGCTGCGACGCCGCGCCTCCGCCACGTCCACGCACGTGATGTACACTGCTAAACGAATATTATTTCATCCATATTTAGAATAGAATAGAATAGAAATACTTTTTATTCAAATGAACTTTTTCACAAGTGCTTTTGAATCGTCGATGAGTCTACCACTGGTTCGGAATGCCCTTCCTGTCGAGAAGAACCAGGAAGAAACTCGGCGGTTGCTCTTTTTGCAACAACAACAAGTTTACAATACAAAGATACTATGCTTTGTATGCAGTGTTTCCACAATGAGGGGAAGTTCCACAAAAAGCATACCTAATTACAATTCAATGCATATTAGGACGGGCAGACAGAAAGTAGCTCCATTCCCGCCGGTGGAACCAGTTCACGAGCATGACCCAGCCGTTGCTTCGCCATTATGCATACAGCATAAACTAGCCTGCACGCCGATCCTACAGCCCACAAAACCCGTATAATTGTCTCACCGGGCTCTTCCTGCGCCCTCTCGTGCGAGTGCTCCCTCAACAAGCCCGCGAGCGACGCCAGCGTGGACGACGTCGGCTTGCCCGCGCTCGACAGGCTGCCGCGGGTCCCGGCTGGAACGACACAAGAACAACTTCATGCACTATACACTCTATAATTAATCTATGATTAGTCATTAGCTGGCGTAGGGCCAAATGACAAATGACAGCTTAATTATGGATCAATTTGTAAGCGCCACATTTGACATACGAGTCTCTCTGGAACTAATGATATTGCAAATGGCGCACCGACCTCTATATTTAATTTATGAAATCACTAGACGATGCCCGCGACTTCGTCCGCGTGGATTTTTTGATTCCCGCGGGAACTCTTTACTTTTCCGGAATAAATTGTAGCCTATGTGTTAATCCTTGGTATGAGCTATCTCCACTCCAAATTTCAGCCAAATCAGTCCAGTAGTTTTTGCGTGAAAGAGTAACAAACATACACAGAGACACACAAACTTTCGCCTCTATAATATTAGTGTGATGTGATAGGTTAATTATAGAGGCCCGTGCGCCATTTGCAATATTATTAGTCCCAGAGACACTCGTATCTGCTTCATCATGATCATCATCATTATCAACCCATAGCAGTGATAGCCGAGTGGTCAGGACAGTGGTCTCCTATTCGGGGGGTCGCAGGTTCGATCCCGGGTACGCACCTGACTTTTCGGAGTCATGTGCGTTTAAACAATTAAATATCACTTGCTTCAACGGTGAAGGAAAACATCGTGAGGAAACCTTTAAGAGTTCTCTATAAAGTTCTCGAAGGTGTGTGAAGTTCGCCAATTCGCATTGGGTTAGCGGCATCACCTTCGAGAATATTATGGAGAACTCTCAGGTCTGCAGGTTTCCTCACGATGTTTTCCTTCACCTTTGAAGCAAGTGATATTTAATTGTTTAAAGTTTAAACGCACATTATGACTCCGAAAAGTCAGGTGCGTACCCGGGATCGAACCTGCGACCCCCCGAATAGGAGACCACTGTCCTAACCACTAGGCTATCACTGCTTCTGCTTACAGCTGATTACAGCGCCAAAATCAAGTACATCGACGTCAAGATCGGCTTAAACCCGGTCGCCGTACGAGATATTACCAGGCAGGTCTATGTAAGTCATGTCACGTGTGCTATTGTTGTATATTTACCGAGTGATGCGGCATGGGACGCGTGCGAGGCCAAGGAGCCCCTGGCGGGCGCTGCGGGGGGCACGCTGCGTGAGGGCGCGCGCCCCGCCTCCGCCGTGGCGGCCTCGCACGCGCCGCTCGAGCACCCCTCGCCGCAACGACGACGTATCCTGGACACAAAGGGAAATTATCCTAAACGAATCCGACAAAACTTGATCAAACGAAGTTTATTATCGTACGGTACAGACTTGGCGGATGGGGGCTAGGCGAAAGAGTAAGAATTTTCCGTCACGACCCCCTTTCTAACATGTGGCGAGAGATGGCGTTGATTTTAAACGGTAATGTTTTCATTATCAAAAGATAATATTTTCATAATGAGGTGTGCGGTTATTTATTACGAGATTGTTCTAACATGTGACAAGACATGGCGTTGATTATAATAAGTAATGTTTTCATTATTAGAAATTAATATTTTCATAATATTGTTTAAATAGGTACCATAATTATGATAATTTATCAAAAGGAACTTCGTTCCATCCGAGTGTTCCACGTCACTCACGCATTTATTAATTATTATTATTCAAGGGGCGGATCAACAAATTCCTGAATAGCCGGCAACACATTGGTGGTGCCAATGATAATTATAATGTAGATTTTTCGAATTCCCACGGGATAGGGAAAAAAGACGATTTATATTTTCGCTTTTAAGTATTCTTTTGTCATGAAAGTAGCTGTGAAGTAAGTTATTATAATTAACTGTTATTAGGACTTTTCGAAATTCCCTCGGGATAGGATAAATGAACTTGTCGCCATTTCTAATTCCACGCGAGCGAAGCTGTGGACCAACGCTAGTATTAGGATAAGTGGCAACTTACCTACGCCATAAAGCAACTAGGTGGTCCCGTATAGAGGTGACAGTGAGCGGAGCGCCCACCAGTGAGCACAGTTGTGGTGAAGTGTCAGCATAGGATGTGGTAAGAGGCGACACGTAGATAGGATACCCGATCGGTTGGTCGCAGGACGAGTTGATTATGTTTCTTAGAGCCTGTGAAAAATTTAACCAATTAAAGCCAATTCTCGTGAGGCGAATCACCACGCGCTGTGGGAATCCCCCCCCCCCCCCCCCCCCCCCCCCCCTATAAGGATTTACGGGACAAGATGCTGGATGGGATCGTTCGTGGGGAGGCGGAACCAGTCTACTACATGGACCTCGTTGCGTTGGCGGAAAACTATATCTGGCTGCGGGAGTTCGCGCACCAATTGCACAAGAGGCGAAGCGGATCGGAGCGAACAGGGACCAGGCAAGGAGTCACGGAGCGACGACGTGAGTCAAGCCTGTGCAGTGACGTCTAGCCCCAGAAGGGGGAGAATAGAATAGAAATGTTTTTATTCAAATAAACTTTTACAAGTACTTTTGAATCGTCAATGAGTCTACCACTGGTTCGGAATGCCGTTCCTGCCGAGAAGAACCAGCAAGAAACTCGGCAGTTGCTCTTTTCAAAATACTTTTACAATATACTTAATAGATATTATTCTATGTATGCAGAGTTTCCATAATGAGAGGAAGTTCCACAAAAGCATACGTAATTATTTCTAATTATAATTCAACACACTAATTATAATTCAACACAGAGATTGACCAAAGGGACAAAGGATTGGAGAAAAAAGAACTTGTAGGGAGTCAAGAAGGCGCACCGGGAAACACGCCAAGAGCAAGTACCGGGCGCCCTCCCAGTGTTTCGGCCCATATAACCGCGAGGTTGGATGGGCCATGGGAGGTTGATGGTTTGTACCTGTTTCGCGTTCTGTATGGAGCCGCGCTCGGGGTTCCTGTTGCGCAGGTACACCAGCTCCTGCTGCTGGCCCGCCCACAGCCCGCGCACGCACTCGCGGTTCAGCTTGATCACGCGGAACCCCAGGTGGCGCTTGTTCAGCATTATTATCTTGTAGTCGTCGTTACCCTCGTCCACCACGTGTCTGGACACAAAACCAAACAGTTTAGATCAGGACGGTTCGAACACCATTCGTTTGAGAATGGATTAATTATTGTTCTTTTAAATTTACCACACGACGAAGTCACTTTTACTACAAAAGTACAAACAAGAAAGCAAGCGAGATTTAAATCGACGGACGCGTTCAACGTGAACATGCAGTACTAAGACCACAGCGTACGCTACACCGCGTCAATTGCGTTAAGCGTCAGTCGCCCGCGGCAGTGACGATACGCATCTCTTCCCCGCCGTACTATCTACCCCGATTGGGCGTCTCTTTACAAGACACGGCTCCGGCCCGGCACCGACAGTGCTCAACACCACGAAACCGACAGCTACATTCTTCATTTAAACCGACACGCTCCGACTGGCCACGGCGGCTGGGTGCTAGAGCCACTTGGGTGCGAGGCGGTGTCACTGATAACCCCACTCGCACACACACATGGAAGTTCTGCATGCGTACACAAAACCATGCATAACGATGCTGTAACGATACCGGTGGGAGCCTTGCTACCGACGACATGCCGGCGCCGGCGATATGTCACTGTCGGGCCGGGCCAGTAAGACAACGCCATACTTCTTTTCCGGGGTTCCGTCGCTACTCCAGCACCTTGGGACCCCAACGACCATCAGCTCTTTGAAGTATGTGCCCCGTTCATTTCCACTTCAGTTTCGCGACTCGCTGAGCTATATCGGTGACTTTGGTTCTTCTACGGATCTCCTTATTTCTGATTTGATCTCGCAGGGATATTCCGAGCATAGTTCTCTCCATTGCTCGCTGAGTGACCCTGAGCCGACCGACAGATGGCGGTATAACCATCTCATAATAGCCAGACTGAACAAATGGCACAGGCCGGTGTCGGGCAGCAACGATACCGGTGCGATCAGTCTAGCCCTGCGATGACCAACACGCCTGCCCAGCGTGGTCATTATGGGCAAAACCCTTAATGGAAACTGACACGTGCCATACAATTCCATAGAATTATGCGTCCACTATTTTGTCGTCGGTGCCGTGCCGTGCCGTGCCGTGCCGTGCCGTGCCGTGCCGTGCAGTGAAGAAAAGCCCATTGTCATGACGACTTATCGCGTAGGATACGTAGACTTGTTTTAGGTTATACTTTGGTCATTGTTGTGCATCATAAAGCGTCATATAGCTCCATCGTCGTTTGTTGGACTTTGGAGTAGCCATATACCTCAGAGCGAGCAGATGTGGAGCGCCGCGCAGCACGTTGTACCGCCAGGCGGGCGCCGCCTCGTGGCATATGACCAGCCTCTGCGCGTGCGACGATATAGCGCCGTACAGGGCCGCGCTGCTGCAGTACTCCTCCGGGAACATGAAGTGGTCCTGTGGATGTACAAGATTGAAGATTTATTGCGGAGAGTGCTGATACAAGATTTATTGCGGAGAGTGCTGATACAAGATTTATTGCGGAGAGTGCTGATACAAGATTTATTGCGGAGAGTGCTGATACAAGATTTATTGCGGAGAGTGCTGATTCAAGATTTATTGCAGAGAGTGCTGAAACAAGACCGATACAAGATTTATTGCAGAGAGTGCTGATACGAGATTGCAGTGAGTGCTGATATAAGACTGATACAAGATTTATTGCAGAGAGTGCTGATACAAGATTTATTGCAGAGAGTGCTGATACAAGATTTATTGCAGAGAGTGCTGATACAAGATTTATTGCAGACAGTGCTGATACAAGATTTATTGCAGAGAGTGCTGATTCAAGATTTATTGCAGAGAGTGCTGATACAAGATTTATTGCACAGAGTGCTGATTCAAGATTTATTGCAGAGTGCTGATACATGATTTATTGCAGAGTGCTGATCCAAGATTTATTGCAGAGAGTGCTGATACAAGATTTACTCCAGAGAGTGCTGATACAAGACTTATTGCAGAGAGTGCTGATACAAGATTTACTCCAGAGAGTGCTGATACAAGACTTATTGCAGAGAGTGCTGATACAAGATTTACTCCAGAGAGTGCTGATACAAGACTTATTGCAGAGAGTGCTGATACAAGATTTCTTGCAAAGAGTAAGATTTTAAGGGTAAGGCTCATTCCGTACCGCATCCGATCCGAATCCAAGAAGTCTCGATCAGTACTATTTATGTAGCTGTAGTACTAGTAGTTTGTATGAAGGGTTGTGCACTAGATCTGAATTTTGTTTTCCGAATCTGACATCTAGTACCCTGAATCGAATATTCCGCAAAGCATCAAGAATCTCAAAAGTATATCCCAGTTTTCCGCAACTCACCTGGTGCAACTTAAGTGCCATTCGCACTGCGGGTGCCAGCACGGAGTGTAACAGAGCAACGTCGGAAAACACCCACTCGTCGCGCGCGCACGTGATGCGAAAATCCCCCTTGAACAGTGCGTGCAGACCGTACAGGAAGAATTCCACACTGCAACAGAAACGCAAAATTAAATTCAACTCGATTTATGGCATACCGTAACTATCCGGTCTAATATGAAATAACTAGTGGTTCGCCCCGAACTGAGACCTCGCGGTAACGGTATCCCATGATTATTCATTCAATCGATACATGATAACCAAAACTGACATTATTATTATGCCCGTTTTCACCAAACATACCTAAATCATCCCCTAAGTAGGAGTCTCTTAACGTAGGTAGCTCCTAAATACAATCCTAAGTCCTAACATCCGTCCCAATATCCTTTTAGGTGTCCCGTACAGGATCGTGATAAATAAGTTGACAGAAAACATCAATCACCTAACTTATAGGTAGCCCGTAAAGGTTAGGGAACGTTAGTGAAAACATTGAATTATTATGTAGGTACTAACGAGTGAAACCGGGTTACGGGCATCTGTACAAATCGTCATCTATCGACGCGAATAGAAAATATACAATATTTAACTAAAATTTAACTAAAAAATAATTTTTATTGAATAATATGGTACAAAAAAAATTACAATACAATTATTGTATTATAATAAGTAACTAAATAATAATGGTCGACGCAAAACTGTTTTTGGGATAGGTCGTTAGTCGTAACTCGTAGTTCCATGGGAATAGTTACTGACTGCGCCATCTATTAGCATTATTGTGAAGCTATGTTGATGCTATATGAATTACTGATGTACATTAAAAATTAAATAATCTCGTTTCTTTATAATATTCATAAAATTTTAGTATTTGTTGTTCAAGTACAGGATATAAGTGACCTAAAAACATAAAATCAGTTTGAAAATCCATAGCGGATTTTCCTAGAGAGTGTCTTCAAGCGAGCGTATAAAATCGCCACTTTGAAAGCCCCCCATTTCGTCAATTTTAAGGGAAAAATTAAAAAAAAAATATTTTTGTACTCAGTTCAAAATTATCTTTAAAATGATACGTAACAATTTTATGTAACGCGATATTTTTTTTTTTACTTCGCATTCGCTTCTATGAGAGCCCCCCTGAAATAAAGATTTTTATAACTTTTTAAGCCATTTTCGGCTGGAGGCCATCGGTTTACATATTATATCTAAATTTGAAGTAATTACGTTCAGTAATTCAAAAGTTATAAGGCTCTGACAGACGGGCGGACGGACGGACGGACAAGTGCAAATCGCTCTAGTTAACTCAAAGACCTTCGCTTCGCTCGGTCGATTATCATATTGTAGCATTACCACTGAGCTCTGCATCTAATTAATCTATGATTAACACTGGAGAGGCTGCTGTCATATTTTTTTGGACCTTGAACTGGACTTGATTGACGCCATTTTGGCGCTGTAAGCAGTACGTCTTTGGGAATTTAATAAAATTGCAAATGGCGTACCCACCTCTATAATTAATCTATGATTTGATCGTATAGACTAATTATATAATACTAGCTGATGCCCGCGGCTTCGTCCGCATAGATTTAGTTTTTAAAATCGCTCGGGAAATCATTGATTTTTCGGGAGAAAAAGTAGCCTATGTCACTCTCCAGGTCCTCGATTATACCCATGCAAAAAATCACGTCGATCCGTAGCTTTGTTGCGGCGTGATTGAAGGACAAACCAACAAGCCAACAAACACACTTTCGCATTTATAATATTAGTATGATTATTAGTTCCAGAGACACTCGTATACCAATGCGGCGTTATAAATAACTAATATGGCCATTACGCGCCACGCGCTGCAGTGCACGATCCACTCCTGGTATATCATGTAGATTGTAGTATCACCTGGAGGCGGATAAGTGCTGCGCGGCCGCCAGCGCCCGTCGCCCCAGCAAGCTGAGCGCGAAGCAGAGCGTGACGAGCGGCGAGTCCCGGGCCGCGGCGCGCCGCCGCCAGCCGCCGCCGCGCCGCGCGCTGCAGTGCACGATCCACTCCTGGTATATCGCGCAGAACCTGCTCCTGGTGACAACATTAGTGAACAACTAAATAGGATATTTTACTCTTTTTTGAAAAGTGTCAAGGGGTTGTTTCAAATATATATGGAGCCTGGGCCAGGTCTTTGTACAATCTTTCAAAATGTTTGGGGTCATGAAATGGTGATTATTTTTTCCTTATTTGTCATTAAAAGGTCCTTTTTACGAGGTACAATGCGAAATTTTTTTGCAAAATTAAAGCGCAACAACATGGCGTTCTTTTTGACAATGACACGTACTTACACGAGTCATGATGACATTTGACATAAAAATAACCACAATTGACAGCAATTGACATTTGGCATACCAGCAATTGACGTTTGACAATTGAAATGACATTAAGATGACGTAATGTCATTACAAATATAGACGACAAAAGCAGATGGATGCACTCCGGGAGTTGCCATTCTACAGATGTACCCAATCATCAATTTTATATCTTTACCTCTTATTCACTGTAATACTACAAAAAAGCATATTTTATTTCAATTTCTATGATTTAATACTATTTTTTGGCATAGCGTACAAGTACCTAGCCCACGATGAAACAACCCCTTTGATCCTAAGATGATAATATGACACTAGAAAATTTAATAAATTTTTATTCAATCGATAAGTACCAAAAAGATGCGTTTAAATCTTTAAATATTGCATTTTAAATTGCCGCGCGTAAACGACGAAACACCATGTGATGACCTCGTCTGTATAGTAAATTCGTTCGCTGAAATGGTTGACGCCCTTTGTAAAGCCGACTTATAGCGACCGCCAGTCCATGCCGAAGGCGGTGCTACATATTATGTGACCTGTGTTTAGTGCGATGATAGTATATGCATAATAGGTGATGATTCAGATCTCATACTACTAGTATTTTGATTTTCTGTTGTTTCATTAATCTAAAAAAAATTGAAATAAATGAGGTACTAAATGATTAAATAATGTATTTATTTATTTTCACATAGTTTCCAAAATACCGTGTACTTGTACTGCAAACTATTTGTGCGGATGAACTATATAGACTTAATGACGTATTGTAATGGCGGAAACCGTATGAGAGTGTGGCATATTTGTAGCATAGATAAAAAAGTGAAAACTTTGAAATAAAATATAAAATTTATTTTATAATTTTGTGGACTGAAACTTACACTTCCTGATTTCATATTGCCTAATATTTTAGGCATGTAGATATTTTTAGATTATTTCTCACTAGGAGTAAAATACCCTATTGACATGTCTTAATGTCGTGCTATCCCTTCCATAATGATTCTTGTAGAAAAGGATAGCACCAGTTTTAGACCTGTGGATTTAACAATTAATTTATTTTGTATAAGAACCATATTTATTTATGTAGATACACACATTTATGCAAATAAGGAATAGAGTATTCGTATTGGTTAGATTCGAAGTGTGACATCAGCTACCATATTTTGAAAGAGCGGCAACATGGCGGCGTTTATATCGACCGAATCAAAAGGCGGATATGTGCGTCCTTGTTTAACTAGGGGACAACGAAGATGTGTTTATCCCTTTCTTCTAGATCTAATTATAGAGATCTGTGTTTTAAATATTTAAGTAAAAGTGATACTCGTAGAGTAAATCAAAAACATTAAAAACTATTAAATCTAAAATAAATATGCTAAACGCACCACTGCATCCCTCGCCTAATAAACAATTCAGATAGTAAAATTAGATCACAATTTACTGAAATTAAACTAGCGGCACGCTATGATGGCCGGTTTGACGTTTGTCCGCTCATGAAGTTCCGTAATTAATTGATAACGACTTTGAAGGAAATAATTGTATTACTTTATTGACGATAGTGATGTGCAGAGATTCATAAATTTTATCGAATGTAGTTTTAGGTTTAGGACTCAAAATTTATTTATTAAATTGATTTCTAAAATGTATACAAGTGTAGAAAAATCAGTTTGCACCATTTAAGGGGTGAATGTACTTGTGAATATGAACAATTTTCACTATGTGGACAAACTCTGAAATCGCAAAAAAATATCAGCTGTTTCATACAAAAGGTAAAATTTTTATTTTTATATGATATATACCACAACTCGGCATTTGGTTTTCTAAATTGAAAATTTTTAAAAATGGAATCTAATACGATCGTCACATAGGATCGCTGGCTAGCACAACTACTACCTCCGGCAAAACTCGCGTCAATGCTCAATGCAAAACAAAGCAGTTTCGAATTGACGTTGCTTCGAAAAGTATAAACTGTCAGTGCAATGCAGTGTAATAATTTATAACGTAAACTAAAAAATCATATTTTTTGGATAAGTTGGATTGTTACACTAGCGGCACGCTATGATGGCCGGTTTGACACATTACAATAGTGATGTGGAATGTCAATTTATTCTCGAACAAAAAAACAATTAAGTTTTGTTTTTGTACCTGATTAAATAGGTTTAATAAAACAAAAATGTATATGTTTATTTAATTTATTTGAACGAACTGAATATTTGAATGAAAATGAATATACATACTTTATATGCACACAAGAAACATATGAATACAAAAGATACCAAAAAAGGTGCCACAAAAGGCCATAATTAATCAGATTCGTCCATACTACTATTTTCACTGTCGTCACTGCTATCATCACCTACATTAATAATTATATGTTCGTTTTCTATAATATTATCTATTTTCACATCTCTTTCATAATCTTCCCTTATTAATTTAACAGTTCTATTCACAACCTTTTCCCAGTCTCCTTTAGTCACATGTTCACAAGCTTCTTCTAATAATTTTAGCATTTTTTTTGTGGTAAATGGGGGTTCTGTATTGTGTCTTGCAGCATATCCCTTAATTTGAGCCCACACCAACTCAATCGCATTATACTCACAATGGTAAGGCGGTAACCGTATAACTCTGTGCCCATGTTCTAATGCTATTTCGTCAATGACGTAACGGATCTTGGTTGGTTTGTTTTCTTTTAAAAGACGTACTAATTCCGCTTTTAACATATTCATGTTTGCATCTACGCCATTTTTACGAAGCCATGCGACGATATCAGCTTTCTTTTGGGATTGGGCAGGTGGCTTGTCAATTTGCATCGAGTGGTATGGGGCGTTGTCCATAATTATAATAGATGGTTCAGGGAGGCTACACAACATTGAGGTAAACCATTCAGTAAACTTTTCTCCATTCATGTCTTCATGATAGTCTCCAGTGGTTTTTGACGCAAAAGCCATGAGAGAACCTTCGACAAACCCGTTGATGGTTCCGGCGTGACAAATTATAAGTCGCGATCCTTTTCCTACAGGAACTTTGGAAGTAGATGCTGCTGTGTCATCGTTCCAAGAACGGCCTACAGTATGGTTAGCATTAAGCCATGTTTCATCCAAGAACACAACATTTTGCCAATTTTTGATTTCTTTCACTTGCCGTAAAAAAGTATACCTTGCCATCGCTATATCAAATCTTTCCATCAATATTTTGCGTTTGTTACATTTTTTGTATCGAAATCCAATGGTCTTCAAAATCTTCGTTAAAGAACTTTCCCCACCGAAGAATAATCCAGCTTCCTTCAGTGAATGCACCAACTTTTTTCTTGTTGGATACTCCTTCTGTAAATAGTAGCCGTAAACATGTCTTCGGATAGCATCGGCATCAAAGCTATCGATGCCTACGACTGGTTTTGCTCGTTTTCTCTTTTTTGGTGTGTGAAGTTTATTTTCTTCTGTGCCAGTCTCGCCATATTTTTTTTTAGTTATCCGTCTAACAGTTCGTTGTCCAATATTAAGCGCATCAGCTACGCGTTCAACCACTGACGTTATAGGTAAAATTGGCCCTCCATTTTGAGCTTCACGATCGAAATAGTTACGAAGGCGTATTACGAACTCACGTGTCTGACTATTTAGAACAGTTCTCTGCGTACGTTCGGTCATATCGACGAAATCCACAACAAAGGGCTTGAACAGAGTCCAAATTAACGAGCAAGGGTCAACAGTAATGCAGTATCAATATTTGAAATCCAAAGCCAGGTCAAAACTATATCACAATCGCATTGCACTGACAGTTTATACTTTTCGAAGCAACGTCAATTCGAAACTGCTTTGTTTTGCATTGAGCATTGACGCGAGTTTGCCGGAGGTAGTAGTTGTGCTAGCCAGCGATCCTATGTGACGATCGTATTAGATTCCATTTTTAAAAATTTTCAATTTAGAAAACCAAATGCCGAGTTGTGGTATATATCATATAAAAATAAAAATTTTACCTTTTGTATGAAACAGCTGATATTTTTTTGCGATTTCAGAGGTTTGTCCACATAGTGAAAATTGTTCATATTCACAAGTACATTCACCCCTTAAATGGTGCAAACTGATTTTTCTACACTTGTATACATTTTAGAAATCAATTTAATAAATAAATTTTGAGTCCTAAACCTAAAACTACATTCGATAAAATTTATGAATCTCTGCACATCACTATCGTCAATAAAGTAATACAATTATTTCCTTCAAAGTCGTTATCAATTAATACGGAACTTCATGAGCGGACAAACGTCAAACCGGCCATCATAGCGTGCCGCTAGTGTAATGTTATTATAGGTATTTGTGTTTAACAGAATCGTCTTATTAAATCTAAGTGGGCAATTTAAACCTAAGTGGTTTCTCGTGTGCTAATAAGAACATTTTTGTATATTCCTCTATGTTGATAATAAAAAATCAAAAAAAAAAAAATAGAGAAATAAACTTACTTCGTGATTCCCGACGCCCTGAAATCGTAGTCCTCGTCAAGGTTCACGTTGAAGATTGGGTCCAGGTCGACGAAGGACCGCTCGCTCATCGGCTTCAGGGCCTCGGCCAGCTCGGGGGACGACAGCCACTCTTCCAGTTTGGGCGAGTGGATCGTGTAGTAGATTATGCTCTATACGAACGAAAATATAGATAAAAACATTGTTTACAATAAAGGATAGGGGAACATTTATTTTCCAAATTAAAGCGAGTGTGCTTTAGACCACACGACTGAAGTAAAACTTACGAAACGCAACTGCTATGAAAGAAAGAGAGAAAGAAAAATGTGTATTCGCACCTCTCTTCTTGCCCCTTACTACTCACCTTGACATAGTAGCTGAGTAGAACCTTCCGGAACTCGAACACTTGCAGCATGGACACCGCGCTGTTGTCCGAGACGGAGTACCCCTCCAGCACGTACCGCGCGGCCCGCCAGCTGCCACGCGAGCCAGCGCAGCGCCCACCACGCGCCGGGGGACAGCACGCGGCCCCCCCGCAAAGCTTACTACTCACCTTGACATAGTAGCTGAGTAGAACCTTCCGGAACTCGAACACTTGCAGCATGGACACCGCGCTGTTGTCCGAGACGGAGTACCCCTCCAGCACGTACCGCGCGGCCGCCAGCTGCCACGCGAGCCAGCGCAGCGCCCACCACGCGCCGGGGGACAGCACGCGGCCCCCGCAAAGCTTACTACTCACCTTGACATAGTAGCTGAGTAGAACCTTCCGGAACTCGAACACTTGCAGCATGGACACCGCGCTGTTGTCCGAGACGGAGTACCCCTCCAGCACGTACCGCGCGGCCGCCAGCTGCCACGCGAGCCAGCGCAGCGCCCACCACGCGCCGGGGGACAGCACGCGGGCCCCCGCAAGCTTACTACTCACCTTGACATAGTAGCTGAGTAGAACCTTCCGGAACTCGAACACTTGCAGCATGGACACCGCGCTGTTGTCCGAGACGGAGTACCCCTCCAGCACGTACCGCGCGGCCGCCCAGCTGCCACGCGAGCCAGCGCAGCGCCCACCACGCGCCGGGGGACAGCACGCGGCCCCCGCAAAGCTTACTACTCACCTTGACATAGTAGCTGAGTAGAACCTTCCGGAACTCGAACACTTGCAGCATGGACACCGCGCTGTTGTCCGAGACGGAGTACCCCTCCAGCACGTACCGCGCGGCCGCCAGCTGCCACGCGAGCCAGCGCAGCGCCCACCACGCGCCGGGGGACAGCACGCGGCCCCCGCAAAGCTTTACTACTCACCTTGACATAGTAGCTGAGTAGAACCTTCCGGAACTCGAACACTTGCAGCATGGACACCGCCGCTGTTGTCCGAGACGGAGTACCCCTCCAGCACGTACCGCGCGGCCGCCAGCTGCCACGCGAGCCAGCGCAGCGCCCACCACGCGCCGGGGGACAGCACGCGGCCCCCGCAAAGCTTACTACTCACCTTGACATAGTAGCTGAGTAGAACCTTCCGGAACTCGAACACTTGCAGCAGTGGACACCGCGCTGTTGTCCGAGACGGAGTACCCCTCCAGCACGTACCGCGCGGCCGCCAGCTGCCACGCGAGCCAGCGCAGCGCCCACCACGCGCCGGGGGACAGCACGCGGCCCCCGCAAAGCCACCGGGAGCCACACACACCCTCTGGAGCAAAAATAGTTCTTTTCAATATTGAAGGCAAAACGAAGACTGCTTCAGGATATACACTGTCTGGTAGCAAAAACAATAGCTTTCAATATTGAAGCAAAATCGGAAGACTACTTTGCCAATATGCAGAATATATGCCCTCTGGTAGCAAAGTAAGAAGTTTCAATATTGAAACAAAAATGAAAGGCAGAATACAAACTTACTGGTAGCAAAATAATAGGGTTCGCTATTGAAGCAAGAAATGGAAGACTGCTTTACCAATACGCAAGAACACATACCCTCTGGTAGCGAAATCAAAGGTTCACTATTGAACAAAAAACGAATGAATGCTGTACCAATATGCAGAATACATGCCCTCTGGTAGCAAAATAATAGGTTCAATATTGAAGCAAAAACGAAAGACTGGTAAAGACCAATGTGCAGAATACACACCCTCTACACTAGCGGCACGCTATGATGGCCGGTTTGACGTTTGTCCGCTCATGAAGGTTCCGTATTAATTGATAACGACTTTGAAGGAAATAATTGTATTACTTTATTGACGATAGTGATGTGCAGAGATTCATAAATTTTATCGAATGTAGTTTTAGGTTTAGGACTCAAAATTTATTTATTAAATTGATTTCTAAAATGTATACAAGTGTAGAAAAATCAGTTTGCACCATTTAAGGGTGAATGTACTTGTGAATATGAACAATTTTCACTATGTGGACAAACCTCTGAAATCGCAAAACAAACTATCAGCTGTTTCTACTCAAAAGGTAAAATTTTATTTTTATATGATATATACCACAACTCGGCATTTGGTTTTCTAAATTGAAAATTTTAAAAATGGAATCTAATACGATCGTCACACAGGATCGCTGGCTAGCACAACTACTACCTCCGGCAAACTCGCGTCATTGCTCAATGCAAAACAAAGCAGTTTCGAATTGACGTTGCTTCGAAAAGTATAAACTGTCAGTGCAATGCGATTGTGATATAGTTTTGACCTGGCTTTGGATTTCAAATATTGATACTGCATTACTGTTGACCCTTGCTCGTTAATTTGGACTCTGTTCAAGCCCTTTGTTGTGGATTTCGTCGATATGACCGAACGTACGCAGAGAACTGTTCTAATAGTCAGACACGTGAGTTCGTAATACGCCTTCGTAACTATTTCGATCGTGAAGCTCAAAATGGAGGGCCAATTTTACCTATAACGTCAGTGGTTGAACGCGTAGCTGATGCGCTTAATATTGGACAACGAACTGTTAGACGGATAACTAAAAAAAAATATGGCGAGACTGGCACAGAAGAAAATAAACTTCACACACCAAAAAAGAGAAAACGAGCAAAACCAGTCGTAGGCATCGATAGCTTTGATGCCGATGCTATCCGAAGACATGTTTACGGCTACTATTTACAGAAGGAGTATCCAACAAGAAAAAAGTTGGTGCATTCACTGAAGGAAGCTGGATTATTCTTCGGTGGGGAAAGTTCTTTAACGAAGATTTTGAAGACCATTGGATTTCGATACAAAAAATGTAACAAACGCAAAATATTGATGGAAAGATTTGATATAGCGATGGCAAGGTATACTTTTATTACTATTAGCTTGTGAACATGTGACTAAAGGAGACTGGGAAAAGGTTGTGAATAGAACTGTTAAATTAATAAGGGAAGATTATGAAAGAGATGTGAAAATAGATAATATTATAGAAAACGAACATATAATTATTAATGTAGGTGATGATAGCAGTGACGACAGTGAAAATAGTAGTATGGACGAATCTGATTAATTATGGCCTTTTGTGGCACCTTTTTTGGTATCTTTTGTATTCATATGTTTCTTGTGTGCATATAAAGTATGTATATTCATTTTCATTCAAATATTCAGTTCGTTCAAATAAATTAAATAAACATATACATTTTTGTTTTATTAAACCTATTTAATCAGGTACAAAAACAAAACTTAATTGTTTTTTGTTCGAGAATAAATTGACATTCCACATCACTATTGTAATGTGTCAAACCGGCCATCATAGCGTGCCGCTAGTTTAGTAGCAAAATAATAGGTTCAATATTGAAGCAAAAACAAAAGACTGCTTTACAAATATGCAGAATACAGGCCCTCTGGTAGCAAAATAATAGGTTCAATATTGAAGGCAAAACGAAAGACTGCTTTACCAATATGCAGAATACAGGCTCTCTGGTAGCAAAATAATAGGTTCAATATTGAAGCAAAAACGAAATACTGCTTTATCAATATGCAGAATACAGGCCCTCTGGTAGCAAAATAATAGGTTCAATATTGAAGGCAAAACGAAAGACTGTTTTATCAATATGCAGAATACAAGCCCCTCTCTCTAGTAGTAAAATAATAGGTTCAATATTGAAGGCAAAACGAAAGACTGCTTTACCAATATGCGGAATACACATCCTCTGGTAGCAAAATAAGGCTTCAATACTGAAGCAAAAACGAAAGACTGCTTTACCTACAATTTTATAATACAAGTATAGATGAAACTTTATTTTTATTAGTTTGCGCACGTGTCGCTGCGCTTACTAATAAAAATAAATTTTGCGCAGACAAGAGTACTTTAACTTTCATTACTTTTTTCTGAAGAAAAAGTTACATCTATCCTCAGAATGAAAATATGTTACTTTTTTTTTTTTTTTTTTTTTTTTATTGCAGGATAGGCATGCGCTTGACGACAATCAATGCTGGACAGCACTGATGAGGTCTAGGTTGGAGCGCGCTTGCCTAGAAAATGCCTATTCACTCTTGCCTTGAAGGTACTGAGGTTATACGTGGCCGGAAACACAGAAGTTGGAAGTGCGTTCCACACCTTAGCGGTTCGATTCAGAAACGTTGAACAGAAGCGTTTCGTGCGAGCAGGTTGGATTTCAACCACGTAAGGATGCCAACGCTCACGATTTCTTGCTTTAGCTGTTGCAGTAATCGCCTAGTACTGCGAAAGAAGAAGGTTAGTACTGCGATATTTTATTCCAGGGATCACCAGTTCGATCCCGGGACTTTTCGGATTTATGTGCGTTTAAGCAATTAAATATCACATGTTTCAACGGTGAAGGAAAACATCTCGAGGAAACCTACGCGTCTGAGAGTCTTCTATAATGTTCTCAAAGGTGTATGAAGTCTACCAATTCGCATTAGAACAGCGTGGTGGACTATGGCCTATAACCCTTCTCTCAGAGGAGACCTGCGCTCAGTAGTGAGCCGTTGATGGGTTGCTCATGATGATGATGATGATAAACGCAATATGGTGTGCAAACATTACGATGACATGTTCGAAAAATGTTAAAGAGAAAACTGATGTTTCAATAGTGTAAAAATTGTGTTAAATCATCCCTCACCACTGCTTTCCTCCGGTCCCTCGGATATGGCCTCCACCTCCCTCTGCTGGCAATACGTCCCTCGGAACTCGAGGCCTCTCAGTTGGAACGACACCAGCCCGTTCCCCATCTCCACGATATGCACCAGGCAGTTGAGGTAGTCTGATGCCAGCACTAGATGGAACCATACAATTTTTTTGTTTTGGCGAGGCGAACGGAAGTTGAGAGGGAGCTATAAGTTAGTGAAGATAGAAACAGAGAGAGTTTATGTTTACGTTTCATATATTACTGTAGGAGCAAGAGAGAGAGGTCGCACACATTTTCTTTCTCTCATTCTCTTATAGCCAGTTGCGTTTCGTAAATTTTACTTCAGTTATGTGGTCTAAAGCACACTCGTTTTTTAGGGTTCCATACCAAAATGGTAAAAATGGAACCCTTATGGTGAGACTTTCTCCGTCCGTCCGTCCGTCTGTCACAGTCGATTATTTCAGTAACTATTAAAGCTATCGACATGAAATTTGGCATACTTGTGTATAATAGTGGTCCAAAATCATTGGAATAAAGAAAAATCGAAAATTATTTTTAGTTTTATTAAAAAAAGGGGGAAAATCGGGGGTTTGAAATTTCAAAGTAAGATAACTATACCGAGTGGGGTATCATATGAAAGGCATTTACTTGTGCATTCTAAAACAGTTTTTTATTTATTTCTAGATATAATAGTTTTTGATTAATCGACCAAAATGTCGAAAAAAATACCGTTCCCCCCCCCCCCCCCCCCCTTATCTCCGAAGTTTACCAATCGAAAAATCTGAAATAATTATGGTCAATAGAAGTTTATGTATATTTTACAGGAAAAATAAAATCAACGCGAAAATTATTTTAGTTTAATTAAAAAAGGGGGAAAATCAGGGGTTTGAAATTTCAAAGTAAGATAATTATACCGAGTGGGGTATCATGTGAAAGGCCTTTACTTGTGCATTCTAAAACAGTTTTTTATTTATTTTTATATATAATAGTTTTTGAGTAATCGGCCAAAATGTTGAAAAAAATACCGTTCCCCCCCCCCCCCCCCTTATCTCCGAAGTTTACCAATCGAAAAATCTGAAATAATTATGTTCAATAGAGGTTTATGTATATTTTACAGGAAAAATAAAACCAACGCTCTAACTAGCATAGTTTTTTTTATATTAACAATAAACCTCTACAAACAAAGTTAACGATAAATAAGCAAATTAATATAATATTATCGTTTTACTTTTACTTTTGGAGTATGGAACCCTCGGTGCGCGAGTCTGACTCGCACTTGGCCGGTTTTTTTATTAAAGTGTTAATCTACACTTAAGGAAATATCCGAACAATTTTTTTAAATACATATAAAAAATTCCGAGGCCAGCGGGATTCGAACCCACATCTCTAGGGAATCGCGCCCGAGTGTGTTGACTTTACACCACAGCCAAGAACGAACTACACGTCAACAACGACATTAGTGATATATATCTACTTTTTCAATCAGTTTTTAGCAACTGTTAGCGACATCTAGTAGCAACACATTACAGTTGTCGACCTACTTTTCCAAGACCCCATATTGCAATGGAGCTCTTTAGAAACTCGATATGCCACATTGCTTTTACTAAAAAGTATTAAAAAGTAAAGTAGTTTTGACGTGATAACGTCTTATTAATCGATGAACACCGGCTACACGCACGAAAAAGTGTCACGTTCCACCTGCGCCTGAGCGTGCAAGCGAGAGCGCGGAACAAGCGATACAGAGGCACGATCGGCCCGAGCGTTGGCTTGTGCCGCCCCCCAGTCATCGTCAATGTTTCTTTATGACGTTATCACGTAAAACTATCGTCCGTAAACCGACTTTACAGACAACCAATTTTTTTATCAACTAACTTTAATAAAAAGTAAATGGAAACACACAAGTATTTTTTAATTAAGAATAATAAGCATGCTGAACTTGACTTTATCTTCATTCGTCTCCAAATAAACGGAAAGCTCGTGTTAGGAATGGCTACGACAATAGTGCAATGGGCGGGGATAGAAACGTCAACCTTTTTCGATGACAAGATAGTCCTTGACTGCAATCTCACCTGATGGCTAGTGACGATGCAGTCTAACATAGTAGCGGGCAACTTGAAAGGGGTATGGCAGTGAACATTCAACCCATACCCCTAATCTGTATCTGCACGCCATCGTGCCAGAACGCTAAATTGCTTGGCGGCACGTCTTTGACGGTAGGGTGGTAACTAGCCAGGCCAAAGCCTCCCACCAGACCAAAAACAGTTTTCAGTCCGCACTTTTAAGGTTTATTTATAAGGCCCCACACTTTTTATTAATTCGAAAATATGTAATTGTCACCTTATCGACTGCCATATTACCAAACTGCGGAACCAACTCCCTCCGACGGTGTTCCCGTTTAGTTACAACATGGAGTTATTCAAGGGACGGACCAACAAATTCCTGAAAAGTCGGCAACGCGTAGGTAGTACCTCTGATGCTAGAAATTTTCATGGGCGGCGGTAATCACTTAACATCAGAACATCAGGTGACCTGCTTGTTTGCTCGCTATTCTTATAAAAAAAAATACTCATTTGCAAGTAATTATTGGACAAAGATACTGTATTTGTACAGGCATACACCAGCTACAGAATATCCAAATACCAAATAGCCTAGTGATTAACGGTGCGAACTGAAAACAGAAATGTCGCAGGTTCGATCCCCACCCGTTGCACTATTGTCGTACCCACCCCTAACACAAGCTTTCCGCTTATTTGGAGGGGAGAGGAGGATATTAGTTAAGTACATCATGATGAATGAACTCACCGAAGCAATCCCCCTGTTGCACTTGCCCCCACCTCCCCAGGATGAGGTCTCCGCACAGATAGTGTTGCAGCGAACGAGTCAAGTGCTCATAGAATATCGAGTTCAGGTTGTTGTCATCTGTAACATAATATGTAATTATATAACATACTAGAATATGATGATGATGATGATGATGAGAATACCTGCTAATATGTATTGGTATAATATTAGCACCACAATTATATTAAACAATATTAAATGAACCTTCATTTTAATTGAAAAAAAAAAAGAAAATGGAAAAGTTTAAAATCTGTAACCTGAATACCAAAAATTGTATGTAACATCCTACCATAATATTGACGTTGATAGTATAAAATATAGCCCGGACCATCATAATGAAGCGATGGACACCTCATTCATCAAAATCAGCCCAGTAGTTTAGGAGGAAAGGTGGAACATACATATACGTAAATGGAAACATACATACATAGATTGCTAAAACAAAAAATGTGTCGTGGAACACTCGTTTGGAATTGGAACGAAGTTACTTTTAATAATAAATTAATAATAAAAATAAATAAAATAGAAAATAATCTGAAGTCAGGATTCGAGCCCCCGAACCGATAGTTTCACTCCTTCGTTTAGCCGCTACGGCACCAAAGCTATGACGGAACGTGTGTAATAAACGAAGGCAACACACAAGAGTAAATTCTTACCCTTTTTTTCGCCTAGCCCCATCCGCTATTTACGTACCTCAATTCCTTTTGACTTTGTCGTAGTCGGGTAAATAGGGTTGCAATAAAAACCTACCTGCCCCTAAATTCCTTTCCAGTTGCGACGAGAGCCGGGTGTTGCTCTGGTCGACCCGCTTCGTGTTGTAGTCGCGCTCCCAGAACTTGACCGGGCGGACGTATGACGTCATGAATATGGCGCTGCCTAAAATAATACGTCAATATGGCTGATCCGTTAAACTGAATTGACAGGTCAAAATCTCGTGCTATCCCTTTCATAATGCTCCGTGTGGAAAAGGATAGCACTACAGTTTTTTAGTTGTAGCACGGTGCGGGTGACAGGCCTATAGAACGTAACTTATTTCATACCATATTATTGCTACCATAAGGTTTAAATTACGACAACAGATTTTTGAGAAGGAAAAGTCTCAATAGTTTTAATGTTGTGAATTTGAACCTTATGACTGCAACAATACGGTATAGCAATATGGACAAGCAATGATAGCATAGTCGTTCGGACAAGGTTCGAGTTTCAAACTAGATGGCGCTTAAATTATGTAGTGTGAATTTTAATGGACACTACAGTGAATAATTTATGCATTTTAAATGCTAAAAAAACATTTATAATACAAAATGCAGCGAAATATTATCAAGACACTTCTGTCTTTGATCAGCTGTAGCGCCATCTAGTCTAGCTCTAGCCAAAACTTCAAGCGTCAACGATCGTAGAAAGAGAATAGATACGACGAAGTGTAATTTGGCTAGAGGGGCTGCTTTGCCACTTATAAGGCCAAAGTTGCCGTAGCCAAATTATGTTAAATTAATGTGCACTCAAAAATAAAAATAAATAGTTTTATTTTTAGGGTTCCATACCAAAATGATAAAAATGGAACCCTTATGGTGGACTTTCTCCGTCCGTCTGTCACAGTCGATTATTTTAGTAACTATTAAAGCTATCAACATGAAATTTGGAACAGCTGTATATAATAGTGGTCCAACATCATTAGAATAAAAAAATTGGCAGTCATAGGGACTGCCGATAGAAGTGAAAACTAGATTTGCTACTAATTAAAAAAAAAAATTGTGTGTGTCAGCACGACGCACAACTGGAGTTTACTTCATACTCAACGTTGAAATTTCTACCCTAACGTTGAGTAAATAAGGTTGGTCTTCGCTTGAGTTGTCGAATGGCCGCGCTACGCCTTTCACAACGATGCAAATCTCCACCCCTAACGTTGAGTAAACAAGGTTGGCTTTCGTTCACATGTAGATCAGCGCCATCTTTCTCTCTGTATTGTACTCCGTACAACACCGTGGCTATTCAAATAGTTTACACATAAGCCGAAAGATGGCGCTGATATACATGTGAACGAAAACCAACCTTATTTACTCAACGTTAGGGTCGAAATTTGCATCGTTGTGAAAAACGTGACACGGGCATTCGACAACTCAAGCGAAAACCAACCTTATTTACTCAACGTTAGGGTAGAAATTTAAACGTTGTGAAAAACGTAACAAGGTCATTGATAAATTGATTTTACTGTCCGGATTTTTCTCATACCGGGCTGCTAAAATCGATTCTTAAGGAGTCCAACTCCAAAAAAAATAAGAAAAGCGCATTGTCTCGATTTCGTGAGTGAGATTTGAACCTCATCATACATTAAACGGTAAGGAAGGCGGCTGCTTGCCCGCTGCGCTGTACAAGGTTGCTTGGGAACCTCTAAAATGTTGAACGCTTACTGAAATCTCCAGGTGACGATTGTGAAGGTGACGATGACGCGAAATCCATGTTTTGTGCTCACCCAAAAAAGTGCTCAACGCGCCTAAAGAAGTTTTCACTTCAAAAAATCGAAAATTATTTTTAGTTTAATTAGAAAAAGGGGAAAAATCGGGGCTTTAAAATTTCAAAGTAAGATAACTATACCGCGCGGGGTATCATTATATAAAAGGGATTTACCTGTACATTCTTAAACAGATTTTTTTTAATCTGCACTCACCAAGCGCCGGTGTTAGTGGCGAAGACAGCAGCGCAGACACGGCCGCTTGCAAGAAGAGCATAGCAGAGTGTGGGACGGAGAAGGGCTGCGCGAACGCGTGGAATGCGCTGCCCCACGTGATCTGCCAGGGGGCTATGTACGTCACTACGAACTGGATCTAGAATAGAATAGAATAGAATAGAATAGAATAGAAATGTTTTTTATTCAAATAAACTTTTTTACAAGTGCTTTTGAATCGTCGATGAGTCTACCACTGGTTCTGAAAGTGAAGCGTTCAAATAACACCTAAGCATTGCTGCTTACTGCTGTTTGCTGTAAGGGAAGCTTCGAGATGTCTTCTCGTCCAGAAATCCCTCAGTGCCTGAAGACTAAAGTCTTCGAACAGTGCGTGTTGCCAGTGATGACTTACGGATCCGAGACATGGTCGCTAACTAAAGGCCTCATAAGAAGGCTCAGGTTCACTCAGCGGGCGATGGAGAGAGCTATGCTCGGAGTATCCCTGCGAAATGAAATCAGAAATGAGGAGATTCGTAGGAGAATCAAAGTCACCGACATTGCTCAGCGGGGCGCGAAACCAAAGAGGAAATGTGCGGGGCACATAGTTCGAAGAGTTGATGGTCGTTGGGGTCCCAAGTTGCTGGAGTGGCGACCCCGCACCGGGAAGCGCAGTGTCGGCAGTCCCCCCCACTAGGTGCAACGACGACATCAAACGAGTTGCAGGGGGCCGCTGGATTCAGGCGGCGCAAGACCGAGGCCTGTGGAAGTCCATGCAAGAGACCTTTGTCCGGCAGTAGTCGTCTGTCGGTTAACAAATGCTGCTTACATGTAGGTTTAAAGCCGCGTATTCACTAGGGGACAAATGTCCCGCGACACGTGTCGCCAGACATGTCGGGTCACTCGACTTCGCCCGACATCGCATGACATCCCTGGCAACATTACGCACCTTGTTGTTGTTTGTCACAGCATACATACTAAATTCTGTGAAGACACTTTTTTTTGTTGCAAATATATTCTAATCTACTACTGTTTCTTCTTTTTGGTATGATTTAAATTTAAGGTGGATTATACGGGTCTGCCCGCGAAATTCAAATTTAATTTGGTTTTTCGCAATTTGTAAACTAATACGACAAAGTAGGCTTATGGCATTCTAATTGCGCCAATGGCAGTATCATCTTCACAGGTTTATATAAAAATCTTTACTTGAAAGTGTCCAGTTTAAGAAATTTGTCAGAATATCGGCTAATTTGTGAGTAACTCACGCCCAACTCGATATTTTGATTAACTTCTTAAACTGGTCACTTTCAAGTAAAGATTTTTATATAAACCTGTGAAGATGATAATTCCACTGGCGCAATTAGAATGCCATAAGCCTACTTTGTCGTATTAGTTTACAAATTGCGAAAAACCAAATTAAATTTGAATTTCGCGGGCAGACCCGTATAATCAACCTTAAATAAAATTGCGTGAGTGTCGTAGAACACTCGGTTGGAACGAAGTTCCTTTTAAAATATTATCTTTTAGAATCAACGCCATCTCTCGCCACACGTTAGAACCATCTCGTAATAAATAAGCGCGCACCTATGACTGGGCACAGCCAATAGCATACGCGCTATGAATAACCGTCTACTACGTAAGTCGGAAAAATTATAAACTAGTACATAAATAAGTGCAAGTGAAGTGAAGAAATACACAGTTTGTGAAAATTTCAAGTATCTATCTACCTAAGATGCGGTTCAAGAGCCATAGATTATACATATATGAGATAGGTAGGCAGCTCGCTGACAGACTGACGGACGGACAGATGAGGCTTAGTAGAAGCCTCAATAGCCCAACGGTAAAAGGTGCGGACTGAAAACTGAAAGGTCGCAGGTTCGACTCCCACCCGTTGCACTATTGTCGTACCCACTCCTGGCACAAGCTTTCCGCTTATTTGGAGGGGAGAGGAGAACATAAGACAAGTTCAACTTGGTTGATATTCTTTAAAAAAAAAATACGTGTGGCACTCGGGGACTGTCGCGGTAAAGCTATTGCATAGCATTCGTCTTGTCGCACGCACACAAACACCGCGCCGAAGTCTGCCGAACTGAAACGACGTTAGACGATGCACGGCTTTCAACGCCGCACCGCTGTGCCGGTCGGAGTGAGGGGTGTTAGGTTTATTTTCGTTACGGAATTTCTTGATTCGGTCGCTGCGCTCAAAGCCCGCGATAAAAGCTATGCAATAGCTTAAAAGTTTCCTCACCTTCAACAGGAATTCGTACACCTTGCTGAATATGATGGCCGTGACGAAGTAGTCCACGAGGAAAGTCTCCGACACCTTCTGGCTGCTCAGGTCGCGTTGGAACAGCAGGACCGCGAACACTAGTATCAGGTACTGGCTGTCAGGCTCCGAATATGCGTTCCTGAGACCTGGTGACAACAATTGAAAAATACTTCTAATGTAATTTTATTACAGAGCTGATGGTCGTTGGGGTGCCAACGTGCTGGAGTGGCGACCCCGCACCGGGAAGCGCAGTGTTGGCAGACCCCCCCCACTAGGTGGACCGACGACATCAATCGAATCGCAGGGAGCCGCTGTGGGACGACTGTGCCGACAGTGGGAGTCGCGTTGACGACCGACCGCGGGGTACAGCAGGAAACAAAGGTACACGAAGATACTCACACTTCAAAGCGCACACGCAGATGATGAGCGCGCCGACCGCGTCGCCGTACTTGGCCGCAATGGCGGGCGCGTCCTGCGTCGTGGCCGCTATGACGACCGCGGGGTACAGCACGTTGCGCTCCAGGAAACAAAGGTACACGAAGATCTGCAAATTATGGGCTACGTTGGACGCTCATAGCTACTACGTACAATAAGAGTAATTACAATGACTTGGCTACGCAGTGATAGCTAACTGGTGACGTCTTCAGCTTCTTTTTTAGGGGATTCCGATTTCCGAGGCACCCGCTTCTTTTCGGGGGATTCCGAGGAACCCGCTTTTTTTTGGGGGGTTTCCGAAGTACCGGCTTCTTTTTGGAGGATTCCGAGCCACCTACTTCTTTTCGGAATTATATACGTTTAAGCATTTAAGTATCATATGCTATAATGTTGACAGAAACCGGCATGTGAGGGAATTCTACATAAAATTCTAATAGGTGTGCGAATTATTTCAATGCAAACGTGGCCAGCGTTGTGGACTATGCCCTAAAACCTTTTTATTCTGAGAGGATACCTGCAACCAGTAGTGAGCCAGCGATGGGTTGAGCTGATGATAATTCTTACGTTCTGAACCTTTACAACTTTGTGGCATTATGCACATGCAAACAGGGGTACCTGTTTATTTAGTGCATTTGGGAAAACCTGTCATTAGCTAGAAGTTACCTAATTTTAAGATTGTAGATGTAGAACAATAAGCTGTTGGCTTCCCTCAGTGGATTAATTAATTATTATTTATTTACGCAGTATCTAAGCAGTCGGTAAATATACATGTTGCCAGCCTTAACGACAGCAAAGCAGTGCTTCTCAAAAAACCGTGTGTTTAATGTCCGTTTTCACCAACGTTCCCTAAATTCTACAGGCTAGCTAAGCTAAGCTAAGTTAGATGAAACTTTCTGTCAAAATCGTATTCACGAGCCTTTAAGGAACACATAAAGGTGAAAATGATTGGGTAGGGGATTGTATTTATGGGCTACTTATGTAAAGAGACTCCTGCTTATGGGATCATTTAGGTATGGTTGGAGAGAACAGGCTTGAATCTCGTAAATACCCTAAGTTCCTGAAGAACTCGTGTATCAAATTCAAATTTATTTATTTCACGTCTAGGCCAACCTGTGGCTCTTATGGCACGTCATGACTCTATCACCGGTTCGGAAAGCGGATTCTGCTGAGAAGAGCCAGCAAGAAACTCAGAAGTTGCTCTTTTCAAAATAATCATTTTACAATATTATTATGCAGCTATTACATTGTAATAAGTTTTTTATACTATCTTGTGGGCAGCTGGATGCCAAACCGATTTAACCCATGCAACTTTGTTAGGATAGAATAGAATATTGCTGAGAATGCTGAGTTCTCTCAAATATGGTTGAGCGAAGCAACGGCTGGGTCAAGCGACATGCTCGTGAACGGGTGTCAGCGGCGGGAATGGGGCTACTTTATGTTTGCCCATCTTGGGGTATATTGCATTGTTAGTAGGTATGCATTTTTGAAACTTCCCTCATTGTGGAAACACTGCATACATAGCATATTATTTATTGTATTGTAAACCGCCGAGTTTCTTGCCGGTTCTTTTCGGCAGGAAGGGCATTCCGAACAAGTGGTAGACTCATTGACGACTCAAAAGCACTTGTAAAAAGTTTATTAGAATAAAAAATATTTCTATTCTATCCTATAGTCTATTTTTTTTAACAAACGAGTACTGAGTAACTCTCTCGCACATTTCCGATATTGACAGAGTGAGACGGGTCTTTTTAGGGTGGGGCCTGGGACTCTATGTTGATTACGTGGACCAATAACAACGCAGTCAAAATTTTCGGTACTCGTTTGTTAAAAAAAAACAGACTATAGTCTATTCTAAATATATTTCCACAGAAAAGCGTAGGTATCTTGTGGGCGTACCTTCTCAAATAGCATAAGTTTGGCCGGCTCCGTGACCTCGAACTGCGCGTGTTCGTGCTGCTTGAACACGGGGCCGGCCAGGCACAGCCAGGGCTGCTGCTTGCGGAGCTGCGGCGTCACGTAGTGCAGCACCCAGCCGAGCACACCCGCTATGATCCAGAGCACCTGCCATCGAGGGGACAACACTGGGACTGAGGTCTTTTGATCTCAATTTTAGTTTGTTTCAATTCGATGCCTTAACATGGGTAGCCTAAGTATGTCACACTCTCTTTAACATTTCTGCGGTGGTGTCGTGTGATGCGGGTTGTTACGTTCCCTCAAGTGTGGTTGAGCGGGGCGATGGCTTGGTCATGCGTCATGCTCGTGAACGGGTGCCGCCAGCGGCAATGGGGCTACTTTCTGTCTGCCCGTCTTAACATGTGTTGAATTATAATTAGAAATAATTACGTATGCTTTTGTGGAACTTCTCCTCATTGTGGAAACTCTGCATACATAGAATAATATCTATTAAGTATATTGTAAAAGTATTTTGAAAAGAGCAACCGCCGAGTTTCTTGCTGGTTCGCGGCAGGAACGGCATTCCGAACCAGTGGTAGACTCATTGATGATTCAAAAGTACTTGTAAAAGTTTATTTGAATAAAAAACATTTCTATTCTATTCTATTCTATTCTATCGTGATATGGCTCTGATCAAGGCTTGGGACGGGGATGAAATGAGACACAAATATGTCCTGACATAAATCTGTCTCGTTTTAACTCAGTCAGGAGTGCCATCTATAGATCTCACCCTAGGGCTCAGATCTATAGATCGTACTCTGGCTCTGCTCAAGACTCAGGATAGAGTTAAAATGAGACACAAATATGTTGATCAAGGCTTGGGACGGGGATGAAATGAGACACAAATATGTCACGACATAAATCTATCTCGTTTTAACTCAGTCAGGAGTGCCATCTATAGATCTATAGATCGTACACTGCTCAAGACTCAAGATAGAGTTAAAATGAGACACAAATATGTTTCGACATGAATTTGTCTTGTTTTCACTCAGTCTTGGGACTGAGCTGAGTGGGAGTGCTATCTATAGATCTCAGCCTGCTCAAGACTCAAGATAGAGTTAAATATGTTCCGACATAAATCTGTCTTGTTTTAACTCAGTCTGAATCTGAGCTGAATGGGAGTGCCATCTATAAATCTCACCCTAAGGCTATATCAGAGTAAGATCTACCAGAGCCAGAGTAAGATCTATAGATCTCACCCTTATCTATAGATCTTACTCTGGCTCTGTGTCAAAACTCAAGATAGAGTTAAAATGAGACACAAATATGTTCCGTCTCATTTTAACTCAGTCTTGAGTTTGAGCTGAGTGAGAGTGCCATCTATAGATCTTATCCTAAGTTATAGTTTTTGCAATAGGCTTTATGACCGATTTTGAAAAACTGTTGGATGATGATCGGAAGTGTCTTCTATTTCGAAAAATATCTTATTTCAGCAAAAAAAAAAAAACGTTTGTTAGTTAAAATTGCTAGTTAAATTTTAAGTTTAAAAATTCATGCTAAAACGCTCGACGGTGTCATGGCATCGTTCGTGGCGTCACCTCTGTATTTTTTCAAAGTAGTTTGTCAAAGTTTGAAGATAGATGTGACGTATCGCTCTGATTGGTGTTCAATCCAATATGACGGATTGCTGTATTTTATAGTTATAAATTTTGTTGTATAAGTGCCGTTTTCACCAACGTCGAGTGACCTTTAATCGAAAAATACATTAGGCGTTCATAAAGATTTTGTATTGAAAATCTGCCAAAAAAGTAAAGCATTCTGATACGACTTAATTAATGTTGGTGAAATCGGCCCTAAATGTAAAAAGGGAAAATTAATTACCGTATTAAGTTGTGGCCTTAATGTTGTGAAGACCGTCGTGCAATGTAGACCAAACACGAAGAGTCCAAGAAACGTGCAGACTATCACGTCATTCTTTAGCCTCGCGTTGACTGTCGCTTGCAACTTCTTCGGCAAAGGGTCTTCCATATCCTCATCAGGTTTTTCATCATCCGGTTTATTTGTATTAGAGTTTATAGTATTTGAGTCCCGACTCTTATCTTCTTCCGTTTGGGCCTCGCAACGATCGGTTTTAAGTGACGTCGTCGAATTCATTGTATCGCCTCTTGGGTCCATTTTTAAGGAACTAATACTAGAAGTTTGCGATCTTTTCTGATTTCTCGCTATATTTGTTTCCGAGCTGAAATTTATCTTGGACGCGGAACTTCCAATCGAATTCTGTTTTGATATATTGCTCTCTGAATCGTTCTTCTTTTCCTCTGTCAAAGTGTTTGGATCATTTTTCTCAGATTCCGGCGTAGATTCAGGTGTTTGAACGACATAGAGCTCCGGAGGTAATAAGTGCTTCTTTATTAAATTCCAAATTAGGGTGTAGTCGCTCGCACTTCGACTTAAATGGTACGCTATCGGTACTAGAAGACCGCAGAATATTGAAAAAAGGATATTATGCTTTTGATGTTGCGATTTCTTCCCTTCTACCAATCCACTGTACGCAAACCCGTATAAAACACCAACGGCTGCCATTGATCGTACTACGCAGTATACGGCTGCGCTTAAACTACTAGTTGCATTGCCCCCAAATACGTGCATATCTATTTGCTCTAATAAGTACATCAGGAACGTATTCACTTGGGGAAATAGTCCCAAACTGAACGCTAAAGGAAAAAATAATAGGAACTTAGACAGAATTTCTTGTATCACATATAAAAAATCTCGTTCGTTTAATTCGAATCCGTATATCGTCATGGGTTTGCTTTCCTCTACACTTCTTTTAGTGCGTATATTTGAGTCTTCTGGAGGCGTTATTTCCTGTAGTTGGCCGTGTACCACGCATAATATTGCGGTACACAAACAGAAATAGACCGGTCGTGAAAAAACAACCATTTTATTAAATCCATGCACTGGTGACGCCGAATCCGGTTGCACGCTCTTGAGCAAAGAATACTGGCTCCCGGCCATTATGAAACAGAACCAAAACGCATAAATATCCCTGTAGAAACCTAAGTTCAACACCATAGAACCTAATACGGCGACCGATATTGCTAACATTATAGAAACAAAAGTTTCTTTGAATGTTAAATTCCTGTCAAAGAGAGCCATTAGTTTTAACCTGTCCATTGCAACTTTGACCTCCAGGCATTTTGAAAGCTTAAACTTATAATAGCTTTTCAATTTTGGTTTATTCGTTTTGTCTAGATCTTCCATCAGTTTGGAAAATTTATTCCTGTTTATTTCTAAACTTTCTTCGCCTATCGAAGGCATTAAGCTGGGTATGTGTATTGAGGTATTTTCAGCTTGCTGTTGAGCCTGCTGCTGAGCTCTTTGCTGGTTCATTAGAAAATTGATATGCATGCTTGGAAGCCCCATTCTTGACTGTCGTTCTGCCTCTATTTGTTCTAAAAAACTATCAGTGACTATAGCGACCGGCGATTTAGGTTGATCAGAGTGCGAGCCAGTTCCTCCATCGAAAACATAGAAACGTTTGCCACTATTAGTAGTGATAGTATTAGTAGGGACCACAGCTGATACATTATTATTACTGGACAGTAATGGATTGTTGCTCCCTTGATTGGAAGAACTTTGGTCTATGCTCTCTCCTCTTTTTGTCTTTGTTATACTTTCATTATTAGGGGCCTCTGATTCCAGTGACCCGCAACTACCTTCTCCTGCTGTTTCTTGCGAGTTATCGGGATTTTCAATGACCTTCACTTTGTTTGTTCTTGAGGCGTCTTCTTTTTCTGGTAATGGAATGGGTTGTGCTTGGGCTCGACCGCAACTGTTTTTATCAAAAGTATAGGACATCCAATTGCCGTATTCATCCATAAAACAATGAATTGCCCCATCAGTCGTATCATTAAAGGATGTCGCGAAATGGACGTTATTTGTATCTGGATTCTCAGAAGTGGATGGTTTATCCTTTTTATCCGCATTATTTTGCTGCACTGTTGGGTTGTTTCGTTGACGCGTTGAACGTTTGAGTTTTCTTACTCTATTTCGGTGATTTCTATCCATTAAAGGTCTCAGCCGTGGCCCGTCTTCAGTTGATTGTCCCGCTTGCGCAGGTGGAGGATTGTCAGGTCCACAACAAGGCGTAAATTCTACTCTTGAATTCAAGAAAGCTGCTAATAAAGGCATAGAAGTTGGAAGTAATGTGTTTGTTGATGTTTGTGCGACCTCCTCGATAGAACGTTTTCGAGTTTTGTGCAAACTGTCCCTGTCACCTCTAATGCTCGGTCTATGACTCCGCGGCCTCTCCTCCCTGTTTGTGGATGGCATTACTACAGTATTCGCGTTGGTCGCTGCGAATAGACATTCCAACCCTTGAACCAAAGCAGCTTGAGCTTCCACTGCATCCATTAATATTCTTTCAGTTTCATTTTCATCTTTTTCTTTTCTAGAATCTCTCATTTTGTTCTCCTTCTGGGAGGAACCTCGTGAGCGGGCCAGGTTTTTTATTTGCTTTGGTATGGCTCCTAAGTTTTTTGGAACATTGGATGATGACTCGCCTAAGGCAAGTTTCTGGCGTAAGACCTCCTCCGGTCCTAAACTTTCCGAGCAGCACACAGCTTGTGATTCAGCCTCTTCAAACAACCAATCCAAACTGTATACACTCCTTTCATCCGCACTTTTACTATCACAGGTTAGTTGCGATTCCTCAGTCTCTGGTGCATTATTTTTTTCACACTTGATATCATCTTCCGGTCTTTCCATCTCACTACTGCTGCTACTCGTGTTTGATATGTCATGGTCCCAAAGTTTCCTTTTTACTGGCTTTTTCTCATGCTGCTTTTCCCCTCCATTCTCATTCGATTCTAAGCTCGATTTCTCTATTAGAAAATCTTTTGAACTAGCACTCGCTTTATCATAATATTCACTATTCGGATTATATTTACAATCGCAGGAATTCGTTAGTCTATCGAGTCGCGCTTCATTTTTTAGAAGCTTTTTTAATCTGACGGGCTTTGTTTTTTCGTTAGGACATTCAGAATAGTGTTTAGTGTTATGATGCCTGTCGCAGCATTGTTTCCTACAATCGATTTGATTTTTTGATCGTACTACCCTAACATCATTAACTTTATCTAATAAAGGTGATCTAGAGCCATTGTTTTCGTAATCAGAATCACTGGAACGCATAGCAGGAGAATTTTCGGCTTCCCAGTCAAATCCGCGAAACTGTTTCTCATCCTCATATTCACTGTAACTGTCTCCACTGGAATCCAAATCGGTCTCTTTTTGAGATGTCTGCATTTCATCCGATATTTCAGCTATAGGATAAACAATTTCTGAACCATACGTAAGGTAAGGATAACTGCAGCCTTCTCCGGAATCAGTTTTTGGATACAGATTTAAATGGGGCCCGCGCGTTAGGCATTTACTAGGAGGTGGAATAACTGCACTTTTAGGATTTTTAAGTACTTGGCCGCCTATCGTCTCTGCACTGTTTGGATGAGGGGACAGATTTGAAACACTTGGTGGCGGACATCCTATCTCTAACGCCGCACTTTTTATTCGCCTTACACCGGGGCTCTTTCCTTTATTCTTTTCAGCTTCGCCTACAGGAGCTTCGGCTTTCACCATCATATATTCACCCAACTCTACACTTGCAAAGAAACCAGTATCTGCATTATTTGAATGCCTTCTCATGTGAGAGACTAGTTGGGCTGTTGAATTTAGCAATGGCAATTGTATAGTAGACATTGTTGAGTTAGAATTCCTCCTCATGTTTGAAGATTGCGCAGTTGCTAAGGCCATCGCTGATTTTGTGCAACATTCGTCGTGGTAATTCGCGTATCTTCGTCGTTGGGCTATCTTTTTCTTCGGAGATGGTGGTCCCACATTCGGCTCTGAATTATCTCTGGAGTCTGAACTAAGTTGGCGTGCGTATTTTGAATGATAAGGTTCCCCAGCCACTACACTGCCATCTAAGTAAAGCCATTCTTTAAAAAAATCTCTATTGCTTGAACCCTGTCGATGTGGGCACTCATGGTATCGCCTGCTTACTTTTGCAAAGGAACCTTCGTCAGCGATTACGTGTAACGGTATGGCCTCTCTTCTTGGACTCCTCAGTTCTTCGACGATCAGTTCGTCGATTCGCCCGTGTCCTCGGCAGACTTTGACCCTGTTTTCCCTTCTGTGGCCGGATTTTGACCGGTTTCTATTTGGACGGGATTTCGATGGCCCTGAAGCCACTTCCGCAGTTTGAGCTACGCATAAATCGGATTTTGTTGTAGCCACAGGTTCTGGCTGTTTCGCTGACATAGCACTGTCTTCCATGCTTGACTCGGAACTGTTCTTACGATGAACATCCACCTTTAAATCTGCAAGAGTAAAAATACCAAAATTTTAAACGGCAGTACCGCATAAGCGCCGAACGTTTTTGAAAGAAAAATTTGAAAGACGTATTAGGTTTAGTTGATGTCAAGTAAAAATAACTCTGGCCCTGAACCTACGCATTTTTGCTAGGCTTATAAACTAAAGCGAAAACTAAATTAAACCTTTCGCTTTGGAAAGTGCAGTACCAATGTACCCCTGCGCTGACAAATCCCCTCTACTGTCGTCCAGAACTCTTTACATGATGCCAACTTTACACGCGGCATTCTGCAGACATTAATGCAAACCGTTTTCGTGTTAGAGTGTTTAACTGGAGATTTGATTTGAGCAGTTTGTTTGTAATGTACCATTCGAGGCGATCTTGTTAAATATACGGCGATATAGACTGACTTGTAGTGTGTTTGTAATGTATCATTCGAGATCTTGGCTCAAGTGTGCTCCATTTGTGCTTGTGCGCTTGCGACTTGCTCTCGCGATGACGTGACCTGCACTGACTTGTAATGTAACACTCAAAGGGAATTTGCGAAAAACCCAACAGTCGAGTGGAGCACGCGGCGCACGCCGCGAATGATACATTACAAACAAACGTTTCAAGTCAATCTTTGGTTTGAGTTGTAGTTCTTGCAATTCATGAGGGCGACTGACTTATGGTTGTGTGTGTGTGTCGTATCTGTACAAGTGTGAGCGAGCGCAATGCTCGCGCCTGCCCGCTCCCACCTAGGCTTTGACAGGCACGCACACTTATGCAATGTGCATGTACACGAAGTAACCACAAGTGAAGCTAACTCGCCTTCGTGAATTGCAAAATCTGTACAAAAACTCGATACATTACACCAAAAGTTACAAGTCAGTCTCCAGCTTAAGAAAGAGCTTCGTTCACCTATGGTGCTGTTGTCCGGCTTGTGGTACTCGAAGGAGTTGACGGAGTCGTTGTCGCTGTGAGGCGCGGGCGCGCCCAGCGTCTGCATCTCCACGCCCTCCTCCGGCCTGCGGGGCGACAACAGACTGAACACTCGTAAATCGCAGGGCTACTGAACAGGCATGCGGACTTAAAGTAAAACAATTAATAAAATATCCTATCCTACTTCCTACTAATATTATATAATATGTGAAAGTTTGTGAGGATGGATGGATGTTGGAACGAAGTTCCTTAACGCGCGATGCGAAAGGGGGCTAGACGGAAAAAATTAAGACTAAATTGAATGTGAATTTGGCATTGTGTTCAATATTTTCACACTAAGATCTCCGTTGCCTTGTGGTTTCTACAGTCGCATAAAGGTCGAAGGTTCAAATACCAGCTCGATAGACTGAATTTTCTATTTTCAATTTTATTTTAAATAATTTCTACATGTGGAATTTTTCCCTAATTTTTTACTGCTACAATTTATTTGCTATAATATTTTAAAAAATTATGTCGGTTTATGCACATTAAGAACTTCGTTCCATCTGGGTGTCCCTAGACACCTCTCAAGTTTTTTTTACTCTTTCACCGATTTGGCTGAAATTTGGAATGGAAATAGTTAATTCCCAGGATTAGCACATAAGCTACATTTTATCCCGGAAATTAAAGTCCCCGCGGGAATCATAAAACCTTAATTCACGCGGACGAAGCGGCTGGCATTATCTAGTTACTAGTATTATAGATGTGAAAGTTTGTGAGGATGGATGGATATTTGTTACTCTTTCACACCACAATGAATGAACCGATTTGGCTGAAATTTGGAATGGAAATAGCTCATAACAAATTGGCTAATTTTTATCCTGGAAAATTACGGAGTTCCCGCTGGAATTAGAACCTTAATCCAGGCAGACGAAGTCGCGGACATCATCATCCTTAAAAAATATTTATATCTTATATTTAAATCTAATATAATTTAGCGGAAGAGTTTATTTGTTTGTTCTGTTGTGCTAATCTTTGGAACTAACAGTCGGATTTCAATTGTTTTAGCATTTGACAGCCCAATTCTTTAGGAAGGTAACCAAGGCAATTCAACATCGGGGTACAACCCCTAGAAGCTGAGCAAAAAGGAAGAAAGTAAGAAAACTAAGAAAAGTAAAGGCTAAGCGAAAACGAAGTAATAGCGTAGGAGGGCAATGCGATGCGGTGAGTCTTAAGTGACGTGGAGTGACTTTTAACTATAATTAACAAAATTAAAAATAATACACGACTGCCCTGCCAAAAGACGAACTAAAAAGTAAAAAAAATCATATTTGAAAATGGCGCCGTACAGCCGCCATATTGAATTTTTTTTTTAAATAATTACAGCCGATTTTGCTTAGGATGATGTAAGGATTCTAATGCATACATGCAGAGTTCAGGCATTTATCAATACCATAATATCTATTATATTGTAAACTTGTTTTGAAAAGAGCAACTGCCGAGTTACTTGCTGGTTCTTCTCAGCAGGAAGGGAATTCAGAACCAGTGGTAGACTCATCGACGATTCAAAACCACTTGTAAAAAAGTTTATTTGAAAAAAAAACAACAGGACTGTGGTCTCCTATTCGGGGGTGCGCAGGTTCGATCCCGGGTATGCAACTCTGACTTTTCGGAGTCAAGTGCGTTTAAGCATTTAAATATCACTTGCTTCAACGGTGAAGTAAAACATCGTGAGGAAACCTGCACACCTGAGAGTTCACCTCATAATGTTCTCGAAGGTGTGTGAAGTCCACCAATTCGCATTGGGCCAGCGTGGTGGACTATGGCCTATAACCCTACTCTGAGAGGAGACCTGCTCAGTAGTGAGCCGTTGATGGGTTGCTAATGAATAATAAAGCAATGCAAAATCAATGAACACTTACGCTGTATTCTCATTAGAGTTCCCTGTTTCGTCCGTTGGCTGAACAACTATAAGTTCATTTGTGTCGTACATGTGGTGCAGACCGTGGTTGATCAGCTTCAGGGCGGTGAAGAGGACGGCCACCAGGGCGCAGTAGATCAGCCAGCCGAGACTTGCTGGGGGAAAATACTGTGGACAAGTGTAATCAGTAAATAAATATTGATATTACCTATACTAGATGATGCCCACAACTTCGATTAAGGTTTTTAATTCCTGTGAGAACTCTGTAATTTTCCAGGATAAAAAGGTAGCCTATGTGTTAATCCTGGGTATGAGCTATCTCCAGTGCCAGATTAAAACTTTTTGATGCCCTAAGCACATCATGCCTGTGGTGCCCCCACAGCCGATTTTTTACTTGTACAAAAGTTTGCCGTGTGGTGACGGCAGATCAGAATACAGTTGTCACCACCCCTCCTCTTCCCGCGGGTGTCGTACGAGGCGACTAAGGGAGTATAGCGGAGAACGGGCAGCAGCGTCCTCTGTGCTACTACTACCGTCTACTGCGATCACCAACCCGTCTGCCCCGCGTGGTGACTATGGGCAAACCCTCCTCTTGGGAGAGGCCTTTAGTCCAGCAGTGGACTGTTATAGACTATTGATGATGATGATGACAAAAATCAAAAACAAAAAGGTCACGAGAAGGATCTCATGAGCTTTTTTTAGGATAGGGGTTTGTGTTTGATCACTATTTCACCTACTCACGCGATAACTGTCGATTGCACTGTGACCTTTTCAGACTCTTACCATGACGTCGGCTCGCCCTTACTTTTGATCTCTAAAATAATAATATATAACTAGTGGTTCGCCCCGAACTGAGACCTCGCGGTAACGGTATCCCATGATTATTCATTCAATCGATACATGATAACCAAAACTGACATTATTATTATGCCCGTTTTCACCAAACATACCTAAATCATCCCCTAAGTAGGAGTCTCTTAACGTAGGTAGCTCCTAAATACAATCCTAAGTCCTAACATCCGTCCCAATATCCTTTTAGGTGTCCCGTACAGGATCGTGATAAATAAGTTGACAGAAAACATCAATCACCTAACTTATAGGTAGCCCGTAAAGGTTAGGGAACGTTAGTGAAAACATTGAATTATTATGTAGGTACTAACGAGTGAAACCGGGTTACGGGCATCTGTACAAATCGTCATCTATCGACGCGAATAGAAAATATACAATATTTAACTAAAATTTAACTAAAAAATAATTTTAATTGAATAATATGGTACAAAAAAAAATTACAATACAATTATTGTATTATAATAAGTAACTAAATAATAATGGTCGACGCAAAACTGTTTTTGGGATAGGTCGTTAGTCGTAACTCGTAGTTCCATGGGAATAGTTACTGACTGCGCCATCTATTAGCATTATTGTGAAGCTATGTTGATGCTATATGAATTACTGATGTACATTAAAAATTAAATAATCTCGTTTCTTTATAATATTCATATAATTTTAGTATTTGTTGTTCAAGTACAGGATATAAGTGACCTAAAAACATAAAATCAGTTTGAAAATCCATAGCGGATTTTCCTAGAGAGCGTCTTCAAGCGAGCGTATAAAATCGCCACTTTGAAAGCCCCCCATTTCGTCAATTTTAAGGGAAAAATTAAAAAAAAAATATTTTTGTACTCAGTTCAAAATTATCTTTAAAATGATACGTAACAATTTTATGTAACGCGATATTTTTTTTTTTTACTTCGCATTCGCTTCTATGAGAGCCCCCCTGAAATAAAGATTTTTATACCTTTTTAAGCCATTTTCGGCTGGAGGCCATCGGTTTACATATTATATCTAAATTTGAAGTAATTACGTTCAGTAATTCAAAAGTTATAAGGCTCTGACAGACGGACGGACGGACGGACGGACAAGTGCAAATCGCTCTAGTTAACTCAGAGACCTCGCTTCGCTCGGTCAAAAATTCGTTTAAAAAAAACCGACTTCAAACGCCACTGATTAATATAAAATAACTTCAGTTTCTACACGTATGTTGAAGTCGGGCGGGCCTAAATAGAAACGATGAAACGAATGCGCCACGTTAGCCAAAATTCCAAAATTTTAGTTTGTAGGTATAGGCACAGAATATAATAGTACTTACTTGTTACAGGTATGTTGAAGTCGGGCTAGCGTTGCAGTTTCATAGTTCTATTGAGGCCCGCCCGACTTCAACATACGTGTAGAAACTGAAGTTATTTATACTTCTCAGTGGCGTTTGAAGTCAGTTTTTTATTTTAAGCTTTTTAGTGTAGCTTCATAGGATAAATCTACACATGCTTTGATCGAGAGCGATTTGTTTCTATTCATTGAGGAGGTCCGTCTTCTATAACCGAAGATATTCATCAGATCTTCAGCAATTTTAAATGGGACCAACCTGACGGTATGTTCTTTTAAATAAAAAAAAATATTTAAAACGGTTCATATTTGACGGAGTTATGGAGTAACATCGCAAAAAAAACGCGTCGAATTGAGAACCTCTTCTTTTTATTTTTATTTGAAGTCGGTTAATTAAATACTCGAAACGAATCCAAACACTAATTATGGCCGTTCTTTCAAGATTGTACTAGTGTTCTGCGGTGTCCGTAACACAGGTTATCCTAGTACGGATGCCAAAGCACTCCTTCGCAACAACCAACATTGCTAGTTTACTTTTCTGTGTCCTAGATTTAAGGAGTTGATTTATTGTAAAAACTTTTTACCGAGTTAATAAATAAATATTATTATTATTAGTGTGCAAGATATCTGGTTGCAGCATCAGTTCATCAGCTCAATGGAGGCACCATTGCATTCTATGTAGAATCAAATACTGATCAAAATGAATCCAAACACGACATATCTGCCATTATTTTTTCAAGACTGTACTAGTATGCTGCATATCCTGGCTGCAGTTTCAGTTCCATCATCAGAGTTATTCCATGGATATCATTTAAGACTACTTATCAATACGAATGAAACGAGCCCAACCTAAATATGGTTACGTGCTCATAACTACCGTTCAGCTTCATCATCAGACCCTGGATATTATCTAGGACCAGAGTATCTACCAACTTCTCAAGACGAATCGAGCCCGAACTCCATGGTGTTACATCGTTTTACTACGGAATACCCATAGCCATCTTCCGCCTCCATCATCAGATCAGCTCCATGTTACAGTAATATTGCATTGATATCCGATTTACATGTACATACACATTTTCAGCTCAATCGGACACCGGGAATGGTTCTAATACTTTTTGCAAGACTTGACCTAAACATACATTGCAAGATAAATAAAAGATTGTAAAAATAAGATGATAAATAAAAATTTAGCTTATGTATGTATGTTATGTACTAGGGCATGGTTAAAAGTCTACAAATACTCTGATTGCGAGCGATTTCCTCTCATTCATTGAGGAGTTCCGTCCTCCATCTCCAAATCTTCACTTCAATCTTCACCAAATTTAAATGGGACCTACCTGCAGATACGCCCTATCAAATAAAAAAAATATTGAAATCGGTTAAGATTTAATGGAGATATGGAGTAACATCGCCAAAAAAAAAAATCTCCTCTCTAAGCCTCATATATTTATGTTGCTGCATGCCATTGTATCGCCCAGACATTTTAGAGGCATCGTCAAATGACTGGCCTCTGCATTTTGAAAAATCTAATCCACATTGTTCTACTAGGTATTGAAGTGTCTGCTTTGCCAGTTCATCACCTGTATGATGCGTTTTCAACTCAATAAATGTAAGAAAACGCTCTCTTGGCTGCCCGTCTTTTAAATAGCGAATAACGACGCTGAGCTGATCCGCGTATAATAACCAGATAGACTATAATAACCAGAATCTTTTATCTGTGCTATAATTTTTCGATGCACTTGTTGGGCCATTATCTTAATCAACTCTTCACAGATCGTTTTTGATAAATAAGAAACGTTCCCTTTTCCTGTGTTTCCATATTTATTTATATGTATCGCTAAAAAAAGATCTAATTGGCTTATAAGTTCCAGCAACCCTAAAAAATTCCCATGCAGAGATCCGAATTTCTCTATTGAACCTGAAATTAACTTGAAATTATTTTTTTTTTTTGGCGCTGGCTCTGGTGCCCCCTAGGCGTGGTGCCCTAAGCATGTGCTTAATTTGATTAAGGGTTAATCCGGAACTGGCTATCTCCATTCCAAATTTCAGCCAAATTGGTTCATTTGTTGTAGCGTGAAAGTGTAATAAACATCCATCTACCCATCCAATATCCATCCAACCTCACAAACTTTCACATTTATAATATTAGTAGGATAGTAGTAGGATTCTATTATGTCACCATAAGCTTGTGAAAACTTTAGTTTATAAACACCCTAGTAAGATTGTAAACTGTCTGAATATTGAACAGTACTGCATGGTAGGTGACAGACATTTTGTATACCTAATGCTCAGGCAATTTCATCGCAGATCAGAATTCATGGTCACCTAAGCTTAGATACAGTTAACAATATTTTGACAATTTACAACATTATGACATTTTTTACAACAGTTTTCACAATCTTAAGGTGGTATATAAAAAAATAAATTGCTGTTCATTAGTTTGGCTAAAACTCAAAAACGGCTCAACTGATTTGAATAAAAAAATATAGAATTCCAAAATGCTTAAAATCGAAAAATCTAAATTGGTCACTTTGTATAACTTCCAATAAATATAGGTAATCACCACTATGGATTAGATGGTGGAAGCAAATTTGTTGATAAAGGAAAGTTTTTAAATAAAATAACTGGACATTTTAAATTTTTCATATGTACAGAATGCCATCTATTTTTTTGATTTACAAACATGTATTTTTTTATATACATTATTATTAATGCAAGAAGTTTTTTTATTTACACTTGAACATTCTTCATTCTTATGTACAGTAGAGTGTTGATAAGCCATATTAATAATTAAGACCAGACCCTGTCAGGATTATCAAAATGTCAAAACCATTAATAATTCAATTTAGTGGTTAAATAATTGGAGCAGATAAATAAAACCATTTATTAATATTAATGAATGCATTTTAATGAAAAAATACACATAGTGCATAAATATTTACTGAACTTTTTTTCACATTAATTGAATCTGGATTATTATGACGACATCCAGATTATCAACGCTCTAAGTTTCCTAGGACATCCATCTCCAGGATGCACAGCTATCTCTTCTTGGCAGGTAAGGCATTCCGAACCAGTGGACTCGTCAATGATTCAAAAGCACTTGTAAAAAAGTTTATTTGAATAAATAAAATTAAGTGGCACTCGGGGACTGCAGCAGTAAAGCTATTGCATAGCATTTTTTATCAACTTATGCAATTATTATATTTATGCAATATATTTTTTTGCATAATAAAAATTATGCAAAGAAAAAAATTAAAAAACAAACAAACAAGAAAAGCGAACTGTCACTACTTCGCGAGTGAGATTCAAACCTGCGACATCATACACCATACGGTAAAGAAAGCGGCCGCTCGCCCACTGCGCCAAATAGAGCTACTTGAGAACCTCTAAAATGTTGAACTCTTACTGAACAATGGTGTTAGGTTTTTTTTCATTACGGAATTTCTTGATTTTCATTTTTTTTCATTTCAGATTCAAACTGTTTGTCCTAGTTCAAAGCCCGCGATAAAAGCTATGCAATAGCTTAAAAATATTTCTATTCTATTCTATGGTCAAAGCCAATTAAATGGTTGAGCTCTCTAAAGTCTCTTAAAGGCAGACAAACACACCCATTCACAATAACAGCTGTGTTTTAAGGGTCATCATTAATATATATTAGGAATAGCATAGGTACTAGTAGCCTTCCCTAAGGAATCTATTGTGTTATTTTGGATTATCAATACTAGGTTGTGCTTCGAAATCAAAGACTGAAATGTCAGACTACAGAGAAATACTGGCCTACAAGCATCAACTTGAATTGTATTGAAATTAGATTATTTTTTTTATTGAAAACTTCTATTTTATTTGAAGGTCAATTAATAATTATTCTATTCAGTGCATATACATTATACATCTTCATTCAAAATAGATAAAATTGGAGTTGTTGCTGCCAAGTATCAATTTAAATTTGCCATTTTACTGCAAGTACAGTTTTTTTAATGTATCCCTTCTATCCCTACTAATATTATAAAGGAAAAGTGTGTTTGTTGATTAGTTTGTCCTTCAATCAACAGATCAATGTGTTTTTCCATGGTTCCTTAGCCATGGAAAAAAATTGACCTGAGGAGAGTTATAGGCAACTTTTCACTCTAGTTAAAAAAAGGGTTACTGCAAAATTTTAACTGCATGCAAAAGCTAGTAATTAGATAAAAACAACATTGCCACTTTTTGCAGTGAGTTGATTCCATTTTGTACTTTGAACTATTGCAATATCATGTACCTGTGTTACACAGATCATTGACTCAGTTATTACTCACACCAAATAGGTATTTGTACAGCAACCATAACAAACTGTTAAGGCAATGACCTGGTTTCTCACTTAACCTAAATGTTTACAAACTTACCAGGTACACAGAAAACGGGAGACATAGCAGGAACAGCCAAATATACAGGTGAACTGTGTTGCAGAATAGGTTCTGGTGAGGGTCATAGAACCATCCACCGGTCAACGATGCCCAAATACCCTGGCGCAGTATCTCCAAAGTCTGCGAACCCATTGTACGCGCTATATCCGCATTTCCGCGCTCAACTCACACCCACACTGCACTGTCAATGATAACTATTTACTATTCGCACCTCACATCAGCTAATGTCCAAACACAAGTTCTTCGCCTTCCCTGCCATTTTGGATGACAGTGTACACGCAAAAACAGACTTTATTGACATCTATTGTTGCAGTTACGCACTTTACGCATGATATTTATGCTAAATTATAACGGAGTTAAGATACTTAGTACATTTTTATGCATAATTTGATAAATCTAAATGCTTTTCCCGAAATAATTCAGCAAAAATTGTTCAATTTGTTATCGAGAACAACTTTCCATTTTTGACATTTCAAATGACACTTGACTTGACTGGTTGACAGCACACTTGAACAGTGTTGCTATATTTATGATAGCAACGAATGAAGTATTTGCAAAAAACCGGTAAATTGTAAAGGAACAAGGTCAATCACTAACAATCGATGTGACAGTGTGATGGCGCAATTTTCGCGTATTTTTAAAATAAACCTTTTACTTGTAGGCACAGTAGTATTTACTATTTAGTATGTGTCGTGCGCTTGATGGTGCGCTTGCGGAATGAGTACCGTAACCATACCGTAACAGTATTATTGTGTAACTATTAGATTTTATATATTTACATAATTTGTGAAACAATTACAATACAATGCCTGACATAGAAAAACTTTTGAAACAAGCTGCGATGCAAGTAGGAGCCGGTGGAAGTGCGGGATTCATAGAAGTTTGCATTATGCATCCTCTGGATCTCGTAAAAACTCGATTACAATTGCAAGCTACTAAATCAATATTAAAGAGTTCAGATCCTCACTATTACAATGGAATTATTGATTGCATGAAAAAAATGTATCGATACGAAGGAGTGACCTCGTTCTGGAAAGGGATTTTGCCGCCAATTTTAGCTGAAACACCGAAACGTGCTGTGAAATTTTTGACTTTTGAACAGTATAAAAAGTTATTTATGTTCGGTTCCAATACTCCCACTCCTTTAGTAAGATTTTATTATATTTTCGTTACCTACTAATAATAAATCAGTATACTTTATAGGTGTATCAACTAAAAATTCTAATCAGAGATTATGCATAATGCATATTATATTCATCTTGCAGTGAATAATTAATGACGACTCTTTTTAAATGGGTTGTTTGTCTTGTTATCAAGTTAAATTATGTACCTACTTGCCGATCGCAACAGGTTTTTAAAAACGTAGGCAGCTACAGCCACATTATTTATTGATGAGAACGTATGTATGTTATGTTGATAAGAGGTGAAAACATTTGTTGTAATATAACATTAGTTAATGAGATTGCGATTAAGTACCATTTAACGTTACTTTCTGACGTCTTAAGTTTAATTTTTGAATATAATAATTGTAATTTTTTTGCAGACATTTTCGCTGGCTGGTCTCGGAGCGGGAATCACAGAAGCAATTTTAGTTAATCCTTTTGAAGTGGTCAAGGTGACCCTCCAATCAAATAAAGCTTTAGCAGCCCAAGTACCGAGTACGTGGACTGTAACACGGCAAATAGTCAGAGAAAATGGACTTGGCTTTAGAGGACTAAATAAAGGACTTACAGCCACTATAGCAAGGAATGGCATTTTTAACATGGTTTATTTTGGATTTTACCACAGCTTTAAGGGATTTTTACCTGAATATGAGGTTCGTAAAGATTTATAATTTACACAGCATGTTGTTTTCATTTTACCGAAAAATTGTTACCAATTCATTGAGATTATATTTTTTTCTAATTAGAAAATTTTTAAGAGACTATTTCGATCTTTATCTGTTTATATGCCTAGACAATTTTACATTACTTATAGGTACTTATGCATACAACGGATATTCTTAATCATCTACGCTACGAATTAGATTAATATTAATTTTTTCATGCTTATAGAATACAATAAAAATAAATCAATTAGATAACTAGAAACAGCTTTAAAAATATTTCTCAAAATACTTTAATACTCATCAGTTTCGGTTCTCTGTTCAATATCTTGAGTAGGTAAGTATAAATAGTCATTGTTTACTTTTCGCCTAGTAGTTGAATTTTTTATCAGCTATGAGATAGAGAGATAATAAATTATTTTTACTCTCGCGGTTATCAGCATTTGACTTCTTCGATTAAATTCGCCTCCTTCCGATATCGTTTGTAAAACTTTCAATATACGTATGATCCTTAAGAAAATTTCATAAATATATACAATACTATATTAAACTTAAATTTAATTCTAAAATTAAAACTAAAATCTAAAACCCCATCCAAGCCACCGCAGTGTGGCATAGTACCCAATAAGCTGGCAGCATTACCTCTTTGGATGGCCAAGCTAATCCTTTGGCCAAGGTAGCTGCCAGCTCTTGGATCCCCGGTAGACTCGATCACTCTTTTTGATATCTCTAAAAAAAGTGCGCGAGCCTCCGGGCCCCACGGCCCCAGGGTCTCTACACCAAAAGGCGCAAACATGAAACCACTGTCAAGTTTTTCATATTTGCGCCTCTTAGCCTGTTCGGCGCTAGTAGCCGCTGCACCCGCCACAGAGGAGGTCGCATGGATGTGGGAAGCAGCTAGAGTATCTACACAGGTGGCATCCCAATTTATACCAATTTATTATAAAATATGCGAAAGTTTATTTGTTTGTCCTTCAATTGCGTGTCATATGAGTATGATATGAGCAACGTATAGATACTTTTTATATCAAGAAAAACAGGTTCCCCACAGGATTATTTTAAAAATCTAACCTCAGTTAATTTTATGATGTGTTTTTTGAATATATTATGATGATTTTTTTGGAAAGAGATAGTCACATTATAATTGAGACGGCGAAGATACAGAAGTAGCATTGTACTGCTATTGCTATCTATATTAATATGCTTTAATATGTAATTGTGCAGCATGCAATCCTTAAAGATATGTGATCTTAGTGACGTAAATTAGTAATAGTACTTCATTGTTTATCATTGATAACTTTCAATCGTATATACATGTAAATATTCTTTAATGCGATGTTTATAAAAAATTTATAGTACAAAGGTATAATATTAAAATTGCGTAAGGAAAGACCACCAATAATTAATTCCACTAATTTACTCCCACGTTCAAATCTGATTTTAAAATTATTGCATACTTGTTTATTTTGATAGGTATAATCTACTTGAAGATATAAAAATACAAAAAAGAATTATTACTAAATTACAATATACCACTTCTGATAATAATTCATTTAGAAATATTTGAGCACTAATAAGTACTAAGTGTGAGTTGTGACTAATTAATTTATTATTATTTTTACAGGATCCCCTTTTAGAGTTTGGTCGAAAAGTTACCCTCGGTTTTACGTCGGGTGTTCTTGGCTCCTGCGTAAATATTCCATTTGATGTAGCAAAAAGCCGTATCCAAGGGCCGCAACCAACACCAGGTCTCATTAAATATAGTTCAACAACAGGAGCAATTTTATTAGTATATAAGGAAGAAGGGTAAGTGTGAAGTTTTGATTGCATTTTGCATATTGTTCCCATTATTTACCTAAACCCTTTATAGTTTTTTAGTATTGTACTCAGGTATAATATACACCCGATATTGTGCATGGACGCAACAGGCCAAAATTTGCATTTCTAAGTGATTAACATCTAGGTAACTACTGTGTTAGTTTGTGCCAGCTATATTTATAAGATGCACGTACAATTCTACACTTATAGGTAATGTAATCCTACAATGTACCTACTAAGAATTGTTTTCCTGCTCGTAATCAACCACGCACGGTTTTATTAGGCGTAAACGATATCCCATCCTAGGTAGGTATAATATGGTATTAAAGTGCAGTGGTAGAGTTCATTGAGATAGTATTTTTCTTAAATATGCTACTTCAATAGATGATAGATTTTCTAGACTAGCGGCACGCTATGATGGCCGGTTTGACACATTACAATAGTGATGTGGAATGTCAATTTATGAATCTCTGCACATCACTATCGTCAATAAAGTAATACAATTATTTCCTTCAAAGTCGTTATCAATTAATACGGAACTTCATGAGCGGACAAACGTCAAACCGGCCATCATAGCGTGCCGCTAGTGTAATAACATTATAGTATGTGATTACAATCAACGAAATTGGTTAATACATACCTAGGTACCCAAGATAAAATATCTCAAGGGCGTTATCTACTTAGCGCTCAAGGTATATTGTAGTGATTTCTATATTAATGGTTTCGTAATGCATGTTTTCAGTTTCACCTATATTATTTTAAAATGCATTGCATGTTATATTTATCATATTGGATTATTTTGCCTCCCTGTTTTTGAGGATTTTATTTTTACCTATACTCAAAAGAAAAAACTGAACAGTTATCTCATACTTTACTTTATCAAATAGGTAAATGCTGAATAACGTAAATGTTGGTTTATTATTTGGTACCAAGCTTACAATTTTAGCGTGGCGCTGTGCCAAAAACAAACATAGTAGGTTATCAGCAAGTAGGATACATTTTCTCTTGCTCATTTTATTTGATTTTGAATTCGTGATTTTACCATTAATATTTAATGTTCTTATTTTTAATCAATATTTTAAAGATTGTACAGTACCCGGCGATATATATTACACATCGGCCTTATGGCCGATATGCAATATATATCGCCGGGTACTGTACTCATTTTTATTAGTTCTGGCCATTATCCCAAAAATATCATTGATCATATGCAACGCGTTTTATATAAGTATTATTATAAAACATAGAAGTGTTTTTTTAGATTTATGACCTCATTAGCTTTACGATAGGTAGATTAAGGAGATTTTTTCATTTTATTCTTAATCACAATTTACATTTTCATATAATTGTAGTTTGTTGTTTTGTATGTGTATAGTAGGTAGGTACATACCTACACATACATATACTTACTTAATTGATTAGTTCTCCAAGTGGTTTTATTCGCTACCAAGCTACCAAGTCAATGATCTTTGTCACATCTATTTTTAGCACTGATTATCCAGTTGGTAGACGAATTATTCGTAGGTACCTACTCAACTAGTGTACCTAAGTATTGATTTTGAAAAATATTTTATTTCAGATTCCGCGCCCTCTATAAAGGATTACTTCCAAAAGTACTGCGGTTAGGACCTGGTGGTGCGATTATGCTGGTGGTTTATGATTATGTTTATCACTTTCTAGAAAATAAATTCGAAGAAAAGCCAAAAATCTAAATTTGTTTTTAGCAATGGGCTTAGTTGTGCACAAAAGAAAATATTTCATTAAGCCATTATGATATAAATGAGAAATATAGTACAAACATTTACTAAAGAAAACAACTGTTACGTATATTTAGGTCACCACTATGGGTAGGAATACATACACCTTTATCCAATATTAATACTCAATAGACGATAGCAGACGTTTTGATAGTATTTATTATGAATAATTGATACTTTGTGCTTAAATAAAAGAAAAACATAATCAAAATAAAAAACAGAATTGTGCTCACTACTGTTCTAATAGTTGTAAATAATGGGTATATTATGTAGGTAAATCATATCAAATACCTACATACATTATAATATACATATATTATAATATTATATTTTTGATAATAAAATTATAGTAAAGATTTATGTGGTAATTGAAAATATGTAATAAGTATGGATATGTAAGTAATGATAATTATAAATACGTAGTAATAAAACTTTGTAAATATTTCCTACATCGTTTCCACTGTAAGTACCTACGCAGGTATAACGTGGTATAAATATTTTCATCAGAATCTCCTTTCCGAACCGATAGTGGAGTCTTGGCCAGTCTTACGAGCCACAAGTTGGCCTACATTAAAGAAACATAAAAAGATATATATATTGTATTCCTTTTTTATGACGCTCAAAGGTTAGGTACCTACTTAGTATCATATCAATCGTCAATATTTATTCATAATTAACCGTTCCCAAATCCCCATAGTTTAAGTGGGCAGTAACCCTGCAGCATTAGGATTCCATCAACTAAAAAAATACGTTTATTTGTGTACAACTCTCGGAGAAATCGTTTTACCAATAGAAATTGAAAAACAGAACCTCAAGCACTACTTGTTTTTTAGTCCTCTACTTGACAGTGAAAGTTCCATCAAAATCAGCTCAGCTGATCTGAAGATTACCTGCAAAAATGTCAAGAACCTGTATTTGGGTCATACCATCGTTAAAATAACTTAAAACTTATTAACAGCATTTATTTAGAAATAACAGACAGATACTTCAATTTTGATTTATTGGTGTTCATTGCAAGACAAGTAAATATTATAAACCAAAACTATTTTTTTAGTTAACTAATATGTAATAGTGAACCAAAAGGTATCTACTGTACCTACCTTCACTTACTTAATTTTATGTGATCGTTAGATGATACAAATGGTTAACTTTATTTCGATGTTAATGGTTTATTTGTGAGTTGATTATGAAGGTATCATTTATATAGCATTTATGTTTTATTTACATAATAATTTTAAATAAATAATACTTGATACACAGTTACGGTTAAAATACGTCGCGTATGTGCAATATATTTTTAAGTCTAAGTTAAGGAAAATATTTTGTATATTTATATATTTTAATTAATAAAATATTGCAGTCAGATGTCGGTTTTATTTAATGTATGTACCTATTGATTAGTATGTGTTACTCTTACTTACAAAACCATCAATATAATATCTACTATTGAAAAGATTTTAAAAAACAATGGATATACAATACAATGCAACTGTTTTATGCTAATATTTAGTTACCTATACTTCGATGAATGACATGCATAGAATAACTAATATCTAAGCTAACAGGTACATCCGACAAAAAAATCAAATCTCGGCAAGAAAATAATAGTAATCTTTGGAAGCTCCTCTTCGAGCAAACGTAGCTATTTGCTTCGAGCAATCTAGAAGTAATCCTAATCACTTGCTCAAGCACAAAAGCTAGACATATATGTATGTGTTGACTTCAAAAAATATAGGTTTACGTTCTGTCATTGCGTTTGTTCAATTTTAATTTTTATTTATACGGTTTTTAGATTAACTAAAAAAAAACCTTACAACTTTAATTATATTTTTATCTGTTTTTGTATTTTTAATTTGGCAACATTTTTATTTAATTTTACGGTTTTACGATAACAGTGTTCGTGGTCTATGCCGATTGCCGACCGCCATATTGTTTTGTTTTGCTTTTGTGAGATGGAACTATGGCAAATTAAAATAAATTTGTAAATAATGCAGTATTTTGTTTTATTCTTTCAATTTTTAACTAAAAATATAAACTGAAAAGGTAAGCTGTACAATAACTAACCTTTTTGTGCCAGTTTTAGTAAAAAAACCCAAGAAAACCCTTACAGAATCCTTTGTAGTGATTTCAAGTCTAAAAGTGTTTGAAACTAAAGTTTCAACTTGATTTTAGTTCATTTCAATACTTTACCTACAATTATCAACCTTAGCTATAGGTAATTTACTAATTGCATTAACTGGAATAGGTATTTTCATTGTTGTAAATATTGTGAGCTTTTAAATTCGTTTCAGCACAAAATGGATCAATTGCAAGCGCCGGCGAGCTTACCGCATATAGTGCAAGTTTACCCGCCATCAGTGTCCATCCACCCTTCCCTGCAGTCGCAAGGAAAGGTCTCATACCAACAGACCATAACCTCTGAATCTCTTCACATACCCGTCTCATCTCACATGCATGATATTCACAATCAGCATTTGATATCGCAGAATCAAACTGTCATGTCATGTCAGCAGATACACTTGCAGAATGTCCAACCTTTGCAAACACAGATGCAGTCACAGGTAACAAAAGTTTTGGTAGCTCTGTTTATTATTTTAGAAAAATAAAACAATGTAAAGTAGGATTTTATAAGATTTTATCCTACTACTAAACAACTATTATAAATTTGTGTTTGTGTTTCAAAGTTTGTGAGGGTGGATGTATGGATGGATGCATGGTTGTAACTTCTTCACGCCACAACAAATGAACCAATTTCGCTGAAATTTGGAATGGAGATAGCTTATACCCAGGATTATCACATAGGCTACATTTTATCCTGGAAAATTAAAGGATTTCCTGCAGGAATAAAAAAAACCTTAATCCACATGGTCAAAGTTGTGGGCATCATCTAATATAATACCTAATATATTTATGGGGTCTAGGGTTCAAATTCCAGGCATGCTTCAAGTTTTCGAAAAGAATTAATGCATTTGAAGATCATGTTTTTCAACAGTGAAGGAAAGCTTTGTGACAAGATGAATTAATGTCTGAGAGGTCTACATAATTCTTTTTTTTTGTATAGTAAAATAGCCCTTGATTGGGATCTCACTTGGTGGTAAATTGTTTATTGTTTATTTATTTATTGCAAAAATACACGTATATATGGTGTTACAATATTATAGAAACAGTGTATTGCCATTTATGGCGTGCAATAATGGGTAAAAATTTTTAGATTTAAAATTTTTCTTTTGTCTAAAAATATATTTTTTGTTTTCATCTTTGCAGGTTTTACAAGGCGATATGAGTCAGCAACTTCAGATCACTTCACATGTCATTCTGCCTCCAGTGCCGATGTTCAAGCAGCATTTATTGACAAACCACTTACAGCATCAGTTTTATGGCCAGTATGAGACATATTTGAAGGATGCTCAGTGCGTAGTTGCCAAAGTTGAGCCTGATATTCAAGTTGTCAGTGGAAAACAGATTGAGTAAGTATAGTTTTTCTTGTACTTCAGTCCTTAGAGTAGTGATGTGACAAGTTGGATTTTTTTTACTCGAGTTGGTATGGCTACTGACTCGAGTCGCAACCTGAGTTGAGTTTCAAGAAGTCCTTGGCAACCTGGGCGGCCTGCTAGGCTTCTGGAGAGATCTGGGATGGTTGGAGCAATAACAATGGAAGGATGGGTCACACACAACAGACCATCACGGTTTACGTGTGGAAACCAGCCCAGAAGAAAGAAGAAGAAGAACCTGAGTTGACTCGAGTCTGTGCCTAGTACTAATGCAACCGATCAAGGCAAGACACATCTACTGAGTTAATTCGTGGTGCAAGTTGCGACTCGTTGCACCTTGAGTTGACTCTGTGTTGATGCGAGTTGCTATGCGACGTGAAGTACGCTGTAGATCTCGGACTGAGTTGATTCGAGTCAAAAACTGAACTCAAGTTGACTTGTTTAAGATTTGATACGAGTTACTTAAATCAAATTACCCGACTTTCACATCACTAGCTTGGAGCATTTGAATGTTGACGCCAAATTAAAATTGGGAGTAATAACCCAAGCCAATGTATGAAGGCAGGGTAGTAAAATTTCAACTCCAATCATCTGTATTCACCCCAAAACTGGCTTAATAGCTGTATACAAATTAGCTCTGTGGTTCTGTACTGTACCTTTTGTCTGTTTCTCACTGTGAATTTTGTCTATGTAGGATTCCGTAATGGCACCGAAAAACTCAGCATAGTTGTGGCGTACCATGGATTTCTTTTTGTATGACATTGCAACAGGGCTGAAGTAATGCAACAATGTGTGGTGTGTGATGTGAGTAGTGTTGTGTGGTGTGTGTGTAGAGAGTATGTGGTGTACCACACTGTAGTGTGGTGTAGTGTAGTGTGAGTTGTGTAGTGTGATGTGCATGGTGTAGTGTGATGTGCGTGGTGTAGTGTGATGTGTGTGTGGGAGTGTGGTAGTGTGATGTGTATGGTGTATAGTGGTGTGTGATGTGTGTGGTGGGGTGTGGTGCTCTTAAGTCCCGATTCTAAAAGTTGATTAAGAAACTTGACTTCAAAGCAAAATTTTCATTCCAGGGTCAAGCCAGAGTGTCAGATGAAAGGCGACTCTGTAGATGTCGTATCCATGAAAAAGCGTCCGCGTAACCAAATACCTAACCCTAGCAAGTGGGCCTGCAATGTTCGCAAGCTAAAACACCAGAGAGGCGAGGCATATGTGAGCCGACGGGGTAAATTGGTCCCTGAACGACGGGTCAGAAACACTAAAGACTGCCTCAAATCCTGTAGATACAAATGCAATGAAAGAATCAACGACGTGGACCGTCAGCACATATTCAAAGCTTTTTACTCCCTCAACGCAAACGAAAAGAAACATTTCTTACTGAACACCACTGAAAGAAACTACGTAAAACATAACAAACTAATGGATGGAAATCATAAAAGGAAATATTCTTTCAAGTATTTCTTTCTAGTTCGAGCGGTAAGGTATACAGTGTGCAAGAATTTTTATCTAGGCACGCTAGCGATATCTCAGAAACCTGTATACAATGTCCATTTGGGCAAATCTGAGTTGAATTTACCGAAGCCAGACGGTAGAGGTTTATCTGAGACCAGTGCCCATTCTTTACCCACAGAAGTTAAGGATAGGGTTAGAAAACATATAATGTCCTTCACTACAGTTGACTCTAAACCTATAAAGCAGTTTTCTAGAAAGAAACAGTATTTGGAGTCTAATTTAACCATTAAACAAATGTATAACATGTATGTGACGGATTGTAGTAAAGATGGTGACATGCTTGTTAAGGAGTCGATGTATAGGAGGATTTTTAAGCAGGAGTTTAATTTGCACTTCAAGAAGGACAAGAATGGGCAGTTGTGTTGTAGGTGTAAAGGATCTATTAAGAAAAAGTGATCATTTGTTTTATTAAGGCCTTAAGAAACGTGACGGCAAATTTACAGGGCGACGGAGTACGTGCGCTCGCGTAGATTTCGTTGAAATTTCGGGAAAAAAATTACTTTACACGGGTGTAAGACGCAGTAAGAATAAAGTTCTCAAGCGAAAAGATTAATATTTTTAAGACCTTTTTTTGTGTGTAAGAACGAATTAAAAAGCTTGTGCGCTTTTGGAGAAATTTTGCAAATTATGTCAAAAATAGTTACTCTGGGGATTTTTTTTACAAGAGGGGGTTGACAAAAATATTTTTTTTTACAGCGAAAACATTTATTGAATCTTTGTCTTTCATTCTATATTTTTTCTTCACGGCTTAACTTTACAGATAAGTTGATATTTTGAATTAAATTTAGCATTTCACTCCTCTTAGCGCCCTATAGGTTTAAAGTACCTACTTTATCGTGCTATGTTGTCTGGCGCGACATGTCTATGGGCTAGCCGACATAGGACCTATTCGCAAAGGTTTATTAGGTGTGAGGCGTCTTCACACTAATATGCTAACTGTCAGCAGCGTATTTGTTTTCTGGCCGACTCTGAGCTACTCAGACTGAATCTACAATGGTATTTTTAAGTTTTAAACCAGACTACTTTATTTACAATCAATAATGTTACGAGATAGAAAGAGAGGTAACTTCAAGGTGAATATGACTGCAATTCAGGTCGCATAGCGCTAAATGTTTCTTTTTTTAACAGTCTGTAGGTAATTTAGCGCTGTGCGACCTAAATGCCAATTTATTGTGTGGTAACAAGAGTCGCTATTTAATTAAATGATTTTGCGGAGTGAATCTTCAATATTTGTATAGTTCTTGCAATTCACGAGGGCGACGGACTTATGGTTGTGTGTGTGTCGTATCTGTATAAGTGTGAGCGAGCGCAATGCTCGCGCCTGCCCGCTCCCACCTAGGCTTTGACAGGCACGCACACTTATGCAATGTGCATGTACACGAAGTAAAATGTAGTAGTAGTGAACTGCAAAAACTGTACTATTTTAATACTTAGATAATATTGTATTAATATACCTATGTCTGCGGGCGTAACTAAACTGTGCGGGTAGTGTGGACGATCCATTCTAAATAGTATTGCACGTCAACTGATAGCTACAGTACCTACAGATCCAGTAAACCTCAAACGTTGATAGATTTCATCTTCTATTGGTCATCTTCAAGAGCGTCGCCAGCCGATGGCCAAGGGGGGGGGGGGGGGCAAGTTGATATTATGGAGGACAGTAAAACTATGAATAAATAAAACTTATGCGTTGAGTTAGCAACGAAGCACGAAGCAACGAATCAATGTGATTTTTTGGTATCTGGCGACAGCTGCCCCTACCTTACCCCCCCCCCCCCCCTCCCCCCCCTTGGCGACACCCATGGTCATTTTAACACCAACTATAAAAGCGATTGTGAACACCAATGTTATGGCCTTGTTGCTTTACATTTAAATTTGAAATAGAACAAGAACTATTGCTGAACTGCGCGATCAGTCTATGACATTGATGAAGTGTAGATTAATATTGCATGTTTTCTTTAACTTTAAAAGTACCTACATAGGAAATATTGTTTTTGTTTTTTTTTCTACGTTTGACCAACTAGCCATGAGGCATGCCATGAAATTAATTCGATTTAAATCAATTTTCAATCTGTTACCACCTATTTTAGATTCTTATACACAATGGAATACCTATTCTTTATAAGTGATTTCTATTATTTTTTGTTTATCGCAGACTGGTTACTCAATAAAATCGCATTATTTTATAATGATAATCATTTTTGTTATTCAGCTGCCTAAATAATGATCTGCATGTATAAATAGTAATAATTAATCCGAATCAATATTTTTTTATATAAAAATAGATAAGTACCTACTAGTCAATAGAAAGATGTATTTTTTTTAATTAAGAATAAGTTAGAAAGTAAGTGTTTATACATTTAAGCTTTATGTTTAGTGGTGTTTTGGCTAATCGAATATTTGCTACATTCTTTTGATTTGGGCTATTTAAAGTGTTATTAAACTTGGTCGCTCTTAAGGTAGACTTTGAGGTACACTTTGAGGTAAGCGGCACACACCTATCGCGCGTTCCATGGCCTATACAAGGTCATGAAAATATCCCTCAAAGAAAATTCGCTCGCGGTAGAGTTGTTCAATAAGTCAGTTGACATGGATAAATTGATGAATCAAACAGTTTGATAATGATTAATTTACTTTACATAAAAATAAATCCGATCCTAATTAAGAATAAACTATGCACACAATGTGGAAAGTGGAAAACTTGACTGACGAAACTCATGACTTATTGAACAGATTATACCAAACGGCATCGAGCTAAACCTCTAACTGCCAATGTGAGAGTGCTCTTGAAGACCTAAAAAGTGAAAATAAAAATTAGAAAGCTAAGAGATACAACACTTACTGTTTTTTTATTTTTATATTTGTACATTTGCAGGCATTTATGAAATACATAAATAAAAAAATAATAAATACAAAAGTTTTTTGTGTTGTACCTTCAACGAAAACATGGTCACATCTACGAACATAGACCAGTAACACTAATATACAAGACACCTATGGCTACGAAAAGTTTTAAAAGCATAGATATATGAGCGTGGTCGAAATTCTACGATCCCGCACTAAGCGCTTTACTTCCTCGTTTCTAATACGCACCGATAAAATTTGGAATGCCCTTCCGGCTTCCGTTTTTCCGAATGACCATAACTTGGGTACCTTTAAATCAAGAGTGAATAGGCATCTTCTAGGCAAGCGCGCTCCATCTTAGGCTGCATCTTCACTTACCATCAGGTGAGATTGCAGTCAAGCGCTAGTCTATATGTATATTTAAAAAAAAAGATATTTATGCTTTTTTTAATATAATTTACGCACTGTAAAAGCTAATCTGAAAGCTTCTGAAAATTATAAAGTACCTACTAACACTAATGTTACCTACTATTTATTTTATTTTAGTCTGATGCTCAACATTTTTTTTAGAATAAATTTTTTTTATCTATCTTATTTTCATTTTTTGACCCGTCAAAAGCAACAAAGAGTTACTTGGTACAGATTGACACACTATTGTGGATGTGATATAGGTAAATGAAAGTCCTATACATTTTTGATAATTTATAATATCTTCTTTTTTTTTTTTGTGAATTAAAACTATCTTACGTAACTTTGGTGAACAACTTAGGCAAGACAATTTTTATAAACCGTGATCGTGCAATATTTAACATTATGGGCCGATTTTACCCTTAAGTCTTATCCAAGTGTAAGTTGGATATTTTGGCAGATTTTCAATACAAAAACTGTCAAAACGCCCACTTTATTCTTAGGTTAAACGTCACGCGACGTTCGCGTTGGTGTAATCGGCACTATTAGTAAAGTATAATTTTTTTTTAATTGGCCGTAAGCCTACCTAGATATGCAAAAACGTTCCAACCCACAACTGTCAAAATTGAGTTAATTTATAGGCTACTTTTTCTTTAACACCCTTCTTGATATATTAAAAAAATTCCAGTTCTTACATCATTATTCTTTTATTTCTAATGTTCCAACCATTGACATATTCCAACCCACAATGCATTCCAAACACATTCGTAGCTAAAAACAATTAAAAACGCATCAATCTGTCTGAAAACTTCTGTGGGTTGGAACGTTTTTGCTTAACTACGTCCAATTATGAGTATAAAAAAATTGAAAAATCTCAATTTTAAGACAGGCATCTTCCTGCATTACCAAGTTTATATTATTTTAAGATTTATTAAAAAAAAAGCTTTTGCCCGCGTGGAGTTAGGGAGTTCTTAAAAATCCCGCGGGAACTCTCTGTTTTTCAACACTCTGTTGTTGAAAAACTTCTTGTTTCAAGTTGGGGGTACAAGTCCTCAGCTATGCCCATACAAAAAATCACGCTCCCTTGCTGCGTGATTGAAAGACAAATCAACAAACAAAAACCTCATTTATAATATTAGTAAGGAAGTAAGGATTTAAAAGACGACTGTACTTAGGTACCCACATAATATCCTGTCGTGATAGTCCATGCAATTGGATCATTTCAACATTTCATCATTACCTACTCTTACTTAAGCACCAAATTATGCTGATCAACTAATACCTAAACAATAATTAAGTTAAATTCTAGTGAATTCTCGCGGGTATCAAAATGCACACCAGGTCTTCGTCGTCATCATTTTGCAGTTCCCATTTGACGTCTACCTTCACTTTGGGATACGACTTGAGAATAGGGAATGTGGCTTTGTAGCTTGATTTGGTTCCAGCCTGAAAATAAAATAATATAAAATTAAAGATAAAAAACAAACAATTAATTATTATTTAATTAATGGATGATGCCCGCGACTTCATTCGATTGAATTAAGGCTTTTTGATTCCCGCGGGAACCCTTTAATTTTCTGGGATAAAATGTAGGCTATGTGTTAATCCAGGGTATAATCTATCTCCATTCCCTGCCAAATTCGTACTGTAGCTTTTGCGTGAAAGAGTAACAAACATACACATACCTACACATACAAACTTTCTCATTTATAGATAGATAATATTATTGTGATAGTGTGACATCTAAAATTAAAACTAATTTAAATCAAAAACCTCATCGATATCCAAGATGCTGGCTGCTTTGCCACTTTGAATGGCTGAACTAATTCTTTGGCCATCAAGGTAGCTTTTTTTGAAAGCATGATATGCAATTGCAGCATATATATACCTACTTATTGGTGGCCTATTATACCTTCTGTGAAATTGTCTTTTGTTAGTCTTCGATCACTTAAATTTTTCCGTTATCGAAGGCTGGTTAGTGGTACCTACTCTCTCACTAGCGCATATTATGTTAAAATGCATTGATACAGCAAGAACGCTTTAAATTCAGCCAGGAGCATTGCAAAAACCGCCCTCCAGTAATTTTTCAGGTACCTAATGGTGAAAACCGCATAAATAATAAGATCTTAGATGAACTTCTGACGCCAAGCGTAAGTACCATAGTTAATAAAATTGCATTATGGAATATGATATGCCCATTAGCACTAAACACTTCTCTTTTTGAAGAATTTGATGGCGCGCTTTAAGAACCAGCAATAATATATAGCCCAACGAAGCAATTCGCAACGAACAAACTAGATGGCGCCACGCAACCCCCACCCATGAACTTAATATACAAACAGAACTGATAACTCGGAAAATTTGTATTTACGAAAATAAACCTTATAGCAAGTAGATAAAGTATATTTCCTGTTGCGCATTACACAGAGGCTAATCCGAGCCGAGAGGGATAGTAACAACGGAGGCCGTTTGTCTCGTTCTTTTCATCTTGCCAGCCTAAAAAATGATTTTGATCAAAGATTTTGGCTAGTAAAATCAGTTGAGACACATGTTTTAATTTTATTTTAAAATTTTTAAGTCACCGTATTTAATTGCATTAATTTCGATAGATATATTTCTTAACAAAAAAGAAAATATAAATTTTTATCTAGTCTATTTTTTTCGAGCGGCAACCCGTTAAAACGTGAACGCTAAATCTACAACTATGTTGACCATGATTTTTTAAATTCTTGTATTGTGTGATGGGTCGAATACGTACGATGCCGATTCCGATTACGATGGTCTCTTACTCCTTACTTTTGTACTATTATTATTACAATTTTCATTATTTTAATGTTTCATTTCTTTTTTATTACTTTGGGTGCCTTTGACCAGCTATTATGATTAATATCTAGAGAAAATGATTAATTTATCACATTATCTACACATGACCAGTCATTATAATATCTAGCAATGTACAATATAAAATATATGACTGGGCAAATCGATACCTTGTACTATTTGTATTATTTATTTCGTAATCAATCCCTAATCCCTAAGAAATTTTCCATTGCTAATGAAAAACTTCAATAATTGTGTTTATAATAAAGTTATAATTAGAAGGAAGATTGCAAGATTGAATTTGTCTCACATAACGAGAATCTTATTGTCACCCTGTTAGAAAGGGACACACGGCCTCTGTACTAACTCTCTCGCTCGGCTCGCTTTTCAGCTGCGAGTGCTCGGTCCTGTTTGTTTTCTATGTCCATGCCACCACCACGATACCGTAGCACTATTGCCTACTAAATAGATATTCTGTGACGATAAAAATAAAAAATACCGGCAAGAGCGAGTCGGACCCGCATACACAGGATTCCGTACCATCGTACAAGATTTAACATTAGCTATTATTAATATCGTGCATAAACAAATTTAATGTAGGGAGACCCTCTTTGATTTTTAGCTTTATTTGTTTTTTATTATTTTGTTGTTATAGGCAATATAAATACCTTAGAAATACACGGAAAATTTGAAGTACCGTGAAATCGTCCAACTTTGGCCATGTTTTATAGAAAATTGGTTGCCATACCAAAAAAATATAAGAAATAGTATTGATTTTATGACCTGAACGTAAAGAATAAATGAGTTACTATGACTTAAGCATAAAAAATCTATAAAAAATAAATATTTTTGTACCTTAAAAGTAACTTAAAAGAGCGGCCAAAGTTAGGTCCACTTTCTGTCAACATTATCCACTGCTTATATCGGCTGAACTATAAGCCCTATTTGCATTTCATTAAGAGCTATGGTAAAAATCAGGCCATGGAAGGCAACAAAATAAAGTAAATCTCCAAAAGTGGCCATTCTAGCTTTTTATCACAGTGGCCAATGTTACCTGGTAATTTTTGCTAATTTCCATACAAGAGATTTCAGGGACTAGGGTTGACACAAGTAAAGATAAGCAAATTACAACACGGTTTTTTGCACAATTGTTTTATTTAAAATAAATACAATTAGTCGAAATGCGTGCTTATAGCGACTGTAAAAAATGGAAACTATAAAATTGTATATCCCGGATTGTCACTTAAGTTGGTCTCGTCAAAATTCATTATATTTGTTGCCGGAACATCTTTAATGGTCTCCCTTAAATTTTCAAAATATGTCATAAATTCATCGACACATTTTTCAGCTCGGGCTGTTTTAATATTTTGCGTACTGCGGACGGTCAAATCGGCAGCATTTTGCAACAGAAAATTATCTACCCAAGCTTTTCCAGGAAGTTGACCTTCAAACAAGTCCTGTCGGCTATTTTTTTTTAAATATTCGAAAACCACGAGACGTAGGTCTAATTTTGTGAGCGGACAACCAAATGTAGCGGCGGCAATCAGGACTTTTACTAATTTGGATTCTTCTTCTGCCATTAGACGCGTCGGACACCCAACAGATTTGTTATGTTTATCGTGGAGTTTGTTCAATATGGTCTGTTTCGGTATGGAAAACTGTCGTGCAGCTGCTCGTGCTGATAACTGATCATTTGCTACTAACTCAACTGCCAGTTGAAGCATTTCTTGACTGTAGTTTTTATATTCACGGGCCCCAAGACACCGACGTCTTTTTCTTTGTTTCAGCCTAGATTTTGCTATTCCATTGTTTCTGAAATAATTAAAATAATAATAATATTATAATAATTAAAATAATAATATTACGGGACAATCCACACACGGTCGTTTAGCCCCAAACTTAGCAATGCTTGTACTATGGGTACTAAACGACTGATAAACATACATAAACATATAGATATGACACCCAGACATGAAAACTAACAGACATGCTCAAGCACACAAATGATGGTTTAGGGCGGGAATCGAACCCGCGACCTTTGGCTCAGAAAGCAGGGTCACTATCACTGAGCTAACGGGCCTGTCTAAATGAAATAAATAAAAAATAACCCAATGTTAAATACTTACACAGGGTTATTGGTAACTACCTAACGTATAACCTTCAAACCATAAATACAGCCCGTCAAAATGAACAACTTTTTCCTTTGAGTATACTTTTTCTACGGGACCAATGCTGGGAACTCAAAGATCTTTCGCATTGTCATACAAATTGCTGGTCCGGCCAAACACTTTTGTATGAAAATGTCGATTATTTTACGAGCTACCAGCATTGGTCCCGTAGAAAAAATTGTTCATTTTGACGGGCTGGTTTGCAGGTTATGCGTTAGTTACAAATGACCCTGTATAGTTTTTATTATTTGCGAAAATATAATCGCGTTGAAAATGTAATGGAAAGGTAAAATCAACAAAAACTTGGAGTTTTTGCACCTATATTATTTTATTATATTCGGAGCATGCAGTCGATCATACTAGGTACCGAATCACTAATTGTAATTTTAAATTACAATGTAAATTAATATGTATTTCACTAACTCACCAATAAGCAACGTAAAGCTAATAAAGATTAAAAAAAATTAGAGCGAAAACCTCAATAGCATAATAACGTTTCTTTACTAGTAGATGGCAGCCCTAGTGCTTATTTGACAACGGCCAATGTTTACACCCAAGGTACGAAGAATCTGTTTGTAACATTGGTCGCGATCATTTCTCAAACAAAAAACCGATCGTAACTTATTATGCATATCAAAACGTTCTCCTGACATCATTTCATAACATATTCAAGAACTACTCACCCAGGCTTCATTTTAACAGGATATCAGTCAAAAATCCCAAAGTAAAAATTGGTCCGCACTTCACTGATGTCACTTTGACCACGGCTGACAGACAACTGAATGACGTAAGCAAACAAACTGTCATTTAACCTCTAACGTGGTAGTCACTCGCGCCCGCGAGGGCGCGGGTGAGGCATGATTCGGGGCGTAGCCCCCTGCATGTGGGATCTTCCGCATGTCGTCAATACGGCAGGGACTTTGGGTCGGTCGGAGTGGACCTATACAGGAAGTTAGGCTATCGCTCACTCGCGGTCAAGCCCTACCGGGTGAGACCCATAGGGAGGCCCAGCAGAAGCGACCAGCGGACGAGGTGAGCAGATAGCCTTGGAAGTTGTCTAGGTCCCCCGGCAGTTCGCGCACTCACGAGGAAACGAGCTTCGCGATACCGCCGAGGATATTGGGGTCAAAGTCCCTGCCGTCCCGCACGGCCTGCATGATCTGCAACAGGACTTCGATGACGGCTGTCACGACCTTATTGTCGCCGGGAGCTACGCGGGTGCTGGCAGTTGGGGCTGTTCGTTGAGTCGGCTGGGGGGCTGGAGCAGGTTCAGGCCCCTTTTTGCCCGACTTCCTCTTCTTCATGCCCCTGGGGCGCCTCCTCCTCTTTGTGGGTCCAGAGGTGCGGGTACCTAAACTGTCATTTAATGTTGCCAGAAATATATTCTTATTTTCTACCACAGATTACAAAATTTGCCGGTTTTACACCATTCCAGTACTACGAGCTAATTTAGTTATTTTTTTGTTTTGGCCAATGTTACCCTTAGAGTCCAAAGTTGGAGGATTTCACGGTATCTGTCTACCTAAGTTGCGGTTCAAGAGATAATATGTACATTGTACAGCCCGCTGACAGAGTGACGGACGGACAGCGGAGGCTTAGTAATAGGGTCCCGTTGGCACCCTTTGGGTACAGAACCCTAAAAAGCAGAAATCAGACTTCTTTTTACTTGACGCCTCAGTACCTTGATAGGGCAAGTGAGTCCGGAGTCCTTGCACGCGTCGGGCTGCGGCAGGGGGAAGGGGACGGGTAGGTTCATGATCACTCCGTGCACCACCGTCTCCAGGTTCTTTACATCCGTCGCTGAAAAAAAATAGACACTTTAAATGAACTTCGCAGGCTGTATGGTCATGGATCTTCGTCTGTCCCGAAGCGAAGGAGAAAAAATACAAGTCTATGAACCACAGAGAACACCACAGATTAATGATTATGTATACAGAGAACACTAACTTCACGTCCTACATGGCAGGCTGGCGCAACTTCGAAGAGCATTTTTTTTTTGTATGAAACGTGCGCTAATTTTAATATGGCGGCTCCTGTTTAACTTACTCTATAGTGTTTGTCTCTGTTGCACCTACCGAGTTCGCCTACAGTCCTTGAGAGATGACATATAAGAATTAGTTTTTTTATGTTAGTGCTGTTCGCTAGCGCACGTTCATTTCTTTGTATGGGAGTCCAGAATCATAAAACGTAGTGATTACATTCTCTTTGCTGCATGGCTGTAGAAAACCAGCGGTTTAGGGTTTAGGCATGAAAAGGTACTTTACAGACAGGAATAGATTAGCTTTGCATTTTTAATATTATCTAATAACTAGCTGATGCCCGCGACTTCGTCCGCGTGGATTTAGTTTTTAAAATCCCTCGGGAACACTTTGATTTTCCGGGATAAAAGTAGCCTATGTCACTCTCCAGGTCTTCAATTATACCCATGTAAAAAAATCACGTAGATCCGTGGCTCTGTTGCGGCGTGATTGAAGGACAAACTAACAAACAAACACACTTTCGCATTTATAATATTAGTAATTATGATTAGGATAATAAATTACATAGGAAAACACTGTAATATTACGTCCATACGATGTATTACATCCATACCTACTATGTAGTATGTAGGTTTAATGATCGTTTGGCAAAATCTGACGCCTTTGGAGTAGTTTGACTTTGACAAAATAGTATCCACGATGGCTATATACGATAAATTACGCATGCCAGCTTAAGATGAGCCGTTCATTCAAAGTATCCTGTAGATTCCGGGGTTCAAGTTATTTGGACCTATACTGAAGATTGTGATGCCTATAATTTCTGAACTACGAAATTGACGACCTTGAAATAATTACAGGACAATCTCTAAAGAACCTGCTTTCTAACAAAAAAAGAATGGATTGAATCGGAATACGCCTTAATGAATTACAGCGAAATACACATTTTGACTTTCATCCCCTCTCCCAAGGGAACGGTGCTGAATTTCGGGATAAAAAGTATCCTATATTATACCTCGTAGTATTAACTTAAATCGTGCCAAGTTTCATTTAAATCCGTCCAGTAGTTTCGGCGTGATGCGCGGCCAAGATACAGACAGACAGACAGACAGACAGACAGACAGACAGACAGACAGACAGACAGACAGACAAAAAATTAAAAAAAAATTGTTTTGGCTTCAGTATCGATTATAGAGTGCCCTCAAACAAAAATTTTCAAAATATCTTCAATGTACAGAATTGGACCTGTTACAGTTTTATTATATTATAGATATCCTGTCTTTCGAGGCTAGTTGGAAATATATCATACCTATTATGTTGCAGACACGTGTGTTATTCTTAAATTCTAGTGCAGTTCAATCCCTTACTGCTATAAAAAAAAAAAGTGCGTGCGTACAAAGTACACATGTCAGAAGTGAAACTTCTTTTTCGACACTTCCGTTGCATACTTGCGTGACGTTACATTTGTAAAAATTTTACCCTCATGCGCCTAAAGAAGTTTCACTTCAAAAATCACGCGGGTACATACAGAGCAGCGGATCGACGTTAGATCCAGTCATGCTATGGCGAAACATATTGAACTTACTGGGTGTGAAGTCAACGCTGATGGTGACATTGGAGTTCCTCTTCAGTACGCACTCCTTAGCGTCCTCCGAGCACCCGCTGACCTCTACGTTCTGCACACTTGCCAGCTTAGAGCCTGGAACAAAAACGAGTGTGCTTTAGACCACACGACTGAAGTAAATCTTACGAAACGCAACTGGCTATGAGAGATAGAGAGAAAGAAAATGTGTGCTCGCACCTCTCTCTCTTGCCACTACAGTTATATACGAAACGTAACTCTCTCTCTTTCTATTTTCACTAACTTATATCTTCCCCTCAACTTCCGTTCGCCTCGCCCGATCACACTTTTCGTAACGCATTCACCAGCTTACTCCCCAAGTCAAGCGTGCGTAAAGAAGTTTTAGGTACTTCAAAAGAACAATCCACCATCATCATAAATAGCCTACAATAGACACTCTCAAGGGGAGGGTTTGCCCTTAATCACCACGCGGGGCAGACGGGTTGGTGATCGCAGTAGATGGTAGCAGTAGCACAGAGGACGCTGCTGCCTGTTCTCCGTTATATTCCCTTAGTCGCCTCGTACGACACCCGCAGGAAGAGGAGGGGTGGTGAGTGGTGACACTGATCTGCCGTCACCACACGGCACAACGAACACTCCATTCAAATGAAATGATCACCAGAGGGATACCTTATTTATATCATCATCATTCCTATAGGATACCTAATCATCATCAAGCCATGTACGGTTGATTAATTAGCGTATTTGTTAGTCCGCCACGCCGCGCTGGACTAATACAAATTGGCAGACTTCACAAACCTTTGAGAACATTATGGAGAACTCCAAGGCGTGCAGGTTTCCTCACGATGTTTTCCTTCACCGTTGAGAGTATGTGAGCTAATGCACATTCTCGTAGGTACATAACTCCGAAATGTCAGAGGAGCGTGCCCGGGATCGAACCTGCGACCCCCCAAATAGGAGACTTCAGTTCTAACTCCTAAGTCCTAACCTTTAGGCTATCGCTGCTCAACCCTATAGAAGATATTTAAAATTGATGACCTCATACATTCAGAACTAATCAGGGATAAATAGGGAACGTTTGTCATTTTTCAATTTATATCCAAAGAAACTTGGTTTTTTGCCTATCGATTAAAAATTAAGAAGATTATTCACGGTTTTTGAAAATTCTGACCCTATAAACCTAATTCCACGCGGACTAAGTCGCGGGGGTAAAAGCTAGTTTGATTTATTATAGGGTTAGTTCTCTGGCGGACTGAAAAAATACGAAATAAATTAATCGGGCAATCTCTTATTTCTGGACCTTATTTGGACATCCTACTGACGTTGTCGGTTGACTCACGCCTTCATTGTAAACATGCAATTACTGAAATACGACATTGTTACTACGTGCAAGCGAAAGTCATTCCTAATTCCAGTAACTTTAAGCTATTTTCGACTGGCACGAAACATGAATTAAACTACTTGTTGAGTATGATGATATTACACTACACTAGCGGCACGCTATGATGGCCGGTTTGACACATTACAATAGTGATGTGGAATGTCAATTTATTCTCGAACAAAAAACAATTAAGTTTTGTTTTTGTACCTGATTAAATAGGTTTAATAAAACAAAAATGTATATGTTTATTTAATTTATTTGAACGAACTGAATATTTGAATGAAAATGAATATACATACTTTATATGCACACAAGAAACATATGAATACAAAAGATACCAAAAAAGGTGCCACAAAAGGCCATAATTAATCAGATTCGTCCATACTACTATTTTCACTGTCGTCACTGCTATCATCACCTACATTAATAATTATATGTTCGTTTTCTATAATATTATCTATTTTCACATCTCTTTCATAATCTTCCCTTATTAATTTAACAGTTCTATTCACAACCTTTTCCCAGTCTCCTTTAGTCACATGTTCACAAGCTTCTTCTAATAATTTTAGCATTTTTTTTGTGGTAAATGGGGGTTCTGTATTGTGTCTTGCAGCATATCCCTTAATTTGAGCCCACACCAACTCAATCGCATTATACTCACAATGGTAAGGCGGTAACCGTATAACTCTGTGCCCATGTTCTAATGCTATTTCGTCAATGACGTATCGGATCTTGGTTGGTTTGTTTTCTTTTAAAAGACGTACTAATTCCGCTTTTAACATATTCATGTTTGCATCTACGCCATTTTTACGAAGCCATGCGACGATATCAGCTTTCTTTTGGGATTGGGCAGGTGGCTTGTCAATTTGCATCGAGTGGTATGGGGCGTTGTCCATAATTATAATAGATGGTTCAGGGAGGCTACACAACATTGAGGTAAACCATTCAGTAAACTTTTCTCCATTCATGTCTTCATGATAGTCTCCAGTGGTTTTTGACGCAAAAGCCATGAGAGAACCTTCGACAAACCCGTTGATGGTTCCGGCGTGACAAATTATAAGTCGCGATCCTTTTCCTACAGGAACTTTGGAAGTAGATGCTGCTGTGTCATCGTTCCAAGAACGGCCTACAGTATGGTTAGCATTAAGCCATGTTTCATCCAAGAACACAACATTTTGCCAATTTTTGATTTCTTTCACTTGCCGTAAAAAAGTATACCTTGCCATCGCTATATCAAATCTTTCCATCAATATTTTGCGTTTGTTACATTTTTTGTATCGAAATCCAATGGTCTTCAAAATCTTCGTTAAAGAACTTTCCCCACCGAAGAATAATCCAGCTTCCTTCAGTGAATGCACCAACTTTTTTCTTGTTGGATACTCCTTCTGTAAATAGTAGCCGTAAACATGTCTTCGGATAGCATCGGCATCAAAGCTATCGATGCCTACGACTGGTTTTGCTCGTTTTCTCTTTTTTGGTGTGTGAAGTTTATTTTCTTCTGTGCCAGTCTCGCCATATTTTTTTTTAGTTATCCGTCTAACAGTTCGTTGTCCAATATTAAGCGCATCAGCTACGCGTTCAACCACTGACGTTATAGGTAAAATTGGCCCTCCATTTTGAGCTTCACGATCGAAATAGTTACGAAGGCGTATTACGAACTCACGTGTCTGACTATTTAGAACAGTTCTCTGCGTACGTTCGGTCATATCGACGAAATCCACAACAAAGGGCTTGAACAGAGTCCAAATTAACGAGCAAGGGTCAACAGTAATGCAGTATCAATATTTGAAATCCAAAGCCAGGTCAAAACTATATCACAATCGCATTGCACTGACAGTTTATACTTTTCGAAGCAACGTCAATTCGAAACTGCTTTGTTTTGCATTGAGCATTGACGCGAGTTTGCCGGAGGTAGTAGTTGTGCTAGCCAGCGATCCTATGTGACGATCGTATTAGATTCCATTTTTAAAAATTTTCAATTTTGAAAACCAAATGCCGAGTTGTGGTATATATCATATAAAAATAAAAATTTTACCTTTTGTATGAAACAGCTGATATTTTTTTGCGATTTCAGAGGTTTGTCCACATACTGAAAATTGTTCATATTCACAAGTACATTCACCCCTTAAATGGTGCAAACTGATTTTTCTACACTTGTATACATTTTAGTGTACACTAGCGGCACGCTATGATGGCCGGTTTGACGTTTGTCCGCTCATGAAGTTCCGTATTAATTGATAACGACTTTGAAGGAAATAATTGTATTACTTTATTGACGATAGTGATGTGCAGAGATTCATAAATTTTATCGAATGTAGTTTTAGGTTTAGGACTCAAAATTTATTTATTAAATTGATTTCTAAAATGTATACAAGTGTAGAAAAATCAGTTTGCACCATTTAAGGGGTGAATGTACTTGTGAATATGAACAATTTTCACTATGTGGACAAACCTCTGAAATCGCAAAAAAATATCAGCTGTTTCATACAAAAGGTAAAATTTTTATTTTTATATGATATATACCACAACTCGGCATTTGGTTTTCTAAATTGAAAATTTTTAAAAATGGAATCTAATACGATCGTCACATAGGATCGCTGGCTAGCACAACTACTACCTCCGGCAAACTCGCGTCAATGCTCAATGCAAAACAAAGCAGTTTCGAATTGACGTTGCTTCGAAAAGTATAAACTGTCAGTGCAATGCGATTGTGATATAGTTTTGACCTGGCTTTGGATTTCAAATATTGATACTGCATTACTGTTGACCCTTGCTCGTTAATTTGGACTCTGTTCAAGCCCTTTGTTGTGGATTTCGTCGATATGACCGAACGTACGCAGAGAACTGTTCTAAATAGTCAGACACGTGAGTTCGTAATACGCCTTCGTAACTATTTCGATCGTGAAGCTCAAAATGGAGGGCCAATTTTACCTATAACGTCAGTGGTTGAACGCGTAGCTGATGCGCTTAATATTGGACAACGAACTGTTAGACGGATAACTAAAAAAAAATATGGCGAGACTGGCACAGAAGAAAATAAACTTCACACACCAAAAAAGAGAAAACGAGCAAAACCAGTCGTAGGCATCGATAGCTTTGATGCCGATGCTATCCGAAGACATGTTTACGGCTACTATTTACAGAAGGAGTATCCAACAAGAAAAAAGTTGGTGCATTCACTGAAGGAAGCTGGATTATTCTTCGGTGGGGAAAGTTCTTTAACGAAGATTTTGAAGACCATTGGATTTCGATACAAAAAATGTAACAAACGCAAAATATTGATGGAAAGATTTGATATAGCGATGGCAAGGTATACTTTTTTACGGCAAGTGAAAGAAATCAAAAATTGGCAAAATGTTGTGTTCTTGGATGAAACATGGCTTAATGCTAACCATACTGTAGGCCGTTCTTGGAACGATGACACAGCAGCATCTACTTCCAAAGTTCCTGTAGGAAAAGGATCGCGACTTATAATTTGTCACGCCGGAACCATCAACGGGTTTGTCGAAGGTTCTCTCATGGCTTTTGCGTCAAAAACCACTGGAGACTATCATGAAGACATGAATGGAGAAAAGTTTACTGAATGGTTTACCTCAATGTTGTGTAGCCTCCCTGAACCATCTATTATAATTATGGACAACGCCCCATACCACTCGATGCAAATTGACAAGCCACCTGCCCAATCCCAAAAGAAAGCTGATATCGTCGCATGGCTTCGTAAAAATGGCGTAGATGCAAACATGAATATGTTAAAAGCGGAATTAGTACGTCTTTTAAAAGAAAACAAACCAACCAAGATCCGATACGTCATTGACGAAATAGCATTAGAACATGGGCACAGAGTTATACGGTTACCGCCTTACCATTGTGAGTATAATGCGATTGAGTTGGTGTGGGCTCAAATTAAGGGATATGCTGCAAGACACAATACAGAACCCCCATTTACCACAAAAAAAATGCTAAAATTATTAGAAGAAGCTTGTGAACATGTGACTAAAGGAGACTGGGAAAAGGTTGTGAATAGAACTGTTAAATTAATAAGGGAAGATTATGAAAGAGATGTGAAAATAGATAATATTATAGAAAACGAACATATAATTATTAATGTAGGTGATGATAGCAGTGACGACAGTGAAAATAGTAGTATGGACGAATCTGATTAATTATGGCCTTTTGTGGCACCTTTTTTGGTATCTTTTGTATTCATATGTTTCTTGTGTGCATATAAAGTATGTATATTCATTTTCATTCAAATATTCAGTTCGTTCAAATAAATTAAATAAACATATACATTTTTGTTTTATTAAACCTATTTAATCAGGTACAAAAACAAAACTTAATTGTTTTTTGTTCGAGAATAAATTGACATTCCACATCACTATTGTAATGTGTCAAACCGGCCATCATAGCGTGCCGCTAGTGTAATGTACTTTGTGACATACGAAGTTCAGCGTAAGTGTAATATCCAACCGAACACATTTAGGAGTCAATGTGAGAATAGGGGATAGGTACTACTAGGCTTGCGCCTGACGTCTATCAATGCTGGGAAGCACTGATGAGGTCTAGGTTGAAGCGCGCTTGCCTAGAAGGTGCTTATTCATTCTTGCCTTGAAGTTAGGATGACAAGTGCCAACGCTCACGACTTTTCCCAGCCCGCAATATTTTTTTTTATCATCACGCAAATCAATACAGCAATATAGCTGTCTAACAAACTCAGCTTGACTGACGCGTTACACCATTTGGTTCTTATACATCGATGGTTCTAGCCTTTTTGCCTCAAGCCTATTTTTTCAAGAATATTGAATATGGGGTAATTGAGATCAGACCGTTGGGAAAATGGGAACAACATTAGGCGTGCGGTTTTCTAACCGTCGATTTCATGTAGGCTTGAGGCTCTTATGACAAGTCAAGACTCTACCACCGGTTTGGAAACCTTTTACCGAACTATTTATTGCATTTGCTACAAAAGAGTATAAAGTATAGTTTGGTGCTTTTTATCAACCGGAATATGGCAACCATAATGAAGTAGGTACCTACTATAAATCGGACTATTATAACAGCTGAATTTCTGCTATCAGAAGTATTTAGAGGTGTAGGTATCTACTTACTAGTCAAGACTTATTATGATTGATTTTACTGGGTCTCAGAACTTATCATTTTACGAAGTAAGAACGAGTGGGGTAATAAGAAACGGACCTAGTATTGTCTATTTAACTCAATGTCTATCATTTAATATAAAAAATCTTTTTAAAAAACCGACTTCAAATACCCGCGCCACTACAAAGTAAGTATATGTTTTATTGTTGATTTTTTAATAACTGCTCGATCGATTTCGATAAAATTTAAATGGGACCACCTGGGAAGTACACCCTTTCAAACAAAAAAGAATTTTCCAAATCGGTTCAGGCGTCTTTGGGTAATCGGTGAACATACATAAAAAAAGATTCCAACGAATTGAGAACCTCCTCCTTTTTTGAAGTCAGTTAAAAATAAGAAGTAATTTATATTCTGGTACGTAGGAAGAAGATAAAATTTCATTACAAAAGTGCGTACGTGATGTCAGTGGATGTTGACGAATCCTTTCAAATCGGATAATTAACTAATTAACACTTAATGCATGATCGTCTAACGATACGCGCTCGTATATCTCGAGTTACCAAGTGGTATACGCAAAGGAAATAGGTGGGAAGTAGGTACCGACATTGGTAAGTACATATTATTCGTTTGATCTATGAAAGTCTTTTTTTAGGGTACCGTAGTAAAATAACAAGGAACCCTTATAGTATCGCCAAGTCCGTTCGTCAGTCCAAGTGGTACTAAAGAGCTGTAATTTGGCTTGGTTTAGGTACACCACCTTGGTTACACATAGGTAAAATGTTGTGAAAGTTAACCTTAAGGTGGATTATACGGGTCTGCCCACGAAATTCAAATTTAATTTGGCTTTTCGCAATTTGTAAACTACTACGACAAAGTAGGCTTTTGTACAGTGGCAGTATCATCTTCACAGGTTCATATAAAAATCTTTACTTGAAAGTGTCCAGTTTAAGAAATTAGTCAGAATATCGGCTAATTTGTGAGTAACTCACGCCCAACTCGATATTTTGATTAATTAATTTCTTAAACTGATCACTTTCAAGTAAGTAAAGATTTTTATATAAACCTGTGAAGATGATAATTCCACTGGCGCAATTAGAATGCCATAAACCTACTTTGTCGTATTAGTTTACAAATTGCGAAAAACCAAATTAAATTTGAATTTCGCGGGCAGACCCGTATAATCAATCTTAAAAAATAAGAACACACGTAAAGCGGGAATGATTTTTATACGGCTCGAGCTAAGCCTCGACGTGATTTTTTGCATGCTAGCTAGTTAAAAATAAATTTGTTTGGGTATATTAAACCCACTCAACTTACAACAAAATTACTTTTTTATTCATATACTTAATAATAATCAATATTTCGGAACAAAACAAACGACAACCTAACGACTCCGGAAATCATCAAAATGGTAATGATTTAAGTATTTTATTTTGTGATGCCGATGACTTTTTTAGTACCTATACCTGCCTACCTGAATTTTGTTGATTTCTAATGACATCGGCTATCGTATATTATATTTTATACTTACATAATATGTTCCTACATATAAAAAGACTCCTCCAGTCCTCTGACTGATCTATCAACGCACAGCCTTAACCACTGGAGTTAAGTATACCTTAAACTAGCGGCACGCTACGATGGCCGGTTTGACGTTTGTCCGCTCATGAAGTTCCGTATTAATTGATAACGACTTTGAAGGAAATAATTGTATTACTTTATTGACGATAGTGATGTGCAGAGATTCATAAATTTTATCGAATGTAGTTTTAGGTTTAGGACTCAAAATTTATTTATTAAATTGATTTCTAAAATGTATACAAGTGTAGAAAAATCAGTTTGCACCATTTAAGGGGTGAATGTACTTGTGAATATGAACAATTTTCACTATGTGGACAAACCTCTGAAATCGCAAAAAAATATCAGCTGTTTCATACAAAAGGTAAAATTTTTATTTTTATATGATATATACCACAACTCGGCATTTGGTTTTCTAAATTGAAAATTTTTAAAAATGGAATCTAATACGATCGTCACATAGGATCGCTGGCTAGCACAACTACTACCTCCGGCAAACTCGCGTCAATGCTCAATGCAAAACAAAGCAGTTTCGAATTGACGTTGCTTCGAAAAGTATAAACTGTCAGTGCAATGCGATTGTGATATAGTTTTGACCTGGCTTTGGATTTCAAATATTGATACTGCATTACTGTTGACCCTTGCTCGTTAATTTGGACTCTGTTCAAGCCCTTTGTTGTGGATTTCGTCGATATGACCGAACGTACGCAGAGAACTGTTCTAAATAGTCAGACACGTGAGTTCGTAATACGCCTTCGTAACTATTTCGATCGTGAAGCTCAAAATGGAGGGCCAATTTTACCTATAACGTCAGTGGTTGAACGCGTAGCTGATGCGCTTAATATTGGACAACGAACTGTTAGACGGATAACTAAAAAAAAATATGGCGAGACTGGCAAGAAGAAAATAAACTTCACACACCAAAAAAGAGAAAACGAGCAAAACCAGTCGTAGGCATCGATAGCTTTGATGCCGATGCTATCCGAAGACATGTTTACGGCTACTATTTACAGAAGGAGTATCCAACAAGAAAAAAGTTGGTGCATTCACTGAAGGAAGCTGGATTATTCTTCGGTGGGGAAAGTTCTTTAACGAAGATTTTGAAGACCATTGGATTTCGATACAAAAAATGTAACAAACGCAAAATATTGATGGAAAGATTTGATATAGCGATGGCAAGGTATACTTTTTTACGGCAAGTGAAAGAAATCAAAAATTGGCAAAATGTTGTGTTCTTGGATGAAACATGGCTTAATGCTAACCATACTGTAGGCCGTTCTTGGAACGATGACACAGCAGCATCTACTTCCAAAGTTCCTGTAGGAAAAGGATCGCGACTTATAATTTGTCACGCCGGAACCATCAACGGGTTTGTCGAAGGTTCTCTCATGGCTTTTGCGTCAAAAACCACTGGAGACTATCATGAAGACATGAATGGAGAAAAGTTTACTGAATGGTTTACCTCAATGTTGTGTAGCCTCCCTGAACCATCTATTATAATTATGGACAACGCCCCATACCACTCGATGCAAATTGACAAGCCACCTGCCCAATCCCAAAAGAAAGCTGATATCGTCGCATGGCTTCGTAAAAATGGCGTAGATGCAAACATGAATATGTTAAAAGCGGAATTAGTACGTCTTTTAAAAGAAAACAAACCAACCAAGATCCGATACGTCATTGACGAAATAGCATTAGAACATGGGCACAGAGTTATACGGTTACCGCCTTACCATTGTGAGTATAATGCGATTGAGTTGGTGTGGGCTCAAATTAAGGGATATGCTGCAAGACACAATACAGAACCCCCATTTACCACAAAAAAAATGCTAAAATTATTAGAAGAAGCTTGTGAACATGTGACTAAAGGAGACTGGTAAAAGGTTGTGAATAGAACTGTTAAATTAATAAGGGAAGATTATGAAAGAGATGTGAAAATAGATAATATTATAGAAAACGAACATATAATTATTAATGTAGGTGATGATAGCAGTGACGACAGTGAAAATAGTAGTATGGACGAATCTGATTAATTATGGCCTTTTGTGGCACCTTTTTTGGTATCTTTTGTATTCATATGTTTCTTGTGTGCATATAAAGTATGTATATTCATTTTCATTCAAATATTCAGTTCGTTCAAATAAATTAAATAAACATATACATTTTTGTTTTATTAAACCTATTTAATCAGGTACAAAAACAAAACTTAATTGTTTTTTGTTCGAGAATAAATTGACATTCCACATCACTATTGTAATGTGTCAAACCGGCCATCATAGCGTGCCGCTAGTTTAGTTTGTTTTCCAGTATATGTTAATTTTAGTACAATAATAAAATTATAGAATAAATCAATTGACATTTGATATTTCCTAGTTTTTAAGTCAATTTGTACGCCTTAAGGCGTTTGTGCACTCATTCGTATTCGATTTTTACTCGTATTCGTAAAAAATACTATTCGAAGTGGCCGTCATACAAAATGTACTACGGCATGGAATAGTGTTACTAAAGCCGCGGTCGCATTGTGAAGGCGAATGCGACGCGACGGCGATTTCGTTGAAACAAACTCCTTTAAACAAATGTGGGCGGCGCGGCGGCGACGCGCGATGATAATGTCGCGCGTAATTTTCAATACAACCTTGTTAGCCACACAGTCGCGTTAAGCGACATTAAGCGGCTAAATGAAGATGGTCGCGCAGGCCGACCGGCTTGGGCGATAAACGGCCGCGGACGGGAGGACAAGACAAGTGACATTACGTCAAATACGAACGGTCGTTACGTTAAAACCTTGTGAAACTCGTTTAATAAATCTTCACGAAATATAATATACTTAATAGTGAATTACAGTCTGCATTTTAATGGATGCCCAGATATCCCTCAGATCCATCGACAGGGCACTGGACGCCAACAACCTACCTACTAAAACCAATGAATGTGTCCGCACTGAGTACGGCCAGTAATGAAGCGATGTACGATTCGCTAGTTTATCGCCGCCGCAATGCGGACACACTGCTTATCGCGTCGCCATTCGCCTTACCAGTCCTTTACTAACACCCACTTCAATAAATAGATTGATTATGATTTCGAAATTTTAACAGTATCTAGGTACAGTATATATTATATTAACAGTACCTATCTAGGTACAGTAGTAGTAGCTTTTCAGCTGCATGGGTATTGGGCACGTTAGGGGACCGATTTTATTATAATATCGCCGAAACATTTGCAAATGTAGGGACCTAACTATGTACGGCTAGCCTCCCACGTAGGGTTGCCATCTCAAAAGGCAACCAGGACAAGACGCGTGAAAACCCCGGCTTTTAGAGCCCAGAATCCGGACATATCAACAGTGTTTTTTTTAAACTTAAATTAAAAAAGTGTAATAAAAAACTAAGTCTAATAAAAATTTTTGGCATCTTTTATCATTTTAAATGTACCTAACAAAACAAAATCTTATCAGTATCTTATCTTATCAGTAACATAATTCAATTAAATTTTTTCAAGACCCAAGACATTTTATACCCGGACTACAAATGAAGCCCCACCCGGACGCCGCGCTCCCCGGATGCCCTCTAAACTAGGAAAAATCCGGGGAGACCCGGACGGATGGCAACCCTACTCCCACGTGACCGGATACAGTTTAGAAATTATAAATTCCCAAATTACCTCTGCCGGGATTCGAACGCGAGCCCTCCCACTTATTAACCACATAATAAAATTTAACTATTCATGGAGTGGAACTTTGCCCGCTTGTTGTCAGTAATAGGCGCTGGCCGTCAGGAGAGATAATGAGCTAACTTTGTTGATCAAACTTCACAAACATTCAACTTTTGTGGCGACGCACGTGATAAAATTTTCCCTATTTTTACGTACACACTTCAACATCATGCCATGTCAGAGGAACTAACTAATCTAACAATATTTTCTACTAACTATGACTTTTTCCTGTTGCGGAATAGTTATTTATGGATCTTTTTATTCAAGGTTTATTTTACGATCGGACAAGGTAAAGATAAATAAAAACTGCCCAAGGCTTAAGCGCAGGCCACATTGGGAGCGAAGCGAACCGCGAACTACAGAGCTAAACTAAAAGGCTGAGCTGTAGTTCGAGGTGTGATCCGAAGTATGAAAATACGTGCTAGCGACATGAGCGAAGCGAAACGAACTTAGTCACAGAATATAATATGATAGTACTACGTAACTTAGTTTTGTTGCGCTTCGCTCCCAATCAATGTGGCCTCATTAGTTTCGTTTTCACAAATTTTTTTCAGTTTATAATTAAACTAGTTTTATTAATAAACCAACAGCCGCTAGAATAGAATAGAAATATTTTTTATTCAAATAAACTTTTTTACAAGTGCTTTTGAATAGTCTATGAGTCTACCACTGGTTCGGAATGCCCTTCCTGTCGAGAAGAACCAGCAAGAAACTCGGCGGTTGCTCTTATGCAGTGTTTCTACAGTGAGGGGAAGTTCCAAAAATGCATACTACTTACAATTCAATACATGTTAATATGGGCAGACAGAAAGTAGCCCCATTCCCGCTGGTGGAACGCGTTCACGAGCAAGACGAACGACCCAGCCGTTCTTAGGTACGAGATCGTTTTCCTCATTATAACAGATGGAAGTCTACTGCTGGACAAAGGACTTGCGTGGACTTCCATCGCCGCTTGTATGGCACGTACGAGACGTGACCATACGGACCTCATAGCATATTTAATTCCGCAATAACAAAACCTTGTAATTTATTTCAACAAACTTATAATAATATTAGTTCAGCAACTTTTGCACGTACGTAATATCCAAGCACATCTCTCCCCACCTTTATTTATAAAATTAATTAGTATATAAGATCTTTTGTAAATACGTAATATATGCCACTACCATTAGACACTGCAGTCTGTGTTTCTTTATTCCTTCAACGACGTCCCTCTGCAAGAACACGCTGTTACGGCAACCATTGCTGTAACGCAACAGTGGTGACCCTGACCGTGAAAAAACCTCAACGTGATTCTGCTCTCCGACGTACGAAGCAGTGATCCTCAACCGAGTCATCCGACGCGTTCATCCGACGAGATCGTACCCAACGTGTCCAACCAACCAACGAGATCGGCCAACACATCAAGACATCCTCATCATTGAGAGTCATATTTTTTCGTCATCATGGCTCGTCAAACACCTGTCAAAGGTTTCGGCGCTGGCAACTCTACAGACGAACAACTCAACGGCAGCACAGACTTGGTGGCATCAATATCAATAGCAGAGAGGATTCCGCAGTTCTGGACGGATTCACCGCGTCTTTGGTTCTCTCAATTTGACGCGATTGTGGCTCCACAGAAACAAGGCGATGAATACAAGTTCAACGCGGTCGTATCAAAATTACCCAAAGACGTCATCCATCAAGTCAGCGACATTTTAACGAGTCCGCCTTCAGAGAACAAGTACCACTGCATACGGGAACGACTCATCAGCTGTTATGAAGAAAGCGAACATCGGCGATTCCATAAGCTTTTGTCTGAGATGGATCTGGGAGATCAAAAGCCATCTCAACTATTAAGAAAAATGAAAGAAGCTGGCTGCGGCAAGATTAATGACGACACACTACGTTTATTATGGATGAGACAACTTCCTCCATCCGTAACCTCCGTGTTAGCGATTTCCGAAAATTTGGCACTGGACAAGCTAAGCGAAATGGCTGATCGCATCTACGAGAACAGCCGCTGCAATACGAACATATCGTCTTCGGCATCAGCTGACATAAATTTAATCACCCAACTGACGTCACAAATTGCAACGATGCAGTTAGAAATTGCAGCGCTACGCAATGACCGCGCGCGAACAATGCATCGACGCAGCAGTTTTAGTCAACCTCGGTACAATAGACCTAGGCCAAGTTCACGCCTGCATTCACGATCGGAACAACGAAGCAATTTTTGTTACTATCATAAAAATTTTAGAGGCAAAGCTCGAAAGTGTGAAAAACCCTGTTCTTGGGTAAACAAACATTCGGGAAACTAGATTCAGCACAGCGTGCGGCGAGACTCTGTGCTATTCTTCCCTCAAATCGCCTAACGATTACCGACTCTAACAGTGGTTATCGATTCCTCGTGGACACTGGGGCGAACATTTCAGTAATTTCAAAGCCATCACAGAGCTCAAAAAAGGCAAGCGAGTTGAAATTATTTGCCGCCAACGGAACCATTATCAATACGTATGGAGAAAAAACCCTAACCTTAAATTTGGGGTTACGCCGCCCATTCATCTGGACCTTCGTTATGGCCGACGTCAAGATGCCTATATTAGGAGCTGATTTCCTAGACCACTACCAACTTTTGGTAGACATACACGGGAAAACTTTAATCGACAAACGACTGAAATCAAGAAACCAATGAATTCTATACGAGTAAATATTCCGTCCGTCCGCTCCATCGACTACAACTTATCCGCTCCTCTCAAACAATTACTAGAAAAATACGAAAGTATTACAAGGCCAACTTCAATGAAAGGACCTACGCAGCACAATGTTCAACATCACATCATCACGGAAGGATTTCCAGTATGCGCCAAAGCTCGCCCACTTCCTCCTGACAAGTACAAAATCGCCAAAAAAGAATTTCAAGAGATGATGGAGATGGGAATTTGCAGACCATCCAGTAGCCCATGGGCCAGTCCATTGCACATGGTAAAAAAGAAGAATGGTGAATGGAGACCTTGCGGTGACTACCGCGCCTTAAACAAGATTACTGTTCCAGACAGATACCCGTTGCCAAGGTTACTGGATTTTACATATATCGCAAACGGGAAAAACATATTTAGCAAAATCGACGTGCGGAAGGCTTATCATTCTATACCAGTAGCGGAACCCGAGAAAACCGCGATCGTTTCACCGATCGGTTTATACGAATTTTTAAAAATGCCTTTCGGTTTACGTAATTCAGGACAGACCTTCCAGAGATTCATGGATTCAATATTCCGAGATTTGGACTACGTTTTCATTTTTGTCGACGACATATTAATCGCAAGCAAGTCCAAGGAACAACACTACAAACATCTGGAAACAGTTTTCAAGAGACTGCAACAAAATGGTATTACAATCAACATGAACAAATGCGAGTTTGCCAAACAAGAACTAGATTTTCTTGGTTATCATATAACGAGCCAAGGAATGAGACCAACACAAGAAAAAATTCAAGCAATCATTGATTATCCCAAACCCAAAACTGTGAAGGAACTTCGTCGTTTCCTGGGCATGGTCAACTTTTACAGACATGCAATCAAGCAATCCGCCAAGCATCAAGCTCCACTCAACATATTTTTAATAAATTCAAGAAAGAACGACAATACGCTGATTAAGTGGAACACAGAGGCCGAGCGTGCTTTTCAACAGTGCAAGCAAGATTTACGTGACATTGCAACGTTAGCATTTCCTGATGAAAACGCACCGATCGCAATAATGACCGACGCTAGTTTAAAATGCGTCGGCGCAGTTTTACAACAAAAGGTCAAGCAAAAATGGATACCTATTGCATATTTTTCAAAATCCTTATCAGATACGCAAGTCAAGTATTCAACTTATGATCGAGAGCTACTCGGAATTTATATGGCGGTAAAACATTTCCGACGACTGATAGAAGGTCGCATTTTTACGATTTACACCGACCACAAACCATTGGTGCACGCTTTCGACAAGAAGCCGTCACTAGATGACACTCCGAGGAGAATAAGATATTTGGATTTTATATCACAATTTAGCACCGATATACAGCACGTAAGCGGGAATCACAACGTAGTGGCTGACGCTTTATTTCGAGTTGTGGAAACTATCACGTTACCCACCGTTATCGATCATTCTGAGCTAGAAAAATACCAAGAAGGTGACATCGAGCTACAGCAACTCAAACAAAATAGGTCATTACACATGACGCGAGTAGCAGTACCCAATACAAGTAGCAAGATTTATTGCGACATTTCTACCGGAATTACGCGACCATACATACCGAAGCAACTTAGAAGAACTATTTTTGACAGCTATCACAACTTCAGCCATCCTGGCAAAAATACGACAAGGAAGTTAATCGGAAGAAATTACATTTGGCCTAAAATGAACACAGAAATAAATCAGTGGTGCGATTCGTGCTTACCATGCCAACTATCAAAAGTGCATAGGCACACAGTATCGCCACTCGGGAAATGTATGCCTGCACAGCATTTTTCGCATGAGCAAAGTGATATCGCAGGACCATTCCCTACCTCAACTAACCACAGCAAGATTAAGAAGTCAGTTCGTTTTCAACAATGTTAATTAGTAGTAGTTTTTCTTCCCTTTTGATGTATACGTCATTTTTTCCCTAAAGGGGGGAATATCTATGGCACGTACGAGACGTGACCATACGGACCTCATAGCATATTTAATTCCGCAATAACAAAACCTTGTAATTTATTTCAACAAACTTATAATAATATTAGTTCAGCAACTTTTGCACGTACGTAATATCCAAGCACATCTCTCCCCACCTTTATTTATAAAATTAATTAGTATATAAGATCTTTTGTAAATACGTAATATATGCCACTACCATTAGACACTGCAGTCTGTGTTTCTTTATTCCTTCAACGACGTCCCTCTGCAAGAACACGCTGTTACGGCAACCATTGCTGTAACGCAACAGCTTGCATCCAACAGGTCTCTCCGATACGGGGTTGCCATATCAATTCCTCGAACTTTGTGCCCCATCCATTTCCACTTCAGCTTTGTAAATGGCTCTAGGTCGGTAGCTTTGGTTCTCCTTTGGGTCTCTTCATTTCTTATTTGATCTCGTAGGGAATAGGGATACTTCGAATATAGCTCTCTCTTGCCGCGTACGATTTGCAACCTTATTTACTAGTCCGGCTCCCCTATCGACCTCAGCCGCGCAATCCAAAACTGCGACACAGTTCTTATTGCCGGTCTATAGGTTCTTTGATCGTGTCTTTCTACCGCAATCCAACTATACGGGTGCAGAGGGAATAAAGAATCGACCACTTGTGCAATATCTTCCGTGCAGATGACTATAATCTCTGTGGGATTAGCAACCATGGCCGTAGCTTATTTGGTCCGGAGGACATAATTAGTTAATTAAAACATAAAACATTAATTAGGTACCTAACTACATGTGTCCCGACATACATTTCTACGTACGTAAGTGTTAATTATTTCGGTTATGTGCTCATTTATACCTAGGAACTCCTGAAATCAAGATGTTAAAATACACTTTAATTTCAGGAGGAGAGAAATTTGCATTAGATGTTTGTAAATAAATATTAAATTTATAATTATTATGAATAATTTAACTATAGACAGCATTCCACGTGGGCATAATTTGTATAGCTAACTAGTAGGTATAGTTAGATTAGATAAGCCTTGGCTGGGTATAAGTTTTATTATAAGTTATAACATTTTAATAAAATAAATATATGTGCGCAAACACAGGTGCGGTCTCTATTCCCTCACTCTCATAGTCCGATCGGAAGGAAATCCGACGGCTTTACGTGCTCTTCGAGGCACGGTGTCTACTGTCTACACACCTTACTCCGTACCTTAGTCTGCTAGTACTAAGAATTTCTCGACAGAAAAACCCATTTACATTTTTTGGAGTTAGACATGAAGACAGATTGTTAATGCCTAACATAAAATTAATCCTATTTAAAAAAAAATCTTACTGCATGCCAATCAGAATTATTAATCAACTTCCTCCTCACTTTAAAACAATGTCGCTATCAAACTTAACCAAATGGCATAAAGAGGATTGCTTTTATTCTATTAATGAGTATTTGAATCGCCCAAAATATGTGATGTAATAATTATTAAAAATGTAATACCTAATGTTAAGTATAATTTACTTATAATTTATAATAATAATGATTTATAATATGAGTACTTGTAAAAGTTTATTTGAATAAAAAACATTTCTATTCTATTCTATTCTATTCTAATAATAATTTATGATAATAATGTTATAATTTAATTTAATTTAATTCAATGTTTGCACGCCTTGTAAAGGCAATACACTGCCACAAATTGTAATTATGAACATCTTATAATATTTGTATATGCAAATAAAGTATATTCTTCTTCTTCTTCTTCTTCTTCTTCTTCTTCTTTGTCCCGACCCGGGAATCGAACCCAGGACCTCATCATCCACAGTGGTACATGCTAACCATTAGACAAACGAGACAGATCAAACAAATTACTTACTTAGACCACACGCCTAGACCGTTTCCAAAACGCGTGACGTTTTCAAAACACGTCAATAAGTAAGTACCGTGGGTATATAACGTGTAGGGAATGAAAAATATTTCCATGACCATGAACCATAATATATGTAGGTAAATGGAAGACCATCCCACATCTTATTGATACGGAAACTGTTCGTTTTTAATATGAGAAAAAACTTGCATTGCCCATTTCTAAACATCCTTACTAATATTATAAATGCGAAAGTGTGTTTTTTTGTTGGTTTGTTGGTTTGATCGACGTGATTATTTGCATGGGTATAGTTGAGGACCTGGAGAGTGACATAGGCTACTTTTTATCCCGAAAAATAAAGAGTTCCCGAGGGATTTTAAAAACTAAATCCACGCGGACGAAGTCGCAGGCATCAGCTAGTAGGTTCTATAAACAAACTATAACCATTAAATTAAACGTTTATCAGTGAATATTTTAAAGGCTAGTGTAATATCTAGATTTCAGTAAACATGTTGTGTTTTTATTTATGCTGTAGGTATGTATTCCAATAAAGAGCAAACAATTATAATTTAGGTAAATTAAACCGACTTCATTAAGGATGATTATACGGGTCTGCCCGCGAAATTCAATATTAATTTGGTTTTTCGCAATAATTTGTAAACTAATAGGACAAACTAGGCTAATGGCATTCTAATTGCGCCCGCGCCAGTAGAATAGTTATCTTCACAGGTTTACATAGAAATATTTACTTGAAAGTGTCCAGTTTAAGAAATTAATCAAAATACTGACTAATTTGTGAGTAACTCACGACCAACTCGGTATTTTGATTAATTTCTTAAACTGGTCACTTTCAAGTAAAGATTTTTATGTAAACCTGTGAAGATAATAATTCTACTGGCGCAATTAGAATGCCATAAGCCTTCTTCATCGTATTAGTTCACAAAATGGAAAAAACCAAATTAAAGAATTTCGCGGGCAGACTAGTAATCCACCTTAAACCGAAATAAAGAATAACAATTGTCCTAAAAATAAAAGGGAAAAGTGTCCTCTTGAAAACCGACTAAAACTAAACTGAACCGATTTGATGAAATCTTTACTGTTCCCTACGTTGAAGTCAATCTAAGTAAAAAAATAAAAAACCCGACTGCAATAAAGACAATTTACAAACAACACGCATGACACAACGTTTCGTTACTACTAAAACTATTGTTTATCAGAAAAGTAATGAACAGTGAATAAATTAAAGTGAACTGTGAATGTACCTAGCGAAATGGCCAAGCCTGAAGCCACATAATATTTTGAGAAAGGTGTAGAGTTTGTGAAGTTGTAGGTTTGTGAAGGCTTGTAGAGTTAGATTTTAGAAGCTTGGCTCTACATGAGATCTGATAACTTTGACAGTGCGATCCATATGGTCTCGTCTTGGCAACATTAATGTTTTTGGTGGGATACCCGATAAGTACTTATTACTTGCCGGCTCTTCTCAGCAGAATCTGCTTTCCGAAACGGTGGTAGAGTGATAGTGGTTTAAGGAGCCATAAGTTGGCCTACATGACAAATCATTTTGAATTTTGAACGTTAAACCGCGCACAGTAGGTATGTGAGCTTGTATATAATAGTGTACTGTTAAATCATAAAAAATTGACGCACTTTTAGAAGTTTAGTCTTAGTTTAGCCTTTGGACTGCGAATCGAAGCGATTTGTCCGCACGTCACAATCGATAAATAAGTTGAAATGGTTAAATCGTGTATTTTACCTTCTAATCGTTTCTTCGAAAGGTGATTGATTCGGTGATTTGCTTGCCTTTTAAGATCCCTAAGAAAAATACATTATAGTAAGTACCTACTATACCTACTACTATACCTCAGCGAGCGATGGAGAGAGCTATGCTCGGAGTATCCCTGCGAGATCAAATCAGAAATGAGGAGATCCAAAGGCACTAACATATCTCAGCGAGTCGCGAAACTGAAGTGGAAGTGGGCGGGGCACATAATTCGAAGAGCTGATGGTCGTTGGGGTCCCAAGGTGCTGGAGTGGCGACCCCGCACCGGGAGGCGCAGTGATGTTGGCAGACCCACCCACTAGGTGGACCGACTATATCAAACGAGTCGCAGGGAGCCGCTGGATTCAGGCGGCGCTAGACCGAAGCCTGTGGAGAAGACCATGATCCATGGAGAAAGACCTTTGTCCAGCTGTGGAGGTCTATAAGTTGATTAAGAAGAAGAAGAAGATACCTAAATTATATCTTAACATAAAGAAAACTACGAACTACCTACCTACTATTGTTTGTATTGGGATATACTTTTAGTGGGCGGGTGAATGACCGAAAGGCCGCCAGAGATGACCCTTGAGGTCATTTGATGATAAATGGTTACTTCGCAGTTTCGTGACTGATGCATAATATGGACCGAAATATCTTTTGTTAAGGTGACGCATTGATAAACTATTGTTTCAAAAATCGAGTACCACACTCCCCGCTCACCCTGATAAATTTTACGCGTCGCACTGATAGTAAAGTTGATAATCGCCTGGCACAACTGATGATGATGATAGCAGTAAGCTCCAGGCATTATTTTGGACTGGGTTTTTATAATTACTCATAACATAAGCATAAAATAAAATGACTTCTCGGTCTATGAAATAGAATAGCGGTCTGGCTATTTTATTCGTAAAAAATAATAGGATGTTATCGCTGATAATTCCAAGCATTTGAACTTTTTTGGTGTGAAGTTTGTACTTTTTTTTCTAAAATAAGTCAGACTATTTTTAAAAATTGTGTTCGGTTTAAGAAATTATACAGGTTTTCCCCTTTCTTACGATATTTTTAAAATTCTAATTATATCATTCGTTGCACTCACACTACGCATTCAAAAGTACTCGTTTTCGTGTTTTTTGGTCCAAGGCGTCATCTTAATATGTCCTGCGAGGAGTTTCCATCCGTGTGAAGAATTTTGGAAGTTTTGCATTCAGTTCTATTCTAATGTTGACGTAAGTCCTCGTGATGATGTCAGCTAAATCTCAATCAGTATTATAAAAATGCGACTACTTATTAATTACAGAGTAGGTACCTACTTTCACATTAATCCTTACTAATATTATAAATGCGAAAGTGTGTTTGTTTGTTGGTTTGTTGGTTTGTCCTTCAATCACGCCGCAACAGGGCTAAGGATCGACGTGATTTTTTGCATGGGTATAGTTGAGGACCTGGAGAGTGAAATAGGCTACTTTTTATCCCGGAAAATCAAAGAGTTCCCGAGGGATTTTAAAAACTAAATCCATGTGGACGAAGTCGCGGGCATCAGCTAGTTTTTTATATTAGCGTGCGATAATATTTACGTGGAGTTACTTTTTGATGAATAATAAAAAAATTAGCACATTTATTTTTGTACCGTATCCAAAACAAGCAACTGATGGGTGTTTAGTTTTTGCAATTTCAGTACTTAGTTTTTTTTAAATTTTTATGATTTTCGTAATTGCTTTTACAGGCAGCCGCCTCGTGTAAGAGCTTAAATTGGTCTTTAAAACTACCTAATTACTAGAGAATTACAAAAAACAAGAAAAAACAAGAAAAAAAAAATCAAATTCTATGCCGACTACGGAAAATTCAATGTATGACTGTCAATATAATTATGTATACGTATACCTATCCGTCATATTGAATTTATTCGTATAAAATGTCGACCCGGTCCCCGGACCATAATAAAATTAATTAATAAAGAATTCATCAATTCAAAGTTCAGAAGTTTAGGCGCTACGGTGAACTATACGTAAATACAGACATGCCAGTGATGATGATGATAATAGATGAATGATGAATAAGTACTTACAACATAATTCATCCCATAACAAATGGAATAAGTACAACGTAATTCATCCCATGACCACACCTCTACATGACCGCACCTCTCACTTTACGGAGTCAAGTAAGTGCGTTTAAGCAATTAAATATCACTTGCTTCAACGGTGAAGGAAAACATCGTGAGGAAACCTGCACATCTGAGAGTTCTTCATAATGTTCTCAAAGATGTGTGAAGTCCGCCAATTCGCATTGGGCCAGCGTGGTGGACTATGGCCTATAGCCCTTCTCTGAAAGGAGACCTGCGCTCAGTATTGAGCGCGTTGATGGGTTGCTATGCTAATTAATTCATCCCATAACAATTGGAATAAGTACAACGTAATTCATCCCATAACAATTGGAATAAGTACGACGTAATTCATCCCATAACAAATGAATGATGAACGAGTACAACGTAATTCATCCCCAAATGCTGCACCCTTAGAGGTGGAACATTTTCTTAAAAAAATAAAACCACCCTTGAGATGATAAAAAATGAATCATTAATATTGGTTCACAATCGGCGAAGATATCATGTAACATACACACACAATAAATACAGTCGATAGAAGATCTCGTTTTTGGGAATCCGTTAAAATCAGAGCCTAGATTCGAAATTTTGAACCGAATATCACATACCGCAATCCATGTAGAATTTAGCCTGCGCACTCGCTACCAACACTGCAATAGTGATGTGAAACAACATACTTGTTACTGTTACTGTTACTGTATCGCGCGCTAACGTTTTATCGACTCGCGCGTTGGCGGCAGACTAAACTAAACTACACTAACCGTCGGGCTCTGTAACTGGGCTGGGCCGTGTGCTGCGACCTTTATTATATTGTTTTAATGCGCGCGCGCAGGTCAAAGAGTAAAGTATATCAGATACGTAATTGCGTTCATTTATTTAGTGAATCATACGTTATGTGTGATAGGTACGGCTTTATGACAAAGATGATACCTAATCTATTGTGTCATTATACGTACCTATTCAAAGATTAGTTACGTTCGTGAATTAGGTTTTTGAAATAAGTTAGGTAACTATCTGTATCTACCTCCTGTTAGATAGGTAGGTTTTTTCTCCACATTATTTTTATGTACAATTTAGGTACAATATTTATTACATACTGGCTATTTTGCAAAACATAAAGCATTGCACAATATAATTTTATTAAGAAACTTCCAGTATATTTAGTTGATATCAGAGTTAACAGCTTTGCATTCAAGTGGTCCCAAGATAGTGTGATAAATATTAACAAATACTTAGCTTAATGATATTACTGTAAAACTCTACCCTTTGAAAAGAGCAAATTCCACAGAGTTTTTTGCCGGCTCTTCTGTGCTGGATCTGTTTTCTGAACTAGAATTTGACTTGCATTAAATAAATACTTAATTACATATTTTGAATTTCATGATCCACAGCTGAATAGGCAGTAAATGATAGCACTGGTTTATTCTACAAACCATCCTCTTTAGTCTTTGCCCACCGGAAGTACATTTATGCATGTAATCGAATGTTTCAGGAAAATCGCATGCATACTCGTGGCGAATAACTAATCTATTAGTAAATAAATAGTTAAAAATGATTTATGTGTTAGTTTACTGTTGGTAATAAAATAAAATAGGTACTAACATATTGTCCAGTAGTGGTATTCTCTAAAAATGATTGCTTCAGTGTACGGGCGCTTATGCACTTCCTCGTATTCGATTCGTAATCGTACTCGTAAAAATACGATTCGAGGTGGCCGTCATACAAAATGTACGTGCGCTTGTGCACTCATTCGATTCGTATTTTGACGGATCCGTATATTAGTTTTGTATGACGGCCACTTCGAATCCTATTTTTATGAATACGTTTACGAATCAAATACGAATAAGCCCACAAACGCCCTAACAATCGCAATGAACTCTGATTGACTGAATTTATGGCATTCTATTCTATTATGTGTAAATTAATTTGAAAAAAAAACAAGCTTTTATTAGCTGGCTACATCATCAGACCCTGGATGTCATGTAGGACCAGAGTGCTTGTCAAGATTAATCAAACGAGCCCAAACTTGATGGGGTTACGTCGTTTTATTACAGAGTTCCGATAGCCATCTTCCATTCCAACATCAGTTTAGTCCATATCCTAATAATATTGCATTGTCATCCGATTTACATAGGTATACATGCCAGCTCAATCGGAAACCGGAAAGATGTTCTAGTCTTGCAAGATTTGACCTAAACTACATACATTGTTATAAAATAAAAGTTAAAAAAAAAAAAAGTTAAAAAAAAAAAAAAAAGTTTGTAAAAAAGGCAGTTACCTCCCTCCTCCGACGTAGAATGTTTTTTAACCCTTTATTTAGCGGAGATAGTGACTAAAGTGAAATTAACGTTAACTGGTTCAAAGAGGGCAATTACAAGAAATTGAGATAAAAATCGTATTTCGTAGAATGATCTAAAGTGACGTGGGATGCGTCTCGAAATGAAATCTTATGTGTTGTGCAACTGCATATTAGATAGTCTAACGTCTAAGGGCCGATTTCACCAACGTAAAATAAGTCTTATCCGAGAGTAAATTATTTATTTTGACAGAGTTTTGCATATATTTGATAATTTGCATGTTACAGAGTTCTTCAAAACGCTCTCAAAGGTGTGTCAATCCGAATTTGGTCAGCGTGTTGGTCGAGGATGACGATGGCCTAAATCCCAGTTGCCAGTTGTGGGCCGGCCATCATCACATGCTGATAATGATGATGATAGATTCGTCAAGCAAATAGTAATAAGTAAATTACCATTATTTGCTAGACGCAAATAATGCGCGCGACCGAATCCGGCCACGGTGCGCGGCCAATCTCCACAGAGATTAGCACGGGAGATATTATAGTGCGTAAATATGTGCGCAAACTCTCTATTCCCTCACTCTCATAGTCCGATTAGATTGAAATTCTGCACGCACGGAGAGAGATTAGGCGCAGAGCCGATGGTTTTACGTGATCTCCGAGGCAGTAAAAAAAAGTTTTTGATTGTTACGTGTTTTTTTGGTTCATTATACTTAGATATATTTTTGGCCCGAACCAAGAATCGAACCGGGACCTCGTCATATGCAGTTTACATGCGGAAATGCCCAGTTCAACATGCTAACCCTTAAACAAAAATTATAGGATGAAACCTCATCATCATCATCATTAGCAACCCATCAACGGCTCACAACTGAGCGCAGGTCTCCTCTCAGAAAAGAGTTATAGGCCATAGTCCGCCACGCTGGCCCAATGCGAATTGGCGGACTTCACACACCTTCGAGAACATTATAGAGAACTCTAAACAGATGTGCAGGTTTCCTCACTATGTCTTCCTTCACCGTTGAAGCAAGTGATATTTAATTGCTTAAACGCACATGACTCCGAAGAGTCAGAGGTATACCCGGGATCGAACCTGCGACCCCCCGGAATAGGAAACCACAGTCCTAACCACTAGGCTATTACTGCTGAATAGTTGAGTCGCACTAGGATGAAACCTATCGTGGATGAAACACTCTTATCGCTTGTGTATTACAACACAGACAAAGGAAGGGAGTGTTTAGCTGCAGTCTGGCGCGACGGTACAAATTGTTAGGTGTTGACGAAATGTCATGAGTCATGATGATGACTGATCTTTGCGGACGTGTTGTATCATCATCACCATGATGAGCTCCCTGGGTACAGTGGTGACCGCTGTTGGCTTCAATTGGAAGGTCTTGAGGTCGATTTCTAGCCTAGCTGGGAGAATTTAAAAATGTATAATTTCTGAAATATCTCTGGTCTGGTGAGAGGTGACCAAGGTATCTTTGCATTGACTTCCGCAGGGCTCGTTTTTGCGCCGCTTGTATCTAGCGGCTCTTTGCGACTCGTCTGCTATCGTCGGTCCACCAATACTACTACGTATTCTTTATTAAAATTTATAGTACACCTACAAAGCTCATAAACAGTTTATGTCTGTCATACATGTACCTACCGACTACCGTCAAAACAAAGTTACTTACATAATAGGGTGACCAGGATAAACATAAGTACACGCTTGACCACTATCACACCTGATGGAAAGTGTTGATGTGACGTGGCCTAAAGTGGAACGCGTTTGCCTAGAAGATGCCTATTCACTTTTGTTTCAAATAGATAATAATGCTCGGTTTTACCAACGTTTAGTAATTTGTACGGGGCTACCTAACTTTACTTAGGTGACGCTTTCTGCCAATTTCGTTTTCACAAACTCTAGGGAACACCTTAAGGTGGAAATGATTTCACATGTCTCGGTCTTGTGCCGTTTGTACGCGCCTACCTTATATATATTATCACAACAGATAAAACCATAGTCACTCTAGGGTAGTTTTAAGTGAATGCGAGGTGTGTAGTCAGCAATAAACAGGGGCTTGTTTTCTTAGGTTAAGTTTACCTATACTTGATATCCTGGGTAGGATATTATTGTAAACCAGCTGATGCGGTCGTTCGCGTGGATTTAGTTTTTAAAATCCCGCGGGATCTCTTTGATTTTCCGGGATAAAAAGTAGCCTATGTCACTCTCCAGGTCCTCAAATACAAAAAATCACGTCGATCCGTAGCTCTGTTGCGGTGTGATTGAAGGACAAACCATCAAACAAACACATAGTACAGACATGATGTATCTTGGAGATTAAAAACAGGTTAAGTACGTACTTTTAATTTGAAAAATCATGGGGTTCCAATGCGTTTCAAAAAAAACCCCCTGTGTGATGCCTATCCTTATTGATATTCCAAAACAATTCTTATTCTGAGACGAGACCCAACGCTATAAAGCACTAATTGTATTTCAATTTTCAATATTGTTTTGATATGTCATAAATCATAATATAATGACATTTAACATGATTGAGATGTCTTAATATAAGACAACCTTACAGTTAAGCATTGGTTGTAGTTGGTAGTATAGGTCCTGGGCCCAGGTAGTTGGTCAATGAGTTGAGATGACGATGATGATGATATATAATCGTGACCTACTTTACTTTAACTACCACAATTTGGATATTTTGGCATAATATAAAAGCGGGTTTTGCACTTATCGGGGTTTACTACACTTTGTTTATTGCAAAGACGGACAAATTAGTTCCTGAAATAGAGCGACAGCAGTTTGGGAGAAATAATATAATAATCGTAAACATGGAGTTTAACGAGGGTGTGACGAGGTATCGGCTATTGAGTGGATATTGGAAGCAATTGCCAAGCAATTGCCATAGAAAAGTGCCGGTCGGACTATTCTTATCAAGTTATTAATAGCAGTTCCATTTTTTTGGAATTATTATAAACTAGCTGATGCCCGCGACTTCGTCCGCGTGGATGTAGTTTTTAAAACCCCTCGGGAACTCTTTAATTTTCTGGGATAAAAAGTAGCCTATGTCACTCTGCAGGTCGTCAACTATACCCATGCGAAAAATCACGTCGATCTGTAGCTCTGTTGCGGAGTGATTGAAGGACAAACTAACAAACACACTCACATTTATAATATTCGTATGAAGTATGATATAGTATGATTAGTAAAGATATGAGAATGTGTTTGTTTGTTGGTTTCTTGGTTTGTTCTTCAATCACGCAACAGATCAGCGGATCGACGTGATTTGTTGCATGGCTATTATAGGCTACTTTTTATCTATTATAAAGAGTTCCCACGGAACATTTACAAACTACCTACATAATATAACAACTTATATCTGCATTTATATTATGACCCGACCAAAAAAGGAGGAGATTCTTAAGGTGTCCGCGTTACCTAGGTAAGTATATTTTTTTATTTTTTCCGATAGAACCATTTACTACCCGGCCACATTATCTGTGCACCTGGGTTGATGACGTCAAGTCGACGCTCTATAGTCTATATATAGTACGGTGTACGGTGTACGGTGTAATAGTAATGGTGAAGGGGGAAGTGGGAGGGTCATCGCATTCCAGTCACAGAATATACAGGGTGGGCCAAACCAGGTGGATATAAAATTTTTTTTAGATTGCTCACTTAGGGGCCTACCAGGACCCGGAAGGAAAAAAATCGGTTCCCACCCGATTACGAGAAAAAAATTTTTATTTAAAATTTTGGAATATCATTGCTTTGACGAACTTTTAATTTTTTTTTTTATTTTTCCAGAGACAATTTCCGCAATTTTTTTATGGAATATCTTTACCTAATAACTGTACTCTCTTAGAAAAAAAATACAGTCTGGTTAGCTGGTTTTAAGAGCATTAAATTTTAAATTATTTCAAGAAAATTAAGTTCATCCAAAATCTACAGAAAACTTTAAAATTCCATTAAAAATAAAAAAAGAGGTTCATAGCACTGGTGATTTTTTAAAAACTGTAGCAACTTATGTTCTTTTGATTGCCACAAGAAAAATTGTATGTCAATGTGCCGGATAAAAAGTTATGATTTATCAAAAGTCTTCGTTCCTCATTCGTGTAAATAACCACCTTATTGAAAAAAATTTGGTCGGAAGGACATTAATCCTTTAATGATGACTGACGGTATCTACATTTTTAAGAGAAAGAAAAATAAAACAATGTTTTATTTTTCCGAATTTCGGCCACGGCGGCGGCCTATCTTCAGAGAAATTAACGATCTGTGCGGGAGATATTAAAGTGCACAAGTGTGTGCGTGAACACAGGTGCACTCTCTGTTTCTTTACTCTCATAGCCCTATAGGACGGAAAATTCGACATGACCGGAGAGAGATTAGGCGCAGGCGGAGAGAGATTAGGCGCAAGACCAACGGCTTTACGTGCTCTCCAAGGTACGGGGGTGAAACAACGCCAACTTCCTAACTCCGGGCTAGTACTGAGAATTTCTTACGGAAAACCCCAATACTTGATATGGTCCGACCCGGGACTCGAACCCGGGACCTCGTCGGCCGCAGTCAAACACGAGACCAACGAGGCAGTTAAAATTAAAGGACATACTGCAGTCTCCACAAACAATTAACATTTTTTTCAATAAGGTCGTTATTTACACGAATGAGGAACGAAGACTTTTGATAAATCATAACTTTTTATCCGGCACATTGACATACAATTTTTCTTGTGGCAATCAAAAGAACATAAGTTGCTTCAGTTTTTAAAAAATCACCAGTGCTATGAACCTCTTTTTCTATTTTTAATGGAATTTTAAAGTTTTCTGTAGATTTTGGATGAACTTAATTTTCTTGAAATAATTTAAAATTTAATGCTCTTAAAACCAGCTAACCAGACTGAAATTTTTTTCTAAGAGAGTTTAATTATTAGGTAAAGATATTCCATAAAAAAATTGCGGAAATTGTCACTGGAAAAATAAAAAAAAATTAAAAGTTCGTCAAAGCAATGATATTCCAATATTTTAAATTAAAATTTTTTTCTCGTAATCGGGTGGGAACCGATTTTTTTCCTTCCGGGTCCTGGTAGGCCCCTAAGTGAACAATCTAAAAAAAATTTTATATCCACCTGGTTTGGCCCACCCTGTATAAGCGAGGTGCACAGATATTGTGACCGTGATATACATACTATTCCTTACTAGTGTAAGGATAGAACTTGCTCAAGGAGTTTATCAAGACAACACTAAACGATGCAGCAAATAAAAATGGTCGTAGGCGTCACTTTTCTATGGCAATTGCGTCCAATATCCGCTCAATAGCCGATACCGCGTCACATCCTCGTTGCTCCATACTTTATGAGTATTCTTAAAGTACCTACTGTCGCTCTATTTTAGGCACTAACTAGTGGCCCGCCCCGGCTTCGCACGGGTAGGCTATAAAACAGACACAATGGTATTCATCTAGGGCCTGGAGGTTAATGATTAAGTCTATGTCTATGGCTAAAACCCTCATATAAATATGGAATGCCTGTATTCGATCGTTGTCCTTTATGTGAGTGACTTGCTGCTACCCGTGAAGCATTATGTCCTCTATCTATTATAATATTTATCAGATCTTCATCAAAATTAGACAAACTATGCCTGATATTATACACTTTTAAATTAAAAAAGAATGATTAAAATCGGTTCAAATTTGACGGAATTATGAAGTAAAACCGATAAAAACTTTCATCCCCTATCCTGGAGGAACCTTATTTGTTTATCAGGATAAAAACTATCCTATATGTTGACCCGGAGTATCACCTACTACTATACCAAATTTCATAAAATTCCGTTCAGTAGCAGGCTACACCCGTGACCCGCGTAGGTACGGTAGGTACGGTTACGGTAGGTACTGTCGTTCGTAAGCGGCGCGCGGTTTGTAGTTACTTAGGCCGAGTGCTTTGAACTTTTGATAAAATAGCTGATTAGGCGCGTATTACATCGCTGTTCTGTGTTAAATGTTTTCATTACTTGTTGTTCAATTTAAATAAAGTTGAGATAGGTTACATAATATAAGATTCCATGTGGCAATTAATTTAAAAAAATGAGAAAAAAATTGTTACAATAATGAAAAGACCGCTGAAAAATGACAACGCTGAGTGAATCAGAATCATGTACTGATTCCCTCATTTCAGTTTTCGTTAGGGTGTCCCTTACGCCCTGTATAGACGTAGAGAGAGAATACAAAACGTGATCTCAAATCTTTTTGTAATCCTTACTACAATATTATAAATGCGAGTGTGTTTGTTTGTTAGTTTGTTGGTTTGTCCTTCAATCACGCCGCAACAAGGCTATGGATCGACGTGATTTTTTTGCATGGGTATAGTTGAGGACCTGGAGAGTGACATAGGCTACTTTTTATCCCGGAAAATCAAAGAGTTCCCGAGGGATTATAAAAATGAAATCCACGCGGACGAAGTCGCTGGCATCAACTAATAGGCTGTAGCTATCTGCTGTTGCTATCTGTAGCTATCTGCTGTTGCTATCTGTAGCTATCTGCTGTTGCTATCTGTCTCTTAAAATCAGCGTATGACTTATGTAATGACTAATGACATTTTCATTATCCTAATAGCATAATTTTGGCTTTTATTTTGAGGCCATTAAGTGACTTTGTCCTTGAATTTAGAATTTTGGAATAGGAAGCAATTTGTTTTGATAGTGTAATTTTTATGTCGTTTACAGTTCTCATGAAAAAAATATTCGAAACTTTTTCGAAAAAAAATAATTAAGTGGCACTCGGGGACTGCCGCGGTAAAGCTATTGCATAGCATTTTTTATCAACTTATGCAATTATAATATTTATGTAATATTTTTTGCATAGTAAAAATTATGCAAAAAAAATTAAAAAACAAACAAACAAGAAAAGCGAACTGTTACTACTTCGCGAGTGAGATTCGAACCTGCGACATCATACACCATACGGTAAAGAAAGCGGCCGCTCGCCCACTGATGCGCCAAATAGAGCTACTTGAGAACCTCTAAAATGTTGAACGCTTACTGAACGACGGTGTTAGGTTTTTTTTCGTTACGGAATTTCTTGATCCGGTCGCCGCACTCAAACTGTTTGGCCTAGTTCAAAGTCCGCGATAAAAGCTATGCAATAGCTTAAAACTTAGGTACGTATATAGTCTAAACTAGCGGCACGCTATGATGGCCGGTTTGACGTTTGTCCGCTCATGAAGTTCCGTATTAATTGATAACGACTTTGAAGGAAATAATTGTATTACTTTATTGACGATAGTGATGTGCAGAGATTCATAAATTTTATCGAATGTAGTTTTAGGTTTAGGACTCAAAATTTATTTATTAAATTGATTTCTAAAATGTATACAAGTGTAGAAAAATCAGTTTGCACCATTTAAGGGGTGAATGTACTTGTGAATATGAACAATTTTCACTATGTGGACAAACCTCTGAAATCGCAAAAAAATATCAGCTGTTTCATACAAAAGGTAAAATTTTTATTTTTATATGATATATACCACAACTCGGCATTTGGTTTTCTAAATTGAAAATTTTTAAAAATGGAATCTAATACGATCGTCACATAGGATCGCTGGCTAGCACAACTACATACTACCTCCGGCAAACTCGCGTCAATGCTCAATGCAAAACAAAGCAGTTTCGAATTGACGTTGCTTCGAAAAGTATAAACTGTCAGTGCAATGTGATTGTGATATAGTTTTGACCTGGCTTTGGATTTCAAATATTGATACTGCATTACTGTTGACCCTTGCTCGTTAATTTGGACTCTGTTCAAGCCCTTTGTTGTGGATTTCGTCGATATGACCGAACGTACGCAGAGAACTGTTCTAAATAGTCAGACACGTGAGTTCGTAATACGCCTTCGTAACTATTTCGATCGTGAAGCTCAAAATGGAGGGCCAATTTTACCTATAACGTCAGTGGTTGAACGCGTAGCTGATGCGCTTAATATTGGACAACGAACTGTTAGACGGATAACTAAAAAAAAATATGGCGAGACTGGCACAGAAGAAAATAAACTTCACACACCAAAAAAGAGAAAACGAGCAAAACCAGTCGTAGGCATCGATAGCTTTGATGCCGATGCTATCCGAAGACATGTTTACGGCTACTATTCACAGAAGGAGTATCCAACAAGAAAAAAGTTGGTGCATTCACTGAAGGAAGCTGGATTATTCTTCGGTGGGGAAAGTTCTTTAACGAAGATTTTGAAGACCATTGGATTTCGATACAAAAAATGTAACAAACGCAAAATATTGATGGAAAGATTTGATATAGCGATGGCAAGGTATACTTTTTTACGGCAAGTGAAAGAAATCAAAAATTGGCAAAATGTTGTGTTCTTGGATGAAACATGGCTTAATGCTAACCATACTGTAGGCCGTTCTTGGAACGATGACACAGCAGCATCTACTTCCAAAGTTCCTGTAGGAAAAGGATCGCGACTTATAATTTGTCACGCCGGAACCATCAACGGGTTTGTCGAAGGTTCTCTCATGGCTTTTGCGTCAAAAACCACTGGAGACTATCATGAAGACATGAATGGAGAAAAGTTTACTGAATGGTTTACCTCAATGTTGTGTAGCCTCCCTGAACCATCTATTATAATTATGGACAACGCCCCATACCACTCGATGCAAATTGACAAGCCACCTGCCCAATCCCAAAAGAAAGCTGATATCGTCGCATGGCTTCGTAAAAATGGCGTAGATGCAAACATGAATATGTTAAAAGCGGAATTAGTACGTCTTTTAAAAGAAAACAAACCAACCAAGATCCGATACGTCATTGACGAAATAGCATTAGAACATGGGCACAGAGTTATACGGTTACCGCCTTACCATTGTGAGTATAATGCGATTGAGTTGGTGTGGGCTCAAATTAAGGGATATGCTGCAAGACACAATACAGAACCCCCATTTACCACAAAAAAAATGCTAAAATTATTAGAAGAAGCTTGTGAACATGTGACTAAAGGAGACTGGGAAAAGGTTGTGAATAGAACTGTTAAATTAATAAGGGAAGATTATGAAAGAGATGTGAAAATAGATAATATTATAGAAAACGAACATATAATTATTAATGTAGGTGATGATAGCAGTGACGACAGTGAAAATAGTAGTATGGACGAATCTGATTAATTATGGCCTTTTGTGGCACCTTTTTTGGTATCTTTTGTATTCATATGTTTCTTGTGTGCATATAAAGTATGTATATTCATTTTCATTCAAATATTCAGTTCGTTCAAATAAATTAAATAAACATATACATTTTTGTTTTATTAAACCTATTTAATCAGGTACAAAAACAAAACTTAATTGTTTTTTGTTCGAGAATAAATTGACATTCCACATCACTATTGTAATGTGTCAAACCGGCCATCATAGCGTGCCGCTAGTGTAGTGCTGTGCTACGTATATAATTGCGACTACGTCTCAGCCGTCAGACACGATATTATCGTCACAGCTACATAGCATAGATTCTTTTAAAGGACATTAGATCTTTCATTTTGAAAACCGTAATGAACCACAACACCCCGATATCCCTATTACAAAATAAAAAGAAGTAAAAGAAAAAACAATTCAGCCACATGATAATTTTATTCAATCTTTAAATATTGCATACATTTTAAATAATTGCTTAGTTTTCTAAGAGCGACCGCAGACACAATTTCAAGTTGACCGCTATCGTACAACTAAATTGCGTACTTTTAAAATTATATCAACCAATATTGTGTGCGTAATAGTACGTAGTACTATTATATATTCTGTGGTAATAGGAAGGAATTTCGCCAATTATATAGATGGACGATAAAAGTTTGATAAGATGTGCGGGCTACCATAAGTCACTTATGCCTACTAGTAGTACACTCTGCGATTTAGTTGTCCAACTTTAAAATTTGTAAGTCTGCAGGTACTTTAAGAATTTAATATACTTATTAAAGATAGCATAAAATATATAACTCACGCACTTTATTTATTAACCCCCCGACTCAAAGCTATGGTATAAGTTTTACAGCCTTGTTTGTTCGTCTGTATGTCTGTTTGTGTGTATTTCATCAGTGTCTGACAGTGTCTGATGATGGAACAGGATGGTCGTTGGGTTGGTCTGAGTATTAGTTGGTAGACAAATTAATTTATTACCTGAGATGGAGTAGTAAATAGTGGGTAGAGGATGTCTTTTATAGAGTAGGTATAACAGATCAACCATAGATTCAACATGTCGGGGGTAATTTAAAACGTTTTTACACTTGTAATACAAAATTTTAATGGACAATGTATCCAATTTAAATATATTCAGCCTTGATAGGAGCAAATGACGTCTAGTGACGCTGAAAATATACATATTATTATGTGTACTTATATATATATTTTTTGTAAACTTAGTCACTTATAAGTAAAATTAACAATTAGGTGAATTCACAATATTACTTAAGCCGCGCGCAAAAAAAAAAGTTTGCCGATGACTACCCCTCCCGCCTCCGCCGACCGCAACCCACGCTCGTCTCTAATTGATAAACTCTTCTTCTTCTTCTTCTTTTTTGTGGCTCCGCGCGTCGAGCGTTTGAGCCAAATTGATAAACTCTATTATAAAGAGTCCTGTGACAGTTGTCAGAGTGACATAAATAGGGCTGGGTCTATGTTGAAAATCCATCATAATAATATCGATATCTAATATTGATACTAGCTACAAAATGTCGATTTTATTACATATTACTATAATACGAATTTGTAGACCCCCACCACTCACCTAATCGCTACCTACCTATATTATTGTATTCAGTGTTGTTAGCTCTAAAATCTGTTAATATTACCCATATTGTTTTTAAGTTATTTTAAATACAACCAGCGGATTAAAATTGCTGTAGTTTTGCAATTACCCAAAAATAATAATATTAATAAAATTTAAATAAGATTTTTAATTTAAAAAGTAACCACTTATTCCGATTTAACTTATAATGTGTAGTACCGATAAGTAATAGACTTTGGTTACAATAACAAAAGGAACGTCACTATTAATGTGCATAAACCAATGAAATAGTAGGTATGATATTTTTCGCGCATATTCTTCATAAGATAAAATACTGAACTTCATAGGCGTCATTTGGATGTCATCTGTCACAGGACTCAAGCTATATTTTACATTAGTCGCAAATCCTAGTTCCATGATATTTTATCAACTATAGTTACCCGTAGTCGTAATTCCTAGTTCCATGATAGTTACCGTACTAGAAACACAGATCCTTACTCTGTGCTAGAACCATAGACACGTGACTGCCGTGACGTCATGACTTTTCGGCAAACCTTCTGCGCGCGACTAATAACCGCGGCACCTGTGGGACTGTCTAAAAATGATTGCGGTGCGACGATAGCATCTCTGATTGACTGAATTAATTGCGTCCTTTCGGCATCAATCGAAGCAGCCAATCAAAGGTGATTACGATTGTCACATTGAGCATTGTAAACTGTTGCTATCATTTTTAGGCAATCCCACAATTGGGTTAACATTTTGGTCATCAGATAACATACGACTACAAAACCAATTAGTTTTGTCACCAATTACAATTTCTTGGATATCTCCTAAATTCTGAGAAAATAATAGACTGCGCACACTTATCGTTTTCATCCTATTATACTAGGACGTAACTGCATTCAAGATAGCTGCTTAAAAAAATCGTAATAAATATAATTTTCACTATGTTAAATATACACTTTTATTAGTAGAAAATAGTTTACTTAGATAACGTCTAAATTGACTAGGAATTGAGATCAATACATGTATTTTTGTAATTACACACATTTCCATTAATATTAGGTACAACAGTTATCATTATACTTAGGTAAGTACTTAATTTATTTTAAAATATATTTTACCTAAAAATACAGTTTCTCGAGTACAGTAAATTGAGGTAAAACATTAAAATTACATTCATTGGCGTTATCTTAAATATAAATAACATCATTAATTTCATAATTAATTAATAACCCTATAAGCTTATTACCAACAAGAGTATTTTTCCCACAATTATTTTTACAATAACATTCAATATTCGGAATTTAACATACATAATATATAATTTACACACTTAAAGATTTTTTAGTATAATATTTTTTTTTTTTAGATTTTCGCTTCCTAATAAAATGTTTTAACAATAAGCAAATATAAATATAATTATCAAGACTAGTAGGTAATCTTGCCCGATTGCCAATAAGCCGAAAAGGAGGATAATGTTTTTTAACATTTATCTATGTAATACTATATATAATAATGTGTAATAATGAACATACATATATGTATGTTCGTGTCCATGATTTCCTAGAGACAGAGAAGTCCTACAAGTAATTTTTTTTTCAACTGACGAAAAAAAGTAGAAGCAGATTCGCGTATATTTTTTATTTAAAGTAAAATTTTCATCGTCATGAGCATGACAGAAGATTCAAAACGAAGGTCTCGAAGAGACGATTCCGAAGAGAAAATAGGTACCTATTAAAAGTTTAATTAATTAAAGTTTTATTAGGTGATTCTACTTAAGTATGAGGTTAAATAAACCTCTATGTTTCTGTCAGAAATGGCGTGTGTGTCGTAGTTTAAATAACGAAAAAAAAAAACGCCTTTGCTTACTTTTTACTTACAATGAGAAAACTTTATAGAAAAAAAATTTGTTTGCTACCAGTACACCAGTCTTGCTTTTCTTGTGCCACAATTTTTTTTAAACATCCCTTTTTAGTTTTAGTATTTCCAGTTCCAGTTTCCAATCGAGAATTAGTTTTTCAAGTACATACTTTTGACGTGATAACGTCTTATAAATCGATGAACATCGGCTGCACGCTCGAAAAAGTGTCACGTTCCGCCTGAGCCTGAGTTGCACGCGAGAGGTGGAACAAGCGATAGAGAGGCACGATCGGCCCAAGCTTTGTTCATCAATGTTTCATTATGACGTTATCACGTTAAACTATCGTCCGTAAACCGACTTTACAGACAACCAATTTTTTTGTATCCAGTTACAATCGGTGGCCGTAAAGAACGACGATAAAATGCAAAATTGTAAAGTCTGTATCGTTTACCGCATTTATACGGTCTCATAATATACCAGTTAGTTATAACAAAACAAGGTCAGGCGCGTAAATTTCTGGAAAATCAAGTGTCTTGTTCGGCGTTTTGGATGGATGAAGGAGATCGCTGGTATTGGATCTACCGCCGGCCCAGCCCCGTCCACAGGTACTCAGGGTCGTGGCGATTGGCCTTGGGGTAACCGCCACGCGCCTCCACTACCGATCTGCGGTTGTAAGATCTACGTACAAATAATTCTTTGATTATGGGCACATGAGCTCTATAATTAATCTATGATTAACACTGGAGAGGCTGCCGTCATATTTTTTTGGGCCTCCTTGATTGACGCCATTTTGGTTTTGATTGACGCAATTTTGGCGCTGTAAGATTGCAAATGGCGCAGCAACCTCTGTAATTAATCTATGATTTCATATGAAATCATAGATTAGTTAGGAATGTTAATAGGGATGTAAAATCACTTGAAAATTTGTTACAGTAAAGCTTTTATATGTACAGATACACTAGTAAAAATACCAAGCAGTTATGATTTTACATGCATTCAAAGTTCGCATAAATATCGAGTCCCGTTAGCAGTCACGGGACTGCGTGTGACGTCATTTTCCAATGCTCCGCTTAGTCGCAAGTTGCCAGCAGTAGTAGCAGTAGTTTACTCGCGCTCGTGTTTTGTTTTGTTTCATCGCTTCCAGTTGAAATACAAGCACAGAATCTATACATATAATAAAACTGTAACTGGAAGATTTCTGTACATTTAATATATTTTGAAAATTTTAATTGGGGGATGCTTTACTATCGATACTGAGCCCAAAACAGATTTTTATTTAATTTTTGTCTGTTTGTTTGTCCTTCTTTCACGTAAAAACTACCGCACAGATTTCTACAAAATTTTATACCGTGGTAGCTTATTACTCGGGTCAACATCTAGGCTACTTTTTATCCCGGAAAATCAAAGAGTTCCCGAGGGACTTTAAAAACTAAATCCACGCGGACAAAGTCGCGGGCATCAGCTAGTACCTAATAACGCCTTACGGATTGAGCAGGATGAGCGAGTACTATGACGTCACGCGCATTGAACGCGGGTCGTCGCGCGCTCACTTTAAAATTGTATATCTTGGAAACTAATTGACGTATCAAAATAATTCTTTCACGAGTATGTTTTATTTTCAACGGAGAATATACAGAAAGCTAACATTCAAAATTATTGAACATTCTTAATTGAAGAGGTTGGTACGCCATTTGCAATATTTTTAGTTCCAAAGGCACTCGCAAGTCGCATGTCAAATTGATCCATAGTCATTTGTAAGGATAGCGTGTTTTAGATAAGCTTCTTGGGGGCAGCCAAACCAGTGTTAATCGTAGATTGATTATAGAGATCAGTGATTGGGCGACTTTAATTATTTTCGTTAGCCGTCCTAAACGGTAAACAAGATTTGTCTCGTAGAAATGCGTGCGAGGCGCTTAAGGTGGAAGACACGGGTCTGCCCGCGAAATTCAAATTTAATTTGGTTTGTCGCAATTTGTAAACTAATACGACAAAGTAGGCTTATGGCATTCTAATTGCGACAATGGCAGTATCATCTTCACAGGTTTATATAAAAATCTTTACTTGAAAGTGTCCAGTTTAAGAAGTTAATCAAAATATCGACTAATTTGTGAATAGCTCACGTCCAACTCAGTATTTTGATTAATTTCTTAAACTGGTCACTTTCAAGTAAAGATTTTTATGTAAACCTGTGAAGATGATAATTCCACGGACGCAAATAGAAGGCCATAAGCCTACTTTGTCGTATTAGTTTACAAATTGCGACAAACCAAATTAAAATTGAATTTCGCGGCCAGAGCCGTGTCTTCCACCTTATCACAGCGTATTTGACCAATCACATAGTACATACACGCGTGTTCTGATGACCAAACAGAGACTGACATGCGATTGTTTCTCTTTTCGCGTTTTGGTTCTCTTTTGGTTCGGACACTTTTTGGCGCTGACCCGAAGTTCAAAGTATTATTATGTCAATGCATAGGACATTCTCACAGCACACTGACAATGAAACAGTGTTACAAGTGATAAGCCAAACTTAAGAACGTCATAAGTGCCCGGCTATGTTTGTCGGATACGCGTTTTTCTGAAACTTTTTCGCGTTTTGTTTATCTTTTAAGACAGCTAGGGAAAAGTATACTAGATATATATTATTTTGATATGAAAAAGTAAGTCGTTTGTTGGAATGGGCATGCCGTTCTATAATAAATTTCCACAGTCATACACACGAGTTCCACCCTTCACACGAGTTATATTATAAATGCGAAAGTGTGTTTGTTTGTTTGTTGGTTTGTCCTTCAATGACGCCACAACAGAGCTACAGATCGATTGATTTTTTGGAAGGGTATAGGAGGACCTGGAGAGTGACATAGGATACATTTATCCCGGAAAATTACACAATTCCCGAGGGATTTTAAAATCTAAATCCACGCGGCCGAAGTCACGGGCATCAGCTAGTCTGTTATTATAGTATGCTCATGAAAAAACATATAAAGGTAATTGAAGATTATATGAATGTAAAAACTGTAGACAACATAATTATATTGTTATTAATTCCCTAGTTAAATGTCTAACGATCGCCAGAGAACGCAATCTTGCACTTGTGTTTGGCGGATGCCAGCAACTCGCATGAGATCATTCGGCCATCTAGTGGGAGGCTCTGCGTTTCTCTGTGCGAGGTCGTCATTCGAGCAACTTGCGACCCCCAATGTCAAGCAACGTAAGACCCCCAACTAGGAAGCTTAAGAGGTTAGTGTTCAATCATTCACCTGATGCTTGCCGTGGGTTTCAAAGGGCGAAGCGCGTGCATTTTTCGAATGCCACTGCCACCACTGCCACCTGTAACAATTCTTTCTTTACAAAATACTCAAAAAAATAGACTCAACACACACATGCACACGCATGCATCATCATCATCAGCAACCCATCGACGGATCACTACTGACTGAGCGCAGGTCTCCTCTCAGAGAAGGCTCCACCACGCTGGCCCAATACAAATTGGCAGACTTCACACACCTTTGAAGAACATTAATATCATAGGCTTAGAATGTACGTAGCGAAAAAATTCTAAGTCTATGATTAATATGGAGAACTCTCAGGCATCTAGGATCCCTCAAGATGTTTTCCTGTTACGTTCCCTCAAATATGGTTGAGCGAAGCAACGGCTGGGTCATGCGTCATGCTCGTGAACGGGTGCCGCCGGCGGGAATGGGGCTACTTTCTGTCTGCCCATCTTAATATGTATTCAATAAATGTAAGCACTATGCATTTATCGAACTTCCTCTCATTGTGCAAACACAGGATACATAGCATAGTATCTATTGTATTGTAAACATGTTTTAAAAAGAGTAACCGCCGAGTTTCTTGCTGGTTCTTCTCGGCAGGAAGGGGCATTCCAAACCGGTGGTAGACTCATCGACGATTCAAAAGCACTTGTAAAAAAGTTTATTTAAATAAAAATATTTCTGTTCTATTTTATTCTATTCTAAAGCATGTGATATTTAAACACACATAAACTTGAGGTGCGGGATCGAAACTGCGACCCCCCGAACAGAAGACCGCAATCTTATCCACTATAGGCTATCACTGGTCTTGGCTTTAATCAGTTTCGTTTTTCTCCGTAGTAGATCTTTAGTAATGCTTAGCAACTTTTAGAACGACGTTGCCGATGGACAGACTTGCAGTGGCAAACTAATTAAACTTCAACTCACTCCAATCTCAACTTTCAACGTACCTGTACATAAACACGGTAAGTACTAGATAGGTATGTACTAAGTTTATAACATAAATATCTGTCTTCCACAGCTCCCTGACAGTTGGAAACTAGGTATTAGAAACATTTAGTTTCCGAACTTAGATAAAATAGAAAATACGCGTTTAAAAGGCTCAGGTCTATGCTTAGGTATTTATCAATTTTGTAGTTTGGCCAAGAGTCACCTAAAATGTCCTCTATTTCTATCTCAATATGAGTGTTACCAAGTAATCGAACCAACATAACTCTTTATCAATCGTCAAAACAAAAGCATCAGAGGCACGGACCTCTTTAATTAATTTGTGAATAACATTGACATAATAGTTAATAACAAGACTCACTAATTTTAGTTCCTTGAACACTCGTTACTGTTTACAGCGCCAAAATGGCGTCAACCGAGTAGGTCAAAGAAAAATATGACAGAAGCAGGTCCAGTGTCAATCATAGATTAAATTTTTATAGAGGTCACTGATCAAAGCGATTATATTTTATTAACTGATGCCCGCCACTTCGTCCGCGTGGATTTAGTTTTTAAAATCCCTCGGGAACTCTTTGATTTTCCGGGATAAAAAGTAGGTAGCCTATATGTTACTCTCCAGGTCCTCAACTATACCCATGCAAAAATCACGATGATCCGTAGCTCTGTTGCGGCGTGATTGAAGGACAAACCAACAAACAAACTCACTTTCGCATTTAGCATATTAGTATGATAGCTTTTGCCCGCGGCTTCGCTCATGTTAAGTTCGATTTTTCAAACCCCTATTTTACCCCCTTGGGGGTTGAATTTTCAAAACACCTTTCTTAGCGGATGCCTACGTCATAATAGCTATATCTGTATGCCAAATTTCAGCCAAATCAGTTTATTGGTTTAAGCTATGCGTTGATAGATCAGTCAGTCTAACAAAGATGCACGGGTTAAATCAGCTTGCCATCCAGCTGCCCACAAGATAGTATAAAAACTTATTACAATGTAATAGCTACTTATTAATATTGTAAAATGATTATTTTGAAAAGAGCAACTGCTGAGTTTCTTGCCGGCTCTTCTCAGCAGAATCCGCTTTCCGAACCGGTGGTAGAATCTTGACGTGTCATAAGAGCCACAGGTTGGCCTACATGAAATAAATAATTTTGAATTTTGAATTTTTTTTTTTGAGTCAGTCAGTCAGTCCGTCAATCAGTCAGTCACCTTTTCCTTGTATATATTATTTAGATTTCGTTACCTACCTTTCATAGGTAGGTACCATACCAAACCATACCAAATTTTCGAACCAAAAATTGTTTAATTTTTGATAACTACGGCTGATAACATTTTCAGCGCAATGATGACAGCACAGCCGACGAAACTATTAAAAGTAACTTAGCGTTTCCTGTAGCACCGGCAGTGTACTGAGTATCACCGGTTTTGTTAAATTCGTACGCGGTTCATTGACTTTAGGACTCCTACACTCACTCATAGGACAGCTAGCTACTAGCCGGCCACTTCGATATGGCCGGTATTTCCTGACGCGCTTCCCCGCAACGCGTCTCAACTCAAATCAGTGTGCTCATCGTCAAAAATAACGATGAAATCGGGGGGCTTATCGTTAAGCATTGATGAAGAACCCCTTAGACAATTCGAATTAGCTGTTTGACAGATTAAAATGTACGTTTTTGTCATCAAATGAATAATATTGGAACGTACTTATCGCGCGATGCGAAAGGGGGCTAGACGGAAAAAATTAAAACTAAATTGAACAGACACTTTTTTGAATGTGAATTTGGCATTGTGTTCAATATTTTCACACTACAATATTAGATCTCCGTAGCCTTGTGGTTTCTACAGTCGCATAAAGGTCGATGGTTCGAATCCCAGCTCGACAGACTGAATTTTCTATTTTCAATTTTATTTTAAATAATTTCTGCATGTGGAATTTTTCCCTAATTTTTTGATTTTTATTATTAATTTATTATTAAAAGGAACTTCGTTCCATCCGAGTGTTCCACGACACTCACGCATTTTTTTGATCGGCTATTCTTACACAGTCCCACCTCAGACCCGCTCAGTACAGTGGTGCGATTGTCTAAAGTTATTCCATTGATCGTAATCGTATTTGATGACATCAGTAAAATAAACCATAATATTGCATTGAATTAGAGCTCAATTTCGTGTATGTATTCTTATACGTTTAGGTATGTACGATACGCTCCATAGCGCTCCATGTTAAAGTTGGTTGTACTGAATTGGTGACTTTAAATCAATACAATTAAGGGTTATTTTACTTTTACGATAATGGCATCGAATACGAATACGATCAATGGACAATTCTTTTAGACAATAGACACAGATCACTCAGTACAGATTCCATTGCAACGTACCACTCGCGATTGTCAATTTGGCAGTATCGTGTTTTTTCAAACTTTTGTTATTGTTATGTAATAGATACGTTCTAATTTTTTTTGTTAAGTTTATATTTGTTATTGTATTGTTGTTGTGTTGCTATTGTTCGCGTGTCGTTATTTATAAAGAGCAAAAAAGGAAAAATTGTGAATAGCGCAGACTATTTTTACTTTAAGTAATTGATGTGTTTCTTTGAAAGGGAGAAAAATAAGAAATGAACGATCAAGGCCTTTCGACATTAAATACGTCACGTTTTGGGGGTTAAAGTTGCTCGCGTCCGTAGGTTTTACTAAAATCAGGTTCAAATCCTCGCTGCCCTACACGTGACCCCCGGGTGGTGCTAATTGAGCAACAATATCAGAGGTGGTAGGCTTCGGCCGTGGCTAGTATCACCACCCAGCAAACAAAGTCGAACCGCTAAATGACTCTTTTTGTGACACGATTCGTCGCGTCATGGGATGTGTCGTGTTCCGGTGCGTTGTTCGCTGCAGCCATTCATGGGGAAATGGGTTTGTACAGTTGTGCTGCATTTTGATGACAGGTTCTGATCTGAGTTGTAACGGTGCCGGGCGGCTCAATTTGGAGAGCAGCGGGATCCGAAGCACGGTGCACCGCTGGCCGACCGCAGGTAGTTGGGGGCCCAATTAGTAGGTTCGCCACCTATGAAAGGCTGCCCCGCCACCTTTGGCGAAAAATCCTGGAATGGCTTCCATCGTGCCGGTTGGCGACCGGAGAGAGGACCCGATGGCGATTTCCAGGGGGGTTCGGGCGTCCCCGCGGTCTCCAGTTGAGTCTACCATCAGCACTGTTTCGATTTGGGGTCACGGTGTCAAGAATGCAGCATCGCGTACAACTTCCATCTTCCCATACCTATTCACTCCCCCTAAAAATGAAGCGCAACAAAAAGAGAAAAGGTTTTAAACAGCGGCTGCACATCCTCTCTTTTTCAGTGCACCTCTCAAACATTCGAGGATTGCACTCTAATCTCAATGCTGTCCACCACCATCTTGAGACAACAAAGCCGCACCTACTCTTTCTCACGGAGACCCAAATTCAGAGCCCAGCAGATACAGCGTACCTGCAGTACCCCGGGTATTCGCTTGAGCATAATTTTAAAGCTCGCGCAGGGGTTTGTTTGTACGCTCGTGATAATATCTGCTGCCAACGTCTCCGTAATTTGGAGGTACCTAAGTTCTCAGTTCTGTGGTGCTTGGTTGATACAGGTTGTGAGCAAACAGTATATGCGTGCGTTTATCGTTCGCATAGTGGTGACCAGGAGACGACTCAGTTGTTCAACTACCTCAGCGAAAAGGCTGACATCGTCCAACATCGATATCCTGCCGCACAGCTGGTATTTCTGGGAGACTTTAATGCCCACCACCAGGAGTGGCTCTTCCCATACTTGAAAACTGACCATGCCGGGAGAGAGGCGCGCAAATTTGCACTATCGCTAGATCTCTCTCAGCTAGTCCAGGAGGCCACTCGGATACCAGATGTTGATGGACACACACCCAATTGCTTGGACCTTCTGCTGACAACTGATCCAGACAGGTTTTCGGTCTCAGTTTCTTCCCCCTTGGGGACCTCAGACCACTGTGTTGTGAAAACTGTATCCAATTTTTATCCTCCGTCCTCAGACTCTTCAGTTAAAAGACGGGTGTGGCGATACAGGTCAGCAGATTGGGATGAGATGCGGCACTTTTTTGCATCTTATCCTTGGCGGCAGGCTTGTTTCTCTACCAACGATCCGTCGAGCTGTGAGAGTGCTATATCGGATGTGATACGCCAGGCAATGGAATACTTTATACCATTTTCAGACGTATCGCCCGATGGTAAGACACCCCCGTGGTACAACGGTGAATGCGCTGTTGCAGAGGCTCGTAAGCATTCAGCGTTTGTATCATGGGCGGACGCTCGCGCTCTCAAAGCTCTTGATGTCAAAATCAAGAAAAGAGAATTCAATATTGCCGCCAAATCCTACAAGAGGGTTTTGGAAAGAGCTCGCTTCAGTCGAACTAACCGCATCGGGCGTAAGCTAGCCTCTCACCCCAGTGGTAGCAAAGCTTTCTGGTCCCTCGCGAAGTCGGTTGAAGCGAGCTTTTGCCGTCCTTCGCTGCCGCCTCTGCAGAAACCAGATGGATCACTGGCTGTTTCTGCAACAGACAAGGCTAATCTTCTAGCATCTCTGTTTGCTGAAAACTCACGTCTTATTGCTGGAAACAAATGCACGCCCACCCTTCCAACTTGTGACTCCGTTATGCCGGAGATACGCATACACCAGCAAGAGGTTCTAAAAACTCTTCGTAACCTCGACGTGAGCAAGGCCAGTGGCCCTGATGGTATACCTGCAGTTGTCCTGAGGAGTTGCGCCCCTGAGTTGTCTCCTGTATTAACACGCTTGTTTCGTCTCTCTCTTGAAACTGCTCATGTCCCCAAGTCGTGGAAAGTTGCAAACGTGCAGCCAGTACCGAAAAAGGGGAGTCGTGCTGACCCGGCCAATTATAGACCGATAGCAATCACGTCCATCCTTTGTAAAGCTATGGAACGTGTGCTTAACAATAAGCTCCTGGCATACCTGGAAGAAAACGATCTTCTGTCTGACCACCAGTACGGCTTTCGGAAAAACCGGTCCACGGGTGATCTTCTAGTGTATGCCACACATACTTGGGGCGAAGCCATTGAGAAACAGGGTGAGGCACTCGCCGTGTCTCTTGATATTTCAAAGGCTTTTGACCGGGTTTGGCATGACAGTCTTCTCAGTAAGCTTCCGTCATACGGGTTACCCACTGGCTTATGTAGCTGGATATCTGATTTCCTGAGTGAGAGGTCATTTAGAGTTGTCGTTAACGGCTGCTCATCTGACCTAATGGCTGTCAACGCCGGTGTTCCTCAGGGATCTGTTCTGTCCGCAACACTTTTCCTGCTGCACATCAACGATCTTCTAAAGCCCGGTATCTTTGGGTACGCTGATGACAGCACTGTTACGGACAGATACATGTCCAGCTCTCGAGCCAGTGCTACTGAGATCCATGAGTATAGAGAGGCCATGGTGAATCGCATTAACTTAACTCTGAAGGAGGTGTCCGATTGGGGCGACGCCAATTTAGTTAAGTTTAATGCCACCAAAACTCAAGCGTGTTTATTCACTGCCAAAAGGAGTCCCTTTACCTTGACTCCAACTTTCCAAAGTGTGTCCATACCGATTAGTGACCATATTGAGCTCCTGGGCATAGACATCTCGCCCAACCTCAATTTCGGGGAATGCATCGAGTCAAAGGCAAAAACAGCAGCCAAAAAACTTGGTATCCTGAACAAGGTGAAGCGGTGCTTCACGCCTGAGCAGCGCCTGACTCTCTATCAGGCTCAGGTGCGCTCGGCCATGGAGTACTGCTGCCACCTATGGGATGGCTCTGCCAAGTACCAACTCGATGCATTAGACTCGGTAGATCGCCGTGCCCGCCGAATTATAGGTGATCAGTCACTAACGCAGGCAAAAATGCTCAGTCTGCAGCACCGTCGCAATGTTGCCTGTCTATCGGTCTTCTATCGGATATACTTTGGAGAGTGCGCTCAAGAACTTCACAACCTTGTGCCCCCTTCACCGTTTTACCACAGAACTTCGAGAAATCGTGAGCGTTGGCATCCTTACGTGGTTGAAATCCAACCTGCTCGCACGAAACGCTTCTGTTCAACGTTTCTAAATCGAACCGCTAAGGTGTGGAACGCACTTCCAACTTCTGTGTTTCCGGCCACGTATAACCTCAGTACCTTCAAGGCAAGAGTGAATAGGCATTTTCTAGGCAAGCGCGCTCCAACCTAGACCTCATCAGTGCTGTCCAGCATTGATTGTCGTCAAGCGCATGCCTATCCTGCAATAAAAAAAAAAAAAAAAAATACGTCATTGACGTGAAAACCCTTGACAGAAAACAAAAAGTCCGTCACAGTCGTGGTTACAGTAAAAACTATAACAATATTTTTGTCAACGACAACTACTAGAGTTGTGGGATAATACATTACGTAGACTGTTAAAATCATATCCCTTCCTTTATGCTTTGCCTTAGTAGTTGGGTAATAATTTAATATAAAAAATTCTTAGCAAGAAAAGGTTAGAATTATTTTGCTATAATCCGCCAACAGAAAAAATCTGTATGGTCGAACATGCAATTAATTTTCTTGCTAATCATGAACTTCCGCAAAGTAACGCCTGCTTCTATCCAATATTTAAAAAATTCTTTTTAAAAAACGAAGTCGCCAAACGCCCACGGCCGCGCCACTACAAAATATATAATTTACTGTTGATATTTTAAAAACCGCTCGACCGATTTCGATAAAATTTAAATAGGACCACCTGGGAAGTGTACCATTTAAAAAAAAGAATTTCCAAATCGGTTCAGGCGTCTTCGAGTAATCGGTGAACATACATAAAAATAAGTAAAAAAAAAAAAGATTCCAATTAATTGAGAACCTCCTCCTTTTTTGAAGTCGGTTAAAAAACAAACCAGCTTCCGCAGTTGTATTTCATTGTCACCGTGTGCAGTCAGCCTTCCGAACTAATGCGCGCGTCTTGACTTTCAATTGGTCTCGCCTTAGTCTCGTTTAAGGTCGTCTCTATATAAATGGGAAGTGGGAAAATACGTATTCCTCATCTAGATACGATCCTGTATTGTTTGCGGTTTGTGAATCCAATACGTGACACTGAGCCGGAAGGTGCGCTCCATAGTCCATGCTAATATTGTTACTCATGTTTTGTTGACATAAAGATATTGGAACGTAGTTCCTTATCGCGCGGTGCGGAAGGGGGCTAGACGGAAAAAATTAAGACAAAATTGAACCGACACTCGACACTGATCGCCACTTTTTTGAAACCGACACTTTTTTGAATGTGAATTTGGCATTGATGTGTTCGGTATATTCGCGGTACAATTTTGGGTCTCCGTAGCCTTGTGGTTTCTGCAGTCGCCTAACAGTTAAAAGTCGATGGTTCGAATCCCAGCTCGACAGACTGAATTTTCTATTTTCAATTTTATTTTAAATAATTTCTACATGTGGAATTTTTCCCTAATTTTTTTATAACTTATAAGTTATAAAAAATTAGGGAAAGGTTCCACATGTAGAAATTGTTTAAAATAAAATTGAAAATGGAAAATTCGGTCTGTCGAGCTGGGATTCGAACCATCGACCTTTGGCTGTTAGGCGACTGCAGAAGCCACAAGGCTACGGAGACCCATTATTGTACCGCGAAAATACCGAACACATCAATGCCAAATTAATTAATCGAAAGGAACTACGTTCCATCCGGGTGTCCCTTGATACCTCTCAAGTTTTTATTTTTTTTACTTAGTCATTGCATCGACAGCTTGAAGCAGTGATAGCCTAGTGGTTAGGACTGTGGTCTCCTATTCGGGGGTCGCAGGTTCAATCACCTCTGACTTTTCGGAGTCAAGTGCGTTTAAGCAATTAAATATCAGTTGCTTTAACGGTGAAGGAAAACATCGTGAGGAAACCTGCAGACTTGAGAGTACTTCATAATGTTCTTGAAGGTGTGTGAAGTCCGCCAATTTGCTTTGGGCCAGCGTGGTGGACTATGGCCTATAACCCTTCTCTGAGAGGAGGAGACCTGCGCTCAGTAGTGAGCCGTTGATGGGTTGCTAATGCGATCCTATTTAATATTTGAATAAAATCTAGAAAAAATACATATCCTATATAATTTAATATGAAAAATTCTTTTTAAAAAACCGAACATATATACAAAGTATATATTGTTGATATTTTAAAAACCGCTCGACCGATTTCGATAAAATTTATATGGGACCACCTGGGGAGTATACCCTTTGAAACAAAAAAGAATTTCCCAAATCAGTCCAGTCCAGACGTCTTCCGGCGTCTTCCGTCTTCCGAAGATTCCGACGAATTGGGAGCCTCCTTTTTTTGAATTCTGTTAAAAATACTTGCCTGATGAAGGAGCGTGCACCACATTGGGCGTATCCTGGAACAGGTCGGACCTCTGCTGGGGAGACAGCGACGCCAGCGCCTCAAGGTTGTCTCTCAGCGAGTCGAAAAAGAAACCCACGTCGTTCAGAACTCCTGGGTAACATTCTATATTAGTTAGGCAATTACTCGCCAATTACAGAAATAGGCTTGTTCCCTAGAAGCAATTTTCGTTCGGGTTTTGTAACCAACGGTAGCCAACGGTTGGGAGATGGTAGTGGTGATGTTAAGTCCATTCGTAAGGACAACCACATCCCGCTTTTCTACGGTTGGCACCACGATTTTTAGGGATGTTGTCTTATAGTGTTGGCAAACCAAACTAGGGACAAGGGCCCAACTAACAGCTAACGCAAATTACTACTAGGGTTTTTAATCGGTCACTAAAAGAAGCAAGAAGCGCTCCGTACTATTACATTCTTTTGAATGACTGAACTAGTTCCGACTAGTACTTACTATGATACTATCTTACTACTGTACGGTACTGTTGTAGTACTGTATTACTGTACTAATACAGTAGTTCCGAGCCAAGCGTCAGAATCACAGACTAAATAGGTCCACAAAGAACGATGTAAGTACTATAAAATTATCTGCAGGCCTAGCATGCACGTCGAAGTGATATCTCGCGAAAAGAGAGAGAGAGAGAGAGATATGGTCATGTAGACTGAATTCTCGTTTACTCTTTTAAACTTCAAAATTCGAGAAAATCACGTAGCCACTTGCCATTTTAGAGTTCGTAGAGAAAAATAGAGAAAATGATTTGATCTCTACTCTTGAGGTAACGAGACGAATCATGGTGTGCAACCATGTTAGTTTCGATAGAGATATAGAGATAATACGAGAAAAGGGGTAGACAAAATTTTCTTGCGCGTGCATGTTAGGCCTGCTGATTCCTTATTTTCCTCTTATTTCGAGCCGAGCGAACGAAGTACTAAAAGAACGATGTATCTACTATTAAGCATACGGACTAGTTCGTTCTAGTTGAGTGTCGCGAATTCATCTAATAGTACTTAGTGCATGTACTACACAAGACTTATAATACAGAGACATCTTTTTAGGGTTCCGTAGTAAACAAGGAACCCTTATAGTTTCGCCATGTCCGTCCGTCTGTCTGTCTGTCTGTCATTCTGTCCATCCGCGGTTTAGCTCAGACTATTACTAGAAATCTGTAATTTGACAATGGTATAATACACGCCGACAAAGTGGTGAAATAAAATTGTGAAAAATAATTTTTTTTAGGGTACCACCCCTACATGTAAAGTGGGGATGAATTTTTTTTTCTCGACTATCCCGTAGTGTGGGGGTGTCGTTGAATAGGTCTTTCAAAAATATTGTGGGTGTGGGAAAACCATTTTTCAATTCAGGGATCCGTTTGTGAAATATGATATTTTAAAGTGCTACATTTTATTAGAGTCAAGTGTACCCGCCCCCCCCCCCCATGTTAATATTTTTTTTTGTTATTATTTGTTGTTATAGCGGCAATAAAACCGCACATTGTGAAAATTGCAACTTTCTATCTATTACGGTTCATGAGATACAACCCGCTGACAGACGGACGGACGGACAGGGAGGCAGATATAACTCTAAAGGTTTTCATTTTATGGCTTTTTAGTAATCGGATGGCAGAATAGATCAAAATAAGGCACTGCCTAATATTCGCAGGACACTGTTATGGTCGCGGTTTAACCATAAACATAGTATTGCCATGCTTGTTTAACCGTCCCTGTCTATGGTCACAATAAAGTCATGAAAGTACGAGCTTCGGCGAAATAAAGCTCTGAAAATATGTCTTATTGTGTAGTTTTCGGCGATGTGGGTGTATTTTATTGCCACGTTGTAGTCACGTAAAACATAAAACTGGAGGCAACCGTCTCTTATGCTATAAGGCTGGCTTTTAATAAGTGTGGCGTAGTGTGTGGCGTAGCGTGTAGCGTTTAGAGTGTAACGTGTAGCGTTTAGCGTAGCGTTTAGCGTAGCGTGTAGCGTAGAGTGTAGCGTAGCGTGTAGTGTAGCGTGTAACGTGCAACATGTAGCTTGAAGCTTGCTTGAAGCGTGTAACGTGTGTAGCGTGTAGCGTTTAGCGTAGCATGTAGCGTAGCGTGTAGCGTAGCGTGTAGTGTATCGAGTAACGTGTAGCGTGTAAGGTGTAGCGTGTACATCAAAGCGGGTATTATATTCGCCGCGAGCAATGCTGCTTACCGACGCCGACATACGGCGTGACTGCCTTACCGAGCGCGGACGTCGGCTGGCGTCTCCGACGGCCGGAGTTCAGCGCTGTAGCCACCGCCGACCGTTTTTCTGAACCCCTGCACAAAAAAAAAATTATTTGATATACGTGAGCGAAGCGAGGCCGAGTCTCAACACCATTTCAACCGATAGACGTCCATTGCTGGATGTACGTCTCTTGAAATGATCGCATCAATCGTTGCTACAGTCTCTAATGGTCGAACCAGTCATATGATTCAAAAGCACTTGTGAAAAATTGGTTGTCTGTAAAGTCGGTTTACGGACGATAGTTTTACGTGATAACGTCATAAAGAAACATTGACGATGCCTGGCGGGCGGCGGCGGCGGGCGCTCTCGCTAACGCACGCTTGGGCCGATCGTGCCTCTCTATCGCTTGTTCTGCGCTCTCGCTTGCAGCTTCAGGCTCAGCCGGAACGTGACACTTTTTCCTGCGTGCAGCCGGTGTTCATTGATATAAAAGACGTTATCACGTCAAAAGTTTATTTGAAGAAAAATATTTCTATTCTGACTGAATTTATCAATTATCACGTTATTTCTGTAACAATGCATTTTATCCAATAGCGAGTATTGATCAATCAGTTTTAGTGAATCGCACATCTAGACTGTCTAGTACAACATGGGTAAAATACTTCAGGTGAAAATCCTAGTTTGTAACACTAGAAATTATTTTAGAGAATCGCATAGCATAAAACTTGCCTGAGATCATCCGTCCACCGAGTTGGGTCTACCAACGCTGGGCCTTATCCTTAGCATAGAATAGAATAGTTCTAATAGAATATTTTTTTATTCAAACTTTATATAAAGAGCTTTCTAATCTCATGATATTGATATATACTCATCTACGCGCACGATGTCGACACTTTCAATCTGGATATTTTTAAAACGAGATTGAAAAAAAATTGTTCCAACCATCCATCACTTTCCATCAGGTGTGATAGTGGTCACGCTATAATGTATGAAAAAAAAAATTTGCAATCGATCTGGTGTTTTTAGGGTTCCATACCAAAATGGTAAAAATGGAACCCTTATGGTGAGACTTTCTCCGTCCGTCTGTCCGTCCGTCTGTCACAGTCGATTATTTCAGTAACTATTAAAGCTATCGACATGAAATTTGGCATAGTTGTGTATAATAGTGGCCCAAAAGTATTGAAATAAAGAAAAGTCGAAAATTATTTTTAGTTTTATTAAAAAAAGGGGGAAAATCGGGGGTTTGAAATTTCAAAGTAAAATAACTATATCGAGTGGGGTATCATATGAAAGGCCTTTACTTGTGCATTCTAAACACATTCTAAAACAGTTTTTTATTTATTTCTATATATAATAGTTTTTGAATAATCGGCCAAAATGTCTAAAAAAATACCGTTCCCCCCCCTTATCTCCGAAGTTTACCAATTGAAAAATCTGAAATAATTTTGGTCAATAGAAGTTTATGTATATTTTACAGGAAAAATAAAAGCAACGCGAAAATTATTTTAGTTTGATTAAAAAAGGGGGAAAATCGGGGGTTTGAAATTTCAAGGTAAGATAACAATACCGAGTGGGGTATCATATGAAAGGCCTTTACTTGTGCATTCTATTTCTATATATAATAGCTTTTGAGTAATCGGCCAAAATGTCGAAAAAAATACCGTCCCCCCCCCCCCCCCCCCCCTTATCTCCGAAGTTTACCAATCGAAAAATCTGAAATAATTATGTTCAATAGAGGCTTATGTATATTTTACAGGAAAAATAAAATCAACGCTCTAACTAGCATAGTTTTTTTTTTATATTAACAATAAACCTCTACAAACAAAGTTAACGATAATTACGCAAATTAATATAATATTATCGTTTTACTTTTACTTTTGGAGTATGGAACCCTCGGTGCGCGAGTCCGACTCGCACTTGGCCGGTTTTTTGGTTTTTTACCTACTTATTACGATTGACTATTTCAAGTCACTAACAAAAAGTGGTGGTAGATTCTCGACTTGTCATAATGAGACCCACAATTTGGCCTGGATGAATTTAATAATTTTGTTTTTTTTTTTCAATGGAAATAACTATAAGAAGTAATAAATGGAAATTTTGTTTTTTTTTTTAAATGGAAATAACACAAAATTATATCTGTGACTGATTATTTATTATTATTATGTGGGGTGGATAACCTTCGGATTAGGGTGTGTCAATCTGGTGTTCCGAAGTAGGTACTTAGGTAAGTAATTACTGAGAACTTTGAGAAACTGATAATAATGCTCAACTTTCTGAACTCTCAACTCTGTGAACGGATCGTCTTAGCCACAAAACTTGAAACTTGATATAATAATATTTTCAATTAGCTGATGCCCGCGACTTCGTCCGCGTGGATTTACACTCTGAAAAAGCTATTTTAGTTTTTTAGGATAGATGCCTCAGAGGGATAGATGCCTCATATTCTAAAAACCTAACTTCCCGAACTCGCGACTAAAAATTAATTGTATAAGTAGGAGCCGCAGTCACCCCGCACCTAAATTACCCACGGACAATCGTGCGGTGGGGACGCGTTTCGCTCGTGCGTGTGATTATCTCCGCGGCGAAATTCAATAACACGTCAAAGTTTTAAAGGTTAGTATTTCATGTTGTATAACTTTATAATTAGTGATAAATTCCGACATATCTTTTATTACGTCAATATACTGGTTCATTGAGGCTGCATGTAGGTGTAAATAGATGCTATTTTGTTTATATTTTATTAAAAAAATACTTGGGCATCTATCCCTATCAGAAAGGATAGTTGCCCTGATTTTTCGAGGTATAGGTGCCCTTAGGGGCATCAATCCCTCTATAAACAATATAATATTATGAAGTAAGTGTATATTTTTAAAATATTTTAGTGTCTGTTAAGTATATTTTTTATGTATTTATGTATATTTATATTTGGACTTCTTACTGATTTTAGTAGAACTATGCCATGAAAATATAAAAGAAAGGAAGTGTGTGCAAGCTCGAGCTTTCAATGAAATGGACAAATATACTTAAAAAAACTCATATAAAACTTCAATTAAATTGGATAAAATAATGAAGACATCTTTATTGTGTTATTTTAATATAAAAAAGTGTGATTGTGCAATGTGTATGTTGATACTTAATATGAATTTTTTAAAACAACAACTTAGAATTTATATTTTTGTTGAATAAATGCTTGTAAAATTTAATTTAACAAAAAAACATAATTATGCATGTTGAAACTTAAGGATTTAAATTTTAGTTAAACAAACGCTTTAAAAAATTAATTATGGTCATTTGTGTGATATCAGCTTGAAATGATAACAATTAAAAGATTTAAAAAACATAACATGTTTTTCATTATTATGGCCCATGTTTCTTGGAGACAGTTGCTGTTTTGGAGTAGAACTACTTAACATTTGGTTGGGGTTTTTCGTTTACACGGTATAAAGGGCATCTATCCTTCTCATTATTTTCATGGTGGGGCAACTATCCATAGAGGTAGGCATCTATCCTCAAAAAAGTTGTTCCACGAAAAGCTGATTTCTGCAAAATCTGTATTTGATAGGTTAAAAAATGATAATAATAATTCAACATAAAGGATTGAGCTAGCTTCATTAATAGAAATCATTTGTATTCAATTAATATTTATTAAATTAGATGGCTTTTTCAAAAAGTGGGGCATCTATCCCGGTTTTACCCTATTTTGTAGAATATTATAGTATTTAGACCATGGAACTCAAAATTTATTCAATATTCATAAATAAAACAAAAGCATTATCCTAGGTCAGCAATAATATTTGAGACTTTCAACTACGGAACCCTACACTGCGCGTGGCCCGACACGCACTTGGCCTGTTTTAGTATTATTAATTATTTAAGCTTTTAAACATTAAGGTTTCAGAGTTGAGAGCGGTATCTAGATTTCAAATTCAAAATTCATATTCAAAATCATCATGGAAGTAGGAAGACTAGTCGTTTTCCTAGTTCCATGAAAATCATTTATTTCATGTAGGCCAAAATTTGGCACTTATGACAAGTCGTGAATCTAACATTTCAATGTTGAAGTCTTCACCGACTTACTAGGTAGGTATCTAAAATATCAATTCACAATCCACAGTTCCAAAATAAGAATGCAGTTCCTTCCCAACATCTTGAGATCCTGGAGTTCAACAATGTACCTAGTTTTTACTTGGTACCTACGAGTACAATAAATATTCATAATCAACAGTTCCTAAATCCCCACAGTTTAATTGCTTATGTTTACTCTGGTTTAGGCGAGCAGTACCCCTGCCCTGCAACATTAGAAATGAAGAGTTAGAACCCGAAGTTTTTATGAGAAGTTTAAAATTTTTTTTTGTTATAAGTATAATATTATATATAAATAATATGCATTTAGTAAAAAGCTGTGATTTTGGCATTACAGACACTTAAAAAAATATATATATATAAAAAGATAAATAATTTCATTGCAAAGGGCAAGCAACTTGCAAAAAGGGCAATAAGTACGCGACGTCGCAACGATAAGTCGACGGAATTTATTAATTAATCATCAAAAGTTTCTATTATAATTTTCTCTTATTTTTTTTAATCTGACCCATTTTTAATTTTAATTAATTTAATTTGTATCCCACAAACAACTTTTGGTATCTATCTAATATCTAAGAAGCGCGATAGCGCGCGGCCTGGCGCAAACAGGTTGTTTCTTTACACGAAACATTTCACGCTGTTTTTACCCGTGAAATATGAAATATGAGATTTAGAAATATGAGGATATTTCTTTAATATGATCGAGACAGTACTGACATGGGATACATGGAGCGCTAATAGCTCAGTGCTTAGGACTGCGCTCTCCTATTTGGGGGTCTTGGACTTTACGGAATTACGTGATCGCGATCGCGCAAAACATCGCGATCGTGAGGAAACCTGCACGGTTGAGAGTTCTCCATAATGTTCTCTAAGGTGTGTGAAGTCCGCCAACTCGCATTGGGCCAGCGTGGTGGACTATGGACTATAACCCTTCTGAGGAGACCTGCGCTCAGTAACAGCCGTTGATGGGTTGCTGATGATGATGATGACATCATGAGGCCCTACGTAACTCTTTAATTTGATAAGGAATTTCGCTAGACCCACACTTTCGTTGCCTTGTCACGTTGATACTGTAGTTTACCTTCTTTCGTCATAAACCGATAGACGTCCACAGCTAGACAAAGGTCTCATGCATGGACTTCCAGTTTCCACAGGTCTCGGTCTTGCGCCGCCTGAATCCAGCGGCTCTCTGCGACTCGTTTGATGTCGTCGGCTCATCGGCCCACCTAGTCTGCAAACACTCCGCTTCCCGGTGCGGGGTCGCCACTCCAGTTCTTTGGGATCCCAACGACCATCAGCTTTTCGAACTATATGCTCCGCCCATTTCCACTTCAGTTTCACGACCCGCTGAGATGTCGACGTACCTACTAATCAAAAATAAAAATCAGCCAAAGATTTCTATGAATAACAATTACCAGCTAACTTACTTGAAATTATCATCTTCGTAGCTCCCGGGCCCCACATCCTGCTGGTTCGATGCCCTGTTGACCCTGGGGTACTGAGCCTTCGAGTAGGCATTCCCCAGTTCTGGGTCCACGCGGGGCGCTGGGGTCCAGTGGTGGGGTCCCACGCCCAGCCAGGACTTCTCTGGTAGAGCACGGAGCAGGTCTAGGTAGTTGAAACTGAAGTCTTCGCTCTGTGCTGTGGTGAAGGTTGCACCTGGTTTGACAAGTTGAATATTTTAATCAATAACATGGGCTATAGACAAATAGGATTGATTTAGACGTCCTACAGCAATGAGAATCTCTATTTAAACCCATCCTGTTGAATGTTTGGTGAGAAAATCCTTACTAACATATTTACATCGGTGTTACTAATACTTTTTTTTTATTCATATTTATGTACAAAGGTTCTTAACGTTACTAACTCGCCAAACTGGTGGACTAGTTTGTTGGACTATAAACGCGAAAGTGTGTTGGTTTGTCCTTCAGTCACGCAGCAACGGAGCAACAGATCGACGTAATTTTTAAAAACAAAATCAAATGAAAATTGGTATAGTTATTGGTAGGGCAGTACCAATACTAACCTATTTTAGGTAGAGACGTTATTAATAGGTAACTTTATAGGTACTATATTTAAAAAAATATGTACTTATTCTAACCTGATACTGCAGTATTATTTATTTTGTTTAAATCATAAACACAATGGTTATAATATTATGTACTTACCTGCCTACAGAATTTGTAATAACCTATGTAGGTAATTGTATTACAATGTTAATGAAGGCTATCTTTTCTCATAGTAAGTAATTAATTGGTAAGAAGCTAGATATTTTTAATTAAAACTTCATAAAGGTGCATCAAAAGCTAAGCCGGTAGCAAGATTACATTGTCATTAGCGTTGTGATAAACATTGATCTATCTCATTAACTTTAAATAGGTGCCTACGTAGGTTACATCTATATATATAAAAGAAAGTGGTGTTAGTTACACTATTTATAACTCAAGAACGGATGAACCGATTTGGCTCAAAATTGGTGGAGAGGTAGCTTAGAACCAGGAGACGGACATAGGATACTTTTTATCCCGTTCGACCGCGTTTCCGTCAAGTCAATATAAAACCTGTTATAACAAAAATGCATCTGACATGGAATAAAAAAACGAAAATG